>MJHO01000009.1:4332759-4822879 GCA_002076135.1 Xerophyta viscosa
GCTGTTTTGTAGTTCTGGGGACTGCTGGACTAGTTAATCCCTGCAACTCATCTTCCCTGTATAAATCATGATTGATGTCCTTACTTGTGTCCAATTTATCCTCGGCCGTAACTTGAACAAACGAGGATAAATTGCGTGCATTGTATTTCGAGTTTTCTGCTCTCCAGGTTCTGTATACAATGTTCGGGAAATTGATAAATGGTTATTAAGTATGACGATTGTGATTTCGGTGATGAACCATACTAGAGAAACAAAAAAATGAGCCTATCGAAAGCTTATTGAACATTGAGATAGCTGAACAGTTCAAGACATGCTTTTGCACGGTGGGTCAGGTGGTCGCCTCGGTGCGTCATAAAGCATTAGGTTGTCACTTCGTGGCCATACTTCGCTTATGTTGATGGGAACAGAGGTTTTTTTTCCCCTTCCTGCAAGCATCTTAAGCAGCCATGTTTGCAGACATGGATCATGAGTTTGGGTTGCCGGTGGAGCTCAGAACAGGGCCACCGGTTTTTTTTCTTACATTAACCCAAACCCCCAAAGCGATCTGTTTTGAAAAGAAAAAAAAAGTATCTTACAAGTGAAGGTGAGCTTAACGAGTTGAAAGGCAGGTGTTTCTGAAGCTATAAGTGTTTCATTGTTTTATCATGGTGAAATTTATTTTTTTTGTCTTTAAACGTTTTCACAAACTAAGTGTATCTTGGTTGTAAGGTAGCTTGTTGTTAGAAATCAACTATGATTGTGTTGTGAAGTTCTCATCTTCGTTTTGCATGAGCAACAAGTAGGTGTTTGGTTGTCGGTTGGGTCTTAGAATCCAGCTCTTTGATTTTGAGACACCTATTGCGAAAATGCTTTTTTCTTCTTGTTGTTGCCAATGCATAATAGTAGAGTCCTTGTCTCATCCATTATAGTCTTGCTTGGTATAGAATTAAATTAAACACTTTTCAATTAAATTATTCTTTGCTCCTCCTGTGCATGCCATTGTAGGACTGCTTTGGATGTCGAGCTCTGCAAATATGTCGATGAAACTTATCCAAAAGCAAACTGTACTGTTTATTGCACGAAAGGAAAGGATGTGGACGGTCCCGGGTCTGACTTTGAGTTTGTCATTGTGATCTCTGCTGCAAGACATAGCCCACAAAACTTTTGGTAGGTTAGAAGTTATAAGTGTGGTGATTCATGTAATTGTTTCCTACCTAGGAAGGCTTTTCTAACTTCCTTCAATTTTTAAGTAATTTAGATTGTGACATGCAAAAGGGAATTGGATGCTTGCAGTTTCTTGGGGGTCTGGGTTAGCAGCTAATATTCAGTTTCTACTTTGTCATAACATATTTTTCACATTGGTTCTTTATCGTAATTCAGAATTCACTACTGCTAAAACAGCAGGATTTTCTATTCGAAAGTCACGATTGTAGGCTGATTTAGAACAGTTGCTAAGAATGAGAAACTTGTTTAACTAAGCATTAGCAACTAGATATTGCTGAGATGGATATATACGAAACATCCTCTGAGATTGTTCAAAATAGTTCATTTTATCATGGAATAAGTCTATGAGTATTCACAAATAATAATACAATAGATGATAATGAAGCATTTGAACAACATCATTTCGATATCCAGCAATGGAAGTTGGCGTTCAATTTGGATGGTGGAGTTCAAGGATGGTCTGCAAGTTATAGAATTAAAAGGAAAGATGCAGGTACATATATATGTGATATTAGTGCAAAAGAGTGCATAAACTATGTTGCTCTAAATTTGTTCTTCTGTAATTATCTGCAATTTAACTGGTTTATATGTTGGGAAAAAAAAAATTCTGTCAGGTGAATGCTCATTATTTTGAAGAAGGAAATGTGCAGCTGGATGCAAACAATGAGTGCAAGGACTCTACTATTATGCAGGTTGGCTGGGTATTCCTTAATGCCGCAGAAGGCATGTCATGTTCTTCATAATTGCCGCATTTGATCTTAGGTGGAAACTTATTTGGTACACTAATTTAGTAGTATGGAGAAACTCAAACATGACAAGGAGATATTTTGCTGTTTTTATTTGTTGAATTTGGCATATTAGGGAATATTTAGTGGAAAATTTTGTTGCAGAATAATTTTAGATAATACATTATGTAGTTTTGAATTAACATCCAGTTAAACGTCCGACTTGAAATCTCTATTTTGAAAATTTTCTGTAAACAAGTTTTGATTTAAGTAGCCAAGAGGTAATTGATTTTGTTGTTAATAACTGTAGATTTACCTCAAAATTAATGCAAACTGTCTCTTCTTTAGAGTGCCGTTACAGCCAATGACACTGCCAAACATGAAACATAACCCTACACCTATCAGTAATTTCTAACTGATTTGCTGGCTTTTCCTTTAATGTTACATTTAGCTAGTGCGACTTGTCGTGATTGTTTCTTGACACGATGTGCTGCCAAAAATGATTCTTCAGGAATCCAAGAACCACTTATTGAATCTTATGTATTTTCTTATGTCTAACTGGATGAGCCGCCTTCATTGGTTCTTTTCACCAAATTCTTGCTGTTCGGATGCTCATTTTGTCCATTTAGGAGAAGTGAACCAAATGCTTACACTTGGAGTACCATTGATGGCATTATTTCTCTTCCCAGTTTGAAACATGAGAACATATACCCAGTATCATTTTCTTATTTCTGATATTCTGATTTCCTTTATATACTAGCTACGCTCTTGTAATTCAGATTTTATTAAAAAATGCCATTAAATTTTCATCATTGCAGAATAAATTACTATGATCTTTCAAACTTGAATTATCTTACTTTGCTGATTTTGTTTATGTTTTGCACTTCTATTTCAAGTCCCATGAAGATACCGCTGTTTCTATAACAAACATGATTCGGCATCACGAAGCTGAGTATATGGCATCTCTTGAGGTCCCTCTCTCTCTCTCTCTCTCTCTCTCTCTCTCTCTCTCTCTCTCTCTCTCTCTCTCTCTTGTTTGTGCAGTAAATGCATTATTTTCTCATTAGAGCTTATATATATCCGTATTTTCTCCTCGCAGGCTTCATATTTGGATTTACCTGACACCACCTTTAAGGTATGATGATATTTGTTTATCAACCTTCCTGACATGACTGAAATGTAAGCCTATTTAGTTGTGTGCCAACTGTTTTCCTTGATTTTTTTTTTTTTTTTTTGCAAAACTGTTGTTTGTACATGTATTAATTCTGTTTACAACACATTCTAAAATGAGAAGAACTTGCACAAATTCTGTATACTATTGCACATACGTTTCCTTTTTTAAATTACACAAAGATCCCAGAAGGATTATCTGCTGCTACTTGTTCTCTACTTTTTTAGAAAACTAAAAGGACGCATTTAACTTTCTTTTATCTCATGTTATAGGATCTTCGAAGGAAACTTCCGGTAACTCGAACTCTGTTTCCATGGCACAATACTATGCAATTTAGCTTAACCAGGGACATCGCCAAAGAACTTGGAATTGGTAATTGAAGGTATATTATGTTAAAGACATTACATGCCCTTGAATGCATGTATGCGTCTTCTAAGCCCTTGTAAAATCCTGTTATATCAATTCCTATTTTCTGCATATTTTCGTTTTAGATTTGCCCTCGATGATGATAGTAGGAGTGTAAGTCCGCAGACATTTATCCAGAATATATATATATATATATATATATTTTAATATTTATCTGATAAACTTTTTCACTGTGCATTTTATTGTACCATCCTTACTGCTCATAATTAGCAGATACATACATAATCAAACAAAAAATTTGCCATTATTTAACTTAAATAATTAATATTTGATTTTGAGAATGATTTGCCACTCAGGACTAGCGTTTCTCCCTTGGAATTAGCATGGTAATAGGATCTTGTATCGGTTCATTCCCTTTTTAGATCAAGTGTTATATTCCTGAAAATATGACAGTATTATACGTCTGTGAATAATAGTGATAGGTGTATCTATTGTAGTAGTATATCATCAACTAATAGGATCTGTTTGAAACATATTACTTTAGATGTTCCAGTTGTATCATACTATTCTGCTGATTGAATTACAATATCCAGATGGATTTTAATGATTCGATAGGTAAAATGTTAATATCCATCTTTTGGTAGTTATAGGTGATGTTATTATATCGTATTCATTTTGGGGTAAAACCGATTAAAAATTAATTTCTTTTGTCCACAGAGATTAAGCGCAAGTACTCCTTTTTATTGAAACGTTATGAATATGGGTATTTTTGCCGTTGAATCTATTGAAAAACAACGGTGGATGAAATCTTTGTGATGATAAGAAATTATCCTGACCCTTACAACACCTTGCTCTATATGTCCATTGATTATATCTAGGTGATATATCTCTTGGAGTTAGGCCGTTTTGAATGTTTAGTTATACTGACTAATCATGCACATAAAATTATATAGAGTCGTTGAGCGGATTAGCTTTGACCGGATGGGGGGCAATTCAAAAAGCATTATTATCTGGATTTGAAGGAAAATTTTTTGTATTCCGTTGTAGGAACTTTCTTTTATGTAAAATCTGTATTTGAATTTCAGAACGTGGCGGTTTTTTTATGAGTTTGAGATTCCTACGGAAATGCTTTTTGGTATTATATATATATATATATATATATATATATATATATATATATATATATATATATATATATATATATATATATATATATATATATATATATATATATATATATATATAGTCAACTTACTAAATTAAATAGACAAAGAATAACCCACTGTTCATAATGTTCTACCTGATCACAGGAATTATAGAGCGAACTAATTTTTATTTTATTTTTTTTCATATGTTCTCTAACAAAATTCTTATAATCTTAGAACGGAGTTTTTTGACAAAACCCCGTAAGCATATCATCCTATCATTACATTTAGGAATAAGCCAAGGAAACTCCACTTTACAAAACTTGTATAAATCAATTCATGTATTTTCAATTTTTTCAAAAAAAATTCTGACAAGATATATCTAGATGTTTTCCACAAATAAATAAGATATTAGATCGAGCAAAATGATATCGCTGACAAACGAAAATGATATACCGAACGTACAAATAAGATGTTTGGATATGTTCAGATAAAGTTAGTTTAATTGAGAAATTTTTTATATTTTTCCTTGTTCCTATGTTTCCGTACCACAGAAGATTTTTAGTGATAAACAAAAATTGAATTTAAAATTTTTAATTTTTTTAAATAATATTAATGACAGTCAAAGTTTTCTCAAATAAATATATTCAACCCCTTATGGACCAATATACAATTTACAAAGGTGTTTTTTTGTATTGTTCGTACAGTATATTCATAATAATCAATTAATGTACAGACATCACTATGATATGTACAACAGCTACATAAATATATATAATAAAGAAAAATATAAATATTAACAAAATTTGCTGCAATAAACATCTGTATATTGGCTTTCTTAATCATAATATGCCTAACATAATATTGTCATACGAATTGTATGTGTAGGACATTAGAATAAAGAGTCCAGAAGGTATTGGGTCGGATCCATGTAAGATGCAGATCACTCTGACTTGATCCCGGCCCAACTAATCCGATCCGCCTAATGTCCAACCGGTCTAAGGCCTAATCATCGCCATCAATCAAGGAATCAAACTCCGACACGGAAGGTTTCTAGATCGGTGACGTGTGAGGACTTGTGGCCACGTGATTTTAATTTGAAAATAGAGTGATGCGGGGGGGACGGTGACACCAATAAATTTATTAAAATAAAAAAATTAGAATATTTTAAAAAAAAATTTATGATAAAAATTAGTTATTGATAATATCTATAATTTAAATATTAAATTTATTAATTATTTATGATAAATTATTTTCTTTTTAAATTTATAGATGAATTTCGAAAATAGCGCCGCTGCTCACGTCATCTGACGTGGTCTTGAGATCTCAAATAATACAAAACTTTATAACAAGTCAAGTCAAACTAGGAATCTGTGCAAGTTGTCCTCCCACGGATCTAAAAGAAGTAACAAACTGCTATCAATTTCCGATGTGTCACGAATTAAAACAAAAAAAAAGGCCTTTTGCATAATAGCTCCCCTAAGTTTCGACTAACAAATTAATCCATAAATACGCATTTTTAGAACTAATTTATTTATTTTTTAAAAAATATCAGTTCAAGAACTAATTTATCGAAAAAAAACTTTTTTTTTTCAAAATGCATTTACTTTAGGGAGACCTCAATATTAGCCTTTTCCTCAAATTTTAATTAATGAATAAAAGCTTTTATTAATAATATTCAATATATCTTATATTTTAATAATATGACTAACATATTAATCTATAATAAAAGTTTTTACAAAATTTTTTTGACAATTATTTGAAAAAGTATTTTTAAAAAATTATCCAAAATTTTTTGTAGAGATCAGTTTCGAAAAATTTATTGTTTAGTACCCTACATTGTCAATGATACATTATATCTGTTATTGATCATTAAATCCAGCAATTGCCACTTATTAACATATTCTTCCATATAAAAGTACTTATTTGCCTTAAAAAATGACGTATCAAATATTTTCAGCCTTGTATCGCTGACCGTTTCTGAAATTGTTTCTGTTCGGCTTGTTTGAGGTCGGCATAAAATCTCGACTTTCGCCCTTTGAAATAATTACTGAAAATAAGAAAAGAGAGAGGCTGTAGCTCTCGCGATAGAAAGAAAGGAGAACGAGAGATCAAGGAGAACGATGGAGGTGATGAAGCACGCTTCCACCTTCTTACTTCCCACTATCCCGCATGCGGACGGCTCGCCGCCGCTAACTTACGCCCTCGTCGTACTCAACCGCTGCCTCCCCTGCTTCACCCCGCTTCTCTGGTCCCACGGTGCGCTCTCTCTCTCTCTCTCTCTCTCTCTCTCTCTCTCTCTCTCTCTATTTTGTTTATAAACTTTCTAGTTTGTAATTGATGTGAGTTTTCCATGGTTTTTGAATTTGTATGTCGATAGTGGTTATGGGTCCTGTTGCTACCGATGCATATGTTGCCTCTTTCTTTCGTGATTTTGGTTGGATTCGTCTTTTTGTTTTAAATTTATTAAGTTTTGTGTTGTTTTGGATGTAGAGCAGCACAGCTGAGGATCTGCGCAGATGGCGGAGCCAATCGAGTCTACGACAACTTGCCGGAGTTCTTGTCCGACGAGGATCCAACCGAAATTCGGCACAGGTGTGTCTCAATTATATATTTGTTTCCGAAAGCTAAGATTTATCACTGCTTCCAGATTCGAATATTGTAAGTAGAAAATCTAATTCGCAGTGGCTAACTTAGGTTGCTTTCTTGAATAGATTTTGTTAAAAGTTTTGGAATTCTGTGAAAGAGTGGTGTTGGTGATTGAAAGGCTAGCTACTTTTTCTTAGACGAGTTGCTTAAACTGCCAACTAAAGGATTATGGATTAGGTGATGTGCGAAATTGGGGAGCAATAGGACCCTGTGAAACAGAGTTTTACTTTGTCGGTGTAATATCTTTAGCAAGTATACTAAGGTTGGGACTTTCCAAGTCTCTTCGCGCTCTTTTGCTTATCTGAACACAAAATAGGGTTGTTTATCTGAAGAATTCTATAATATTTAGGTTGAACATAACATCGGTGGAGCAATTAGTTCATTCTTATGGAAGCAATTTCCTAAAGATCCATCCCTAGGAAACTTATTTGAAGACCACCATTTTATGTATTATTGACATTTACTGAGAAAGTGTTGAATTGCATTTTACAATATATTTTGTTGTGATCTATAACTTTGTAGTTTAAGTTTTTTTAAACAAAAAAAAAAGAAGAAGAAATGTGTCTAATGGACTGCCGAATTTGTAATAGTTTGAAAAACGCGCGTTTTTTGAAGTTTGAACTACAACTTCGGTGTTCCATTAGAGATATGTTTTACTATTTTATTGGAAAAACTTTGACTAAAAATTTCTAGATCACCGCAAGATATATAGTGTTTTAGCTAATCGCTTTTTCGGAAAAATATCAAAAAATTATAAAGTTAATGGGCGTCCTTAGACTTTCCTAGAGACCAGAAATTTATTTTTTCTTTTGGTAGTGTAAAGCCTCAAAGAACTGCCTGTTGTAGAACTCTCTTTTGTTGTGTGATGACGTCTGTTAAAGAGTATATGTAACGATGGACCGGTGGTTCCTTCGAATGTATAGAATAATGAAAAATATATTGCACATACTGCATTTATGACTCTTGAAAGCCATATATATTTGGAGTAATACATTTGTTCAGCATACAATGAGATTTATGATTCCTCTTCCAATGGGTTATCGTGGTATCCAATTCGTTCCTCGATGAGTCTGTGGTAGTTAAAAACGACTGTTCTTTCCAACGAGTCTATGATGCATTCTAGATGTAAATCTTTCTTTTAGAATTTATTAGAATATAGTAACCATGTAGATGTAATTATATTGAGCTTGCTAGACACGTTGATTGAACAGAAATTGTCAACACAAATTTTAAGGTATCCCCAATGGTACATATTTCGATGACTTTTGTGGAGTTTGCATCTGTAATTATATCTTGTGCTAGCATTTTTAGTAGCTCTTGATGAGCTTATGACTAGTTAGGCTTTACATAATTCTGTTTTTGTGAAGAGAAGTACATCTATCTTTTCCTTGATAAAGAAGACACAATTTTTTTTCTTCTCTGTTTAACTATTGCCAGGTACAAGCCAGATTTAATCAAAGGAGACATGGATTCCATAAGACCTGAAGTGATGCAATTCTATACTAACTTGGTACTTCTTTGTTTTCATTGGTGTATTTTCAAGATACTGTACTAAAATTTGGATTTAACCAGAATATTATTTTTAGGTTTGAGTAAATACTCATTGGGCATTTTTTAGTGTACTTGTATATTGTACATGTACATGTATTGATATGTATGCATGTGCTAAGTGCTGGGTGCTGCATGCTGTGTTCTGACTTCTTCCTCCTATATTTTAAAAAAAATAATAAAAAAAGATTACAGGGCTTTGAAGTGCAAACTGCTGAATTATTATTTTTCTTGATTACCTTATTGTTCAAATTAGGAAGCCTATCAATACTGAGGCTTGTTGATCTTTATAAATGGTTTCTCATTTGTTATAGCTTTTAAGTTAGAAAATTGTTTTTTCTTTGCTGTAACACGCTGATTGTCAATTAGATGAATGTTTCATCTGCTCTGATCAAATTGACACTAGAACTGTGAGGTAATCCTTCGATGTTCTTTAATGTATACTATTTGCAACTGAAAAAATGCAATTTGATTCGTCTTTGGGTATAATATATATATATATATATAACGTTTATCCAGGTCGTGAACATTTGGCTATGACTTCTATTCTTTTGACTTATATTTGTTTACTTGACTAAACGGCAGGGAACAAAAATTGTGGATGAATCGCATGATCAGGACACAACAGATTTACACAAATGTGTAAATCATATTCTCGACTCTACACCGACTTTGGATAAATCTAATGTAAGTTCTATGAAGTGTGAATCCCTTCAATTCGCTATATCTCTTCAATTTTTTGTGTTTTTTACTTGGTACAACTTTCTCTTCCAAGCTGTATTTTCCAATCAGACTTATTTTGTTTTTGTCTGGCAGCTGTGCATTCTTGTGGCTGGAGCGCTTGGAGGAAGGTTTGATCATGAAGTTGGGAACATCAACGTTCTGTACAAGTTCCCACACGTTCGCATTATTCTTCTTTCCGATGATTGCTCAATTTATCTGCTTCCAAAAACACATCATCATGAGATATATATTGAGTCGGAAGTAGAAGGCCCCCACTGCGGACTTGTTCCTATTGGTGCACCGTCAGCTAGTACCACAACTACTGGTTTGCAATGGGATCTTGGTGAGTAGAATCAGTATGAACTGTTACCATTTTTTATTAAAACCTATGCTTGAAACTTACTTTTTCTGAGTTGGTATTTGCAGAAAAAACAGGAATGCATTTTGGAGGCTTGGTAAGCACTTCAAACAAAGTGCGGGAGGAGAGGATCACGGTTTCCTCTGATTCCGATCTTCTGTGGACTATTTCCCTTCGAAAACAACACTGAAAGATATCGGTTCGTTTCCAGTTTCTGATTCTGTATACACTAGATGTCATTCCTTTCGAGCTGGGGGTTCTCAGTGTCGAACTAGACGATTTAATTATTTAGGGCAGTCTTATATATCTACAATCCTTACATTGGACTGGGCTAGTTCAATATTTTCTGATAATTGCTGCCTGTAATTGATAATAATTACTAGCTGCCACAAATTTCTAGTTCTTTACTGTGACGTACTTAAACCTTCAGTACTTTTGATAAATCCATTCATCGGTGCATGTATGAAAGAGGTAATATGTTATATGGATGAAAAATTTTCAAGTTTGAAGAATTATAATTTTGGATTGATTTGCTGTAAATGTAATAAAATCACTATTCTGCTATTATTTATTTATTAATTTTACGCTGTACTTGCTTTTAAATTATGGCCATCTACATTTTCCACCTTCAGTGATCGCATTGCATCATTGGGCGACTTGCATTTCAGCCCATAATTTTGGGTGTATTTTTGGTGAATTAGTTGTTGTACCTAGCATTATTTTTCCTTTTACAAACCAAGAGCTTCTGTAATCTAAATTTGCAAAGCCACTATCTTGAGCTATATGCTCTTATCAATATATGAAAACCGAGAAATTTGGTATCCAAGATGCTAAAACCAGACCATGTAGCTAAGCTTGTTATGTAGCAAGGAACTTAGTTTCAACAAGCGGTGCATTTTTCTAACAACGTGTACTGCTCTGACAAATGTGTTGCTTTTTTTCAAAGAATTCAAAGAATACGAGACAGTATTTTTTTTAAGGATACTTTTTTTTTATAACATATATTAGATCATTTAACTAAGCATCATGTCATAATAATAGTTTGTTAAATCGTGGTCTGAAAATAAATTTTAAATTTGTATTATTTTTTGACATGATATTGAGTATATGTATATATCTATTAGAATTTTCATAAAAAATGAAATAGTTTTTATCTTATATTATAGCTGACATTATTTAGATTCATGAAAGATAGTTTATGAACTATCTATACTATGAGACTAGCTATTTTATCAGATTCCAGTTAACAAAGGTAACTCGTTAACTGGTGCACTCCCCGTCACTCATTCTAATTAATTGGCTTGAAAAAACACACGTCATTTCTTAATGTACACTAACATCTAGAGATGAAAGAAAATATATATATCTAGAGATGATAGGAAATATACCCTCCTCCTGATGGGGGCAGGCCGAGCCGTGTGAACAAAGCTCAAATTCATGGTTCACCTAAGCAGGACAGGACAAGCCAGCTCGCGAGCCGCCCGTTGTCTATTATGCAATTTTTATTTTTTATTAATTTTTAAATTTTTTATATTAATAATAATAGCTGGCTCGGCTTGCCGCCACGATCGGCTTACGGTCAACCATGCGGGGCGGCTCGCGTCTGTTTCATCTCTACTAATATCTAGGCTGACGTTAACATATTCTCGCAGGGATACCTTCTTGGGGCTTCTTCAATTCTTGAATAAAAGTACGTGGAGGACTGAAAAAAAGAAAGTGTGGAGGTGAATTATGTGAGCCAATCACTAAAGTAATTAGGACAATTAAGTTCTACAAATTCAGTTAGAAAATATTACTTTGTATCTCAACTGAAAAATAATCAAATGCCGTCTGGTAGATTACTGTGGCGGATCACTAGGCAGCCCAGCTGGTGGCACTGGTAGGCGGTAGCGGAGGATCCCCGGCGGCGGCGAATATGGCTCGCTCCGCCGCTGTCTCCATGAAACTCGCATTGACCACCTTCGCTATTTCCATCTCCTTTTCACAGACCAACACCGTCTCTTCTCGCCTTCCCATCTCCTCCACATCCAAACTCAAACTCTACTCTTCAATCTCATCGTCTTCTCTACTCCCCCCTCCTTCTCCTTCTCCTTCTCAAGTAATAGCCGCCGACCTCCTCTCGCTGCTCGGATCTCAGGCCGCCGCCGCCCGCGTTGACCCTACCGAGGCTGCCGAGATCCGCTCTTGCCTCCGCTACCTTGCGCCGCTCCCGGGAAGCCACATGTCCTCTGATGATGAGATGGTGCTGTGGCCGCCGCCTCCGGTCCTGGAGCTAGCGCGAGTCGCTGTCGACTCGGGAGGCGACCCTGCCGAGATCCAGCGCACACTTGATCCCACTGTCTTGCCTGTGAGACAACAGACCCAAAAAAAAACAACAAAAAGACTTTTTTTTTTTACATTAAAAAAAAAATACTAGAGCCCCAAAATTTATCCCGCTACTTCTTCAAAAAATCGTTTACTAATTGAGCTATGTGCTTCTCAAAAGTCAACTATGTAATATTCAAATCCAACTGATCTTTGGGTAAAATGTTTGGAGCTCTAGCATTAATCATGTAATATGGTTACATGTGCTTAATTTAGGTGACAAATATTGCTTTAGTTGTTGGTTTGCCACCATTAAATTGCCAAGTAGCAATCTAGTTTTAAACCAACTAATTGAGTAATGACATCCCAACAATGCCTAAATAGTATGATCATAAGAACCACTATGCTAAATACTATTCTTCTGCTATTTAGTTTAGCTAGAACCATACCATGGTCAATGTGGCACATGATGATTACATGTTTACTCAGGTGTTGTAATATTTATTTTCTTCAACAAGCCATATTGCTATGTTGCAGTTGCGCATCTTGAGAAGTGTAAAAGGGCAATACAGTTCCTGTTGTTTATATGAATTATTCATTCATATGCTTTATCCACGTTAATCTCAGATAAGCTTCTCCTTTTGCAGATTCATTTCAATTGTCACATGATATTTCAGGCTAGAATAGAATACATCCACCTTATGTATTGGATCTTTGGATCAAAGTTTTCTTCTTCTTCTTCTTCTTCTTCTTCTTCTTCTTTTTTATTTTTTTTATTAGGCAAACATGCCATTTATGTTTTAACTGGTTTTGGATATAAGTTGCAAGCTGGACTATTTGCGCACCTTGGTAGATAACAAACTATTTGTTGGGTACTTATTTTTCTGGTTATTTCGGGGAAGCATGAATAGTGAATCTTGGACTAGTGCTAATAGGCTCGAAATATTTACTCGATGCTACTAGGCATATAATTGGTCATTTCATTTTGCTGAAAATAAGATATTGAAGTTAAAGGTTTTACTGCAACATTAAATTATGCTTATGTTAAACAATCCTTTTTTTTTAATAAAAGAATTTGGACTTGTAATGATCTCGTAGGTACCGGATGTGCAAGGTGCAGTTGAGAACAAGTGTGAGCTGACTAGGACACCTTATGGGAGGCGATTCGTGAATAAGGTCAGACCTTGTTTATGAACAAAAGGCCTTAGTTGGATTGCATGCTGGTGACAATGGTTTGTTTGATATGTATGAAGCAGATAGTCTGATCTCAATGTGGAATATGTTTCCAGGAGTTGAATAACTACTTGGCCTTCTTGTTCGAAATTATTGCCACAAGGGCACCCTTGGTGGGTTTAAATGTAACTCTGAATCGATATGACTTATTCCATGGGCATATTTTCCTAGCAACATACTCAGGAAGACTCGGAATATTGTGAGTTGGATGTTATTTTCGGATCTGCTACATTTTCCTTGGTCATGATTATTAATAGAATTAAATTGAGGATACTGTAGTACTCACAATAACTGGAATTACCTGAATCACCCGTCTTTGCTATGAGATTGGTTGGTTGGTAGAATTTTCCTACTGAAAAAAAGCATACCACTTTTCAAACTTGTAATTGTTTTTTTTTTTGCAGTGATTTCTAGTGCATGTCTTGACTTAGATTTGGTAAAAGACAATCTTGTAACCCTGATTATCATTATATGTCTCCAGATTTCACTCCAAAGAATATCCCGCATATGACGAGGAATTATTCCCTTATGTTATGGGTTACTGTCAAAAGGGTCAGTGTTTGTAATCTGTGTAAACAACATAGGCCATTTCATCTCTTTGTATACCAAGTTTGATTATCAACTATGCAAACCTCGATAGGACTACGATAATCTGAATCTTTTATATGTTTGCTTATCGTATTAAAATTCTCAAGAAACTATATATATGATGTCTTTCAGGATCTAGTGTCTTGTACGATGATTCTATGAATCTCCGGAATATACTTTGGCTTGCTCCACTAGCTAGCTGTGATACAGATGCTTGGTTGGCACCTGGTATGACAATACAACTTTTTTACAAACTTTACCTAGATATAAGATGCTATTATATAAGTTTTTGTTGACATATACTCTCGATTATATCATGAATGATCTGTGAGCAGCTAATCTGGTATTAACCTTTATGATAAATCGTTTCATATGGCAATAAATGTTTCATGTCTTGTAGTGGATTTATGATAAATCATTTCACTTGGCATTAAATATTCCATGCATTGCAATGAATTTATTTCTAGATGGTCTATTATTTTACAAGGTTCTTGCATTCGTTTTTTTTTTTTTGTTAATTATTGTTTTTTTATAAAAATCTGGTTCCATCGTTTGAGATAGAAATATATAATTCAGAAGTTTTAATAATTGACATTGGATTGTGGACTGCACTCTTGTCCGAGTTAACAAGTTGTTGTTAGCACTAGCACAACTACTTGATTCTACTAAGAAAAAATGCCATGCCGACCAACAGCTATTACCAATATGGTTAGGAATGTTTTATTGAGATATCCTCATGTAAAGTGTATGCATGGTTTTAAGTTCCGGTAGTTGTCAGCACGGCAGATGCTGTGCCGAAAAAAACTTATATTTGAAATTTTTAATTAATTTTGAAACTTTTATATTTATTTTTAAATAAAACAACTAAATATATATCGGCACGCTCGGCACCTTTCGAATTTGGGATTTACCGAAATGCGGCACGAGATGGCACCTTAAACCTTGAGTGTTTGACATGACTTTTTACCTCTTTAAGAATTATGACATGGTACATTGTTGGTTGAATGTGTTGTTTGCATTTGCATTAATTGGTGTGATCCTTTATGAGTTTCACTGTTTCTGTAGTTGCAGTAACCTGTAAGCATGGGGAGATGCCATAATATGATAACTGACACTTGCATAACCATGCGAATTATGAATTTCCAACTGATAAGTGTTGTCTTTAAAGACGGTGGAGGAAAATGCAAATTGGAATGATAAGTTAACAAAGGGGATCTGTCGCTAGAAGGAACTAGAACTCCATTGTAGGGCTTTGAAAGATATTCTGACATTCTCAAGTCGCTTTTAGAGATGCTCTAACTATATCTTTGAATATATATTTTAGTGTTTAGTGTCACTAATCTGCTATCTGCATGATAAAAATGTTTGGTAGGAAAGAAATAATGGACCAACAATCAGTGGCTAAAAGGACGAGTATACAAGTTTGATGAAGCATTCTAATGTGCCAATCATGTGGATAAAATGACTGATCACTGTCATGACTTGGCACCGGCAGGATGGTTTATGACCAAGAACTCACAAACTTATTATTCTTGAGAGCTCCCACTACTCTGTTTTTGAGAAAATGCTACCACTAAGCTTTTCAGAAATTATTTGCAAACATATATTTCGTGGAACTTCATTGTATTTGCTAGACTAATAGTTTTGTTAAGTCAAGGTATAAGATTTAGGATAATCAAACTCTTTAAGCGAGCTACTAGCCACATTAACTGTTTTACCTGAAGAAGCAAATTGATGATGCTTAACCCTTCTATTTTGGTCCTCAATAACTCCCTAACCTAGTTCCAGGATATTAATCATATATACTACAATAGAACTAGCCTTATTATGTTCCATATCTTTACTGTCGGTGCATGAAAGTGACATTTAAGATTAACTAAATGCTTTCAGGGGTTCTGGTAGTCCTGGATGCTCATCCAAATGGAATTATATACAAGAAACTGGTGCCAGAATATGTTGATTATGTGAGGACAATTTATGAAGGTGAGCTGTCTATATCTCTTTCGATTTTCACATTTATTGGCATAGATGTCTACATGCTGGTATATTATATGCGTGTCGAAATCTTATCAAGTTTGTGCCTTACTGTAGATGACTTCGGCAAGTTGGTGGGGGATGTCAACTATTTTGATGTTCAAAATGTGGTTCCTGGAGACCGAATCTTCATCTGCTAAAGTTTTATAGGAAATTGCTGTGCAGTCCCCAAACCTAATTTACACTTACACTTTGTCCTATGAATCAAAAACACAAAATGATGTAAGAATTTGTGACAGAATCACAGGGACTGCAGAGTAAGTAGTACCGGAGGATTGCAGCGCCAAATCATTACAATGCCTAGTCAACATAAACCCAGTGGTAGTATGAGAAGTCAAAGTTTTATTTTTTCCCTAGTGTCGACGCGCATCCCCTTCGCTCATATGGCATCCCGGATACGTTTGTGCAAACGGAGAAGGAAATCATTCTTGTGTCGTGTCCTCAACGGGTATACTTACTCTGAAGGCCAACCTAAAATGCTATAGTTTGTGCAAAGAAGTTGCAGCATAGGGGTTTTGCATGTACCTGTGGTTAAGCTTTTTTCGCAGCAAGATGTTGCTCAATTTGCAAGTACTGCAGTTTAATTCTTAATAATTTGCTCTGTAATTGGAACATACAACTCATTTCTGTATTATTTATTGTAATATATTTTTTAGAAATATTTATGATCTTGTCTTACAAAAATTCTAACGACCACTAACTTGAAATCCCAGGTTCAAAAAATACAGTATCGGTGCATTTCTGATTTTAAAATAAAATATATATTCAAAAAATTATATTAAATTTTAAACATCTAAAATATAATAAGATCAAATAATATAGATATATAATAAACATTTTACGTATTTATAAATTTAAATAATGAAAATTTAATTACTTATTGTTATATTCTGCTAACGGTATATATTATTTTACTTCTCTAAATTATATTTTTTAAAAAAAATTATAAACATACATAATATAAATATGAACATGAGCACCATACACTTCACAGAAAATGAAAAATACACTTTTTTTTTTTTTTAGTTTTAGAATATTTATCTGGCGTAGTAGCTACGCGTCTGGACATTGCACTAGCGAAATTACGTGCTTTCTAGACTCGCTATTAGATGTGATCGATCTAGAGATAGATGTATTGAGTGGCGACGATTTGGATCATTGGATGCAATCCGTTCGTTGTAGTTTCGGTCGGACTGATCTCGTCGGTACTAACTCGGACTCCCGTATATTGTTTTAGACTTTTAGTTAGCGCGCATTCAGGCCAATTCCTCGGACGATAATCTCGCTCCTTGATAAACTCGAAGCCTACAAAACTCCCGCGACTCCTATAGTTTCTTCTTCTTTGTCTTCGTGATCGACTCGGAGCTCAGCGGCGATTTGAAAGAATAGAGGTACCGATGGCGGTGGTAGAAGACAGTCGATGGACGGAGCGGGCTCGGGCCCTGCAAATTAGGATCCGCGACCGATTCCGGGTGGCAGTCGACCGACACCGCCGATGGGCCGCCGGAGAAGAAGGCGGCAACGATTACTACGCTGCCGCATTCCGGCGATGGGTCCAGCGCTTACGTGTCATCTGGGTTGACACGTCATCCCAGCTGCCCGCACCCAGATCTTCTGCTCTCCGATTTTACCGCAAGCGGGGTGAGAGGTCTTGTTGATTTTACTGTTCTCAGATTGCGTTGAATGAATTATTGTTCTCTATGATAGAACATTTGTTGTTGTTAAGAGATACCCTCGATTCAGTTAGGTCACTTTACATGTAAGTGCAGTTGGTAAGGATGTTGGTGAGATGGACGATTCAACCATCATTCGCATGTTGCAAGCTTTTGCTGTTCCCGTAATTGGAAACGTCTGTTATGTATTCATGCATGGGCTCAACCATGTTCAGGTACTTGATTTACTGTTCTATGGTTGCCTTTTAATGTGTAGCTGTTAATGGAGCATTTCATCAGCCAATTCCATTGTGCAGATATATGGTGCAGAAAAGCTACACCAAGCGTTACTAGAAAGGCCAGAGGGAAAATCCCTTATTACGGTAATATAGTATTGAATATTGAAACTATGTGGCTGTCTACTCAATTGCGCATTGAACTATGTTAAATAAGTTTGGATTTTTTTAAGTGAAATTCTTGAATCACATTTTGCTAATTGCTATAACTGAATATTTCAAATAAAACACTATCTATAGGATACTTAATTGTTGATTGTTTCATATAAAGGGAAGCTATGGTTCTTAATAGTCTTAGGTAAGTAGTTTTCATATGTATACTGGCCCATCTCATTTTAGCATTGTTTGGTTTCTTGGCGTACAGGTAAGCAATCATGTTGCTTCTATGGATGATCCATTAGTGATTGCTTCTTTGATTCCACCAAGTGCCATGCTGGATGCTCGCAATTTGAGATGGACGCTTTGTGCAACAGATCGTTGTTTCAAGAATCCTGCACTCTCCACATTCTTTCGATCTGTTAAAGTCTTACCTGTTTCTCGCGGTGATGGTATCTATCAAAAGGTAGCTTTATTTTATGTTATTTTTTTCAGTTCATGTTGTAGTCTTGTATATAGTCTTTGCGGAAGGCCTTTATATCTCTATTTTGTTGGTAGCCTATTATATTTTAGTGCAATGATTTGGTCCTCTCTTTATATTGGTTCCTTATAGGTTTCTGTCTAGAGAATATTTGCACAATATTTTGATTTATGATAAGGATGATGGTTCCCCCTTCTAAATATAGTCTTGATTGTACATATTTAAATTTAGGAAAGATTCTCAGGTTTTTATGCTGAATGTGTCAATATAATGCGCTTGGGAAAATCGTATGTTTATTCAGTAGTATGTTATGGGATTCACATTTTGTTGGTCGTTGTGAGCATAAATGTTTGATCTTCAGTTTCAAGTTCTTTTCTTCTAAAAGAAGGATCACCATGTACTGCATCATAATGGCTTCATGATACTTTGAAACGGTGTTAGATAATTGTTAGTTGATGCTCCGATCTCTGTGTAAGCAGGAGTTTGAAGATCTAACTAAAGTGTAGACTATAGATAAATATTTTTTGTAACTGGAGCTGCTATTGCTGTTGGCTTATGTATTTATTTACATTTTTTGTTTATTTGCCTTTTATGTTTTCAAATTTGCTTGCATGTATGTGATGGATCTCTAGCTGAAGGATCACTATCGTCCTCATTTTTTTAGGGTATGGATATGGCTATATCCAAACTGAATGATGGCGGATGGGTTCATATATTTCCGGAGGGAAGTCGTTCACGGGATGGTGGAAATACCATTGGATCAGCCAAGAGGGGTGTTGGAAGGTAAGAGTAAACATAAGTTCTACCTTTGCATGGGTGTTCCCTCTCTTGTTTGTTCCTCTTGTGTGGTAATCGTCATTATTTTTGTCAAAGCTTGAAAGTCACTTCTGTTCTTGTACTTCACTGCCAATTTCATTTAGGCTTCTATACTTTAAAAAACTTACGTGGCGCTTGGCATTGTTACTTGATTTTAAAAAAAAAAATTGTACATGTATGCTAACCATTACACTGTAATGTGGGCATTTATTAGAGGCAAATGTGGGATCTTGTCTTGTACTTCACTGCTAATTTTATTTGGGCTCCATTTTTTAAGTTGAATGCTTAAGTGGTGCTTGGCATCTTTACTTGATTATAAAGAAACAAAGTTTTACGTGTATGTTAACAATACACTCTAATGTAGGTGTTTTTAGAGGAAAATGTGGGATCTGGTCTTGTATCGCTGCTAATTTCATTTATTCCTCTTTTGTTTAAGTTCAATGCTTGCATGGCACATGGCGTCGTTACTTGCTAAAAAAACAAAGTTTTATGTGTATGTTAACAATGGCCTTACACTGTATTCTAGTTGTTATTAAAGGAGAAAGTAGAATTCCATTTTTCTTTTTCTTTTTTGTTTTTAAAAGAAAGAGAATATAGGAAGCCTCATCATACGGATCATTTGTTTTAAATTGCATGCATAGCAGCATTAAGGGTCTTTTCTCGTAAACATCATATTCTTTTGATAGCCTTTTTGTTTTTGTTTAGCATGTCCTATTATAAAACGGATAGTAAAGCATCATAAAAGAAGGGGAAAAAAAAAACCTATAACAAGTTCTACTGAATAAAATAAGAAAGATAAATGCTGGACGTTTCTTAAACAACCATCAATGGCGATGAAAATTTGCAACCACCTTTCGCGTATATCTTCATCCTCTCTCCAGAAGAACCGATAACATTAATAATGCATCTTTACATCAGGTAAAAGTTTGAATAGAATCTTGAAAGCAGGTCCAACATGTTTGAGCAATTGCTAACAATAGAAGATATACTGTATTTTATATTTCACTTTGAAACTTGGGTATAAGTGTTAAAACTGGAAAGTTTTGCCCTTAATTAGTTTAACTATCTTGGTTTGGTCAGATTGAGTTCATTCTAATGCTTGATCAGTTAAGTATTCAGTGATAGTATTTGCTTCAATCTGTATCTCTCAGTCGTATTTTGTCGCGGGACCTTAATTTTGTGACGTGATTCCTCTTTGCAGGTTGGTCGTGGATGCAGATCATGCACCTATTGTACTTCCCTTTGTGCATACAGGGATGCAAGAAATTATGCCTATAGGGTCAAATTTCCCAAAGGTTGGCAAGAAGGTAAATGTTCCTCCTCGAACTTTCACTTTTCACCTCTCGAAGCCTGTGCTTGTAGCAAGATAAGAGGGTTTATGCTTGCAGGTGATAGTTCTTGTTGGTGATCCCATAAACTTGGATGATTTACTTCTTGAGAAGGATGATCCTCAGCGTGTTTCCACTGGAATTCTCTATGATGGTGTTTCATCGAGGATAGGGCAGCGGCTTCAAGAGCTTAAAGTTCAAGTAGACAGGATCGCACTTGAGCAGTCTTCTCAAGCTGCAGTATCTTACACACATAGAAATGATCATGTGCATGGTATCTGGGAGAAAGTAGATTGGGAAGCATTCGGCATAGGGAACACTATGTCGCTAGACAGTGGCTTGCAGATTCTTGATCGACCCTCGGAACGACAGCATCTGCAACTTTGCCAAGACCAACGTCCGATCTCTGCTCAACGAACCATTAGGATGGGTTTTACATATGAGGGTGGTATAGTTTCAAGAATTCGGGGATACATGAATCCGAGCGAGCTCATGGGTTTTGCTGCAAGGGGGGTATTTGTTATTGGAAGTATTGCGGAAGACCGTCCCTGTGATGTGCGAGAGGTAGGACCATTGAAGGTTTGGAAGCAGTTTATCGAGAGGAATCTCTTCCAACAATGGAACTCGTTATAACTCCCACTACAGCTTCAGGCAGGTGATGGGGAATTTTTCCTAACGAGAATGAACGGGTTTTTCAGGCTCTTGTAGAGTTTTTTCCTATGTTCTTTAGTTTGAGTTATCACAGCAGTAATTTACAATAATTAACACAAAAAAGCTGCTAATTTTGAATAGCTTTACGAGATGCACCGCTGTGACTGATCAGCGAAGTGATGGCCAGTTTCCAATAATGCCGTCATGAATATGCAGTTCTAAGTTCTAACAAATCACTGGAGGAGTTATCTTGGTTTTTCTTAAGTTTCTTTTCTCAAAAAATCATGATCATCGTTCCCACCACGTGACTTGTTTAATCCCTCTCAGTCAACCCCGCCTGCTTTCGATGAATCAGACTCTCCTCTCTCTCTCTCTCTCTCTCACGTTCTGCGTCAGGCCGTGCTTGGGCGGTTCTCTCTGAACATGCCGTGTGGTGGTCCTTTCTGAGCTGTCTTATATCATATTTATGCTGCTCGCCTACTAGCCCAATATTTCGCCTCGTTACTACCGTACAGATTTAGAGTTTTTTTTATCTATAATTTGGTGTAGGACTTCCATCCAAGAGATAAAAGTTTTACGGGTAAAAATGCAAACCATTGTAGGGATCAAAACTCATTTATCATTTTTCAGGGTCGGTGGATGTAACATAAGCCCAACATTTTACAGATGTTCAATTTTCTGCTTTTTTTATATTAAAACTGGAAAAGTCGGGTGTCAATCTACTTTTCTTCTGACTATTGCTGTAAAATTATTCATCATCCACCAAATCACCTTGGCTGATTGGATTTTACTACTGTTAAGGAGCGTTAGTGAGCTTATGAAAAGTAAAATATATTCCATACACTAGGAGAGGTAAAGTAGTATGAGTTAAGCTCTTGTTCTTGTAGACAATATAATCAAGTGTTCAGATAGATATTTAAGGATAGTAACTATGGAAAAGTAAATAGCTTCTGAAAAGAAGATATGAACTATTTAGGACTTCACTATCGTTTATGTGTATCTTTGGGATGCTTATTCATTTGATCGTTCATGTTCCTTATTTAGTTGACTCATTTTCTTACTTGATCATGTGTCTTTTTTTTTATCGGCTCATTCTCTTACTCGTTTATGTACCATCTTTAAAAGGCTCATTCACTTGCCTGTGCAGCTTTAATTGATGTTGATTTCTAATAAGTAACAACAAAAGTTTAATATAAAGAAGTAGCTTTTGCGTATCAACCCTCCCTATTTTACAATTTGCGTTTCAGTCCATAAAAATGCATATTCGCACATATGTGGCAACGCACGTATGTCGTCACGTCACGTGTTTTCGTATTTTCAGGTGCTAAAATGTACAACTATTGAAATAATGGGATTGATATTTAATTATCCATATAAAGAAACTATGTGTTTGATTGAGGGCAATGGCAATTTAATGTTAGTCAACGGTAAAGTTGAATGGCCTATATGATTTTCTTAATTAGATATTGCATTTATTACTGCCTACTACAAACCAAATGGGCTACCTAGCCCAGCGTGGCCCACAATGCTCAAACGGCTCAGTCCCATTCGCCAATAATCACCGGCAAACCATTCACCGGCGAAAAGTAGCACTCGCATTCCTCGAGTGATCACCGGCGACCTCCGACAACGCACTGACCCACGCTTGCCTACTCGTACATGGCAACGGTGCGGCCGCGGCTGGCGCCAAGGCAGCAGCCGTCATCATCGACGCCGCCGCCTCCACCGGCGTCGGCCACTGATAACGACCGAAGCGCGGCGGAGATCCGCGCGGTCGACTGCAATTTGTCGGCGCTGTGCGAGCACATTCAGACCGAGGGTTTCGCTTCCGGCGCATTCTCCGATGTTGTTGTAGAAGCTATGGGATCCACTTACCATCTCCACCGCCTCATTCTTTCTAGAAGCTCCTACTTTCGGTCTCACCATTCCCCCAAACTTATTGAATACAATTACTCCGTTTTTATTTGATTTCCGTGTTTTCTACTTGATTCGGTGCTGTTTCATATGCGAATAGTAACTTCATTTCCGTGTTCTACCTGAATCACCTAGTTTCAGTTTAGTTATGTATCTAGGGAAAACAAAATGGTAAAAACAAAGGCCTATGCTTTCAAAAAGATTTGTCTCTATTTTTATCAATCTGTTTGTGCATGTAATGTAATGTCCTTCAAGTTGTATGCTTGATATTAAACTTTGGTTGTAAGCCTGTAATTCTATACTGATATCCCTGAATGGTTAAACTACACGATGGAGAATTTTAATTTCTAGGTCTTTGATTAACCTCCCAGAAATATGCTTCATGGCCCTTGGAGAGAGGCGGATGCTCCAACAATAATCTTGCAAATTGATGATGCTAATGTTAATTCGGATGCTATCTCTATGGCGTTAGCATATCTCTATGGACACCATCCCAAGCTTGATGATAGCAATGCCTTCCGTGTTCTTGCTGCTGCTTCTTTTCTCGATCTCCAGGTAGACTCATGCAATTTGGTCAAACTATTGTTCGACTTAGCTTTTGTACTAAGTTTTTATTTCTTTACGAATAGAGTTATGGTTATTTTTTTTTTTTTTTTTTTTTTTTTTTTTTTTTTTTTTTGGTATATGGTAGGATTTATGCGGGATTTGTACAGACTACATCATTTCGGAATTGTGGACTTCAAATTTTCTCGCCTATCAGGTAGACCTACATTGCTATTGTTTCAGTGGCAGCAGCCTTCAAACTTCAGGTTCTCATAATATCTCGTATCAGGTATTTGCAGAGAGTCAAGATTATGGGGTACATGGTGAACGCGTTAGAAATGCATGCTGGGGATATCTTTGTCAGAGTGCCGCGATGGAGTTAAGAGAGGTTAACATATATTGCTCATGAATTTGCTACCTATTCATTTATTCCTCTGTGTTATATTCTACAAATAGATCTTCCATCTTTTGAATTTACCAAGTAATGAAGGAGACAGCTATTCTACTGTCATTGTTTTTTTTTTCCTAATTACTTATCTTTGATGTCTTTCATTTGAGATAAACTGAGGACTTTGCAGAAGGATGAACTTACTTATATATGTATCTAATTTCTACCAAGGATTTTGTGAACGAGGGTGAACTTCGTCACCATATGTTAATTTAAACCGAGGACTTTGTGTAACCATATAGTTTTGTTAGGCATACTAACTTTAAAAACTGCTTTATTTCTGCTGCCCTCAACCATTTTTTGCTAGTGTCTGTCATATTGCCATGACTTTGTTAAAGTCATTTTTATAGCCCTTTGTACCGTTCTTGTGGAGGTCGCAAGATAATATTGCCGGTGAGACATTGTTTTCTAATTGCCTTATGACTCATTTAACAATCCCAAAGTTTATCGAGAAATTTTTTGTGTCTTCAAATTTATATGGAATGGAAGTTAGAATGATCATGCCTGTGCATGCTAACTGTGCCGTTATAAGCACAGCACCTAATGCTTAAAACCTGTAGAAAAGTAGGTTGGAAGTTGCTTTATCAATGGTTCCTAGTAATTTGGTAAGTTTCTATGGATTTCAACTGTTTAACCTCAATGGACATATAAAGTTTGAACCAATTCAGTAACACCAAGAGTTTTACAAATTGCCTTTGATGAATGCATACTTTGTGCTACTTGCTAAGTTTGATAATTTGAAATCACTTGGTCTTTCTTTCTAATGTTATAGTGGGCAAGTTAGGTGGTAAGCCTCATTGCTTTGTTTTAGGACTTGTTATTAAAATTTTCAAACGTCTTATTTCCTGAGATTTGTTTGAATGATTTGCATTTTTTTATTGAATGTATTGTAGTTCCTAATAGTGATTTTATTGTGACACTGTAGGTACTTCCCAAGCTTTCTTCTCAAACAATTCACGCTTTGCTAACGTCTGATGAATTATGGGTACCTAATGAGGAAAAACGGTAAACCAGAAACTATTAGTTTGGTTTCATTATTGTTCATATAGTAATAGAGTCTCGTTTTAATTGGCGTCTAGTTTCCAAACAAATCTATTTATTTAATGAAATCTGATGAGCAAACGTAAAAATACCTCTATTTTTACCAATTTGTCTTTGTAATGTTTAAGGTTTGAACTGGCTTTGTACGTGCGACTTGCAAGAGGTGTATTAACAGAGACTGACAATACAAACCAAGAGAATGCTATTTCTGAGATGGAAGTTACTACTAGATACTCATCTTCACTGAACAGGGATAGTATGGTCAATAATGTATGCGATAGCCCGCTTCTGGAGTCAGAAATGCAGCAGCTGAGTGTTCGAAACAATTTAGAAGGGCATGTAGCTGCCAAAAATATCCTGGAAGAGCTGGCAGATTGTGTGGTTGACTTCCATAGAGAAGTTCATTATCACAGACCAGCGCAAGTGCAACAAGCATCTTGCTCTCAAACCGTACTAGATGTGAAATGTTCCTCAGAGGTGGAAAATACAAATTTGAATTCTTTGACTGAATTTAATGGAAGTAGAGCATGCTGTACTTACTTTGAAATGCAGAATGATAGTGAAACTAGCGTAACCACTGGAAACAAGGAGCCTATTGAGGGACCATGTGGAGAGAGCACCTCCTTTAATCTGAATGGTAATTGGCTTCCAAATGTGCAACCAAAGGATCCTTACACGGAAAGCTCTTCAACCGGTGGCATTATGCCAAATGATTGGGGGAGATCCAGCATGCCTCCCCTATGGGGCGGTAGGATTGTAGGAAGGAGACAAGTCAAAAGTGCAAATAAGAACTGCATTGTACGTACTGAAGATTATGATGCATTCATCGACATATTTGAAGGTGGTTCACTTTTATATTGTAACATGTCTTTTGAAGCCCTGTTGAATGTTAGAAAGCAACTAGAAGAATTGGGATTTCCTTGCAAAGCTGTCAATGATGGTCTTTGGCTGCAGGTCAGCAACTATTATTTTTTACATATACAGTGTAGTTTTTTTTTTTTTTTTTTTTTTTTTCTTTGGGGGGGGGGTTGTGGGGTGTGGGGGTGTGTGTTGTGTGACCCATAAGTTTGGTTTCTATTCAATATCTCGACTGGGAACAAACGGTACGATCCCAACTCACGCTTGCTGGGATTAGAACCCGTAACCTACCCTTCCTGAGGGGCAGGCTAAGGCCACCTCCTGGCACCCAGTCCCGTTAACCAACTGGGCCAATGCTGGTTGGTATATTTTGTAGATTATAATATGTATCTTATGGTTAGTGTTCTGCTTTTATGTTTGATCTGTCGTTGCAGATGCTTTTATGTCACAGAGTGCAAGCAGTGGTTGCCGATACCTGCAAAAGTTGCTGCCGTAGGAGCAGTCTATGTGAATGCAGGCAATCTTTTGTTTATTCAAACGGAGGAACCTTAATAGGCTCTTACAGGCATGAGCAGGAAAGAAGCAACTCCCATGGTAATATTGGCAATATATACCTTACTGACACCCAAGGTGAAGAGAGTGGACTTTATGGGCCTGTACGTGTTCATGTGAGAGGGGTCGTCGATGGGCTTGCTGGCATTGGACGGGGAACAACATCTATACCTGGTGCTGCATGGCCTCCAACGCGTTATGTATTTTCTCGCGTCCCTCTGGGACTTGGAAACCGGAATGGCCAGCAGTCACTTGGAAATGATGAAACAGAAGCCAGGGTTGATATTAATGGAGATCTGACAGGAGATGGCTTGACAGCTGTTGTCGGACTTAGCCAAGGAAACAGTATTGACCATTTGCATGCTGAGCAAACAGAGAGAGCATTTGAATCAGGCGCCAGTGGTTTTCCCGTGCAAATTTTAGAGCAGCAAGAAAATGTGACTACATTAGAATGGGAAAGTGCCGAGGATTCTTCTATATCCTTGGATATGAACACGCCATTACGCCATTTTCCCCCATTCCGCTTTGGGTAAAGATAACTTCTTTCCACTATTATATAACATTAACTATGGTTATCACTTACATGTTAGATTAGTTGCAGCTAAATTCTCCATTCAAATTCAAGTTTCTTGGTTATACTTATTAGATAGCTACTTGCTATGCATGTTGCTTGATTTGTCATGTCTCTTATTCACCTAATGTAATGGACCTTTAGTTATGGTGTCTTCAGTGTCTAAAAAGGGAAACATGTAGTACTTCATGGGTTGGTCAAGTCGCATCTTAGAAAACCTGCTGCCCCTTCTATTTTTGCTTTCTGTTTTTTGTTAACCTTTTTATATGGTTCTGTGGGGAAAAAAGGGGTCTGGGAATTCAATGGCAGTAAGCAGATGTCCTCCCCGTGCACGCTTGTATAAGAGTGTCTTCAATGCTTCTCGTTTTTATTGAGAAAATATCTGAATTCAGCTCCATAAAGTCAATAAATGTTACAGTGATTGAGTGTTGTAAAAAAAAGCTTCACCAACATGACTTAGTTCCTTCACTTTCCTCCACATGCTGGAAAATATAGCCTAGACTTACGGCTTTTTTTTTCTTCAAAAGAAAATTGTGGAGTTAAGAGTAGGGGTTTGGATGGAACCCCCATGAGGATGCACTTTGTGCTGTTCTAGCAAGCCCAGTCAGATGCACTTTGTTTTTCTAGTTGTCATATACTAGGATGGGCTGTGCAGGGTGGCATTTGAGGATGTACACGGGCTTGCTGATGGACAAGTAAAGCACTCACCAGAAGTATTTTATGCTGGATCATTGTGGAAGGTATGTGCTGATTAGCTTTTGCAGTTCACAAAGATTATTAATTTTAGAGAAGAGAACTATGTGTGTTTTGATTGCAGATTAGTGTCCAGGCTTTCAGTGATGAGGACCCTCAAGGACGCCGCACACTTGGTAATATATCGTTGCCATCACTAATGCTATTTGTCGTACTTGCTTTTTTCTTTTTCTCTTTTTAATCTTCATTTTTGAAGAAGATGTTTTTATCTAATGAGCATCTCATTTATACATGTATATACCTGCATTCAGGACTGTTCCTCCACAGGCGCAAAGCAGAACTGATGGATCCTCTAAGAAAGGTCGTTGGGGTTTATTCATGAAAGAAATGCAAACAAAGATTGTACTTTCCCCAATTTTCCGTTAACTCCTTTTCCATTCCCTTCCTCTGCAGGTTCACATGTATGTAGATTTACGGGAAAAGGTTGCTGCTCGATATCAGGTACAACATTTAGATTACTTCAAGGTTTCTCCTTTTCTCTTTGGCCGTGGTAGACTTTTTGTCATGGTTTTAACATGGAAGAGTTGCAGTTGGGTCCAAAACGTTAAGTTTTGTTGTATTTTGGTTTAAGCCTAAGTTTCAATTGCAGTTAGATCCAGCTTTTTTCAACACTCCAAAATAATTATTTAGAAGTATTTTTGAAAAAAGCTTTCAATATTAAAGTTATATATTTTGATGAGATCTACAACTTTCATGTTGAAAGTTTCTCCATAAAATACCTTTAATTAATTGTTTTGAGGTGTCAAAAATAGCGAAAAACCTTTAAAATCAAAATATTTTAAAAGGCAAACTAAACTTTGAAGCCTCAAAACACTTATTTAGAAGCATTTTTTGGAAGAATTTTCAATATGAAGGGTGTAGATCTCATTAAAATTTACAACTTTCATGTTGAAATTTTTTTCAAAAAGTGCTTCTAAAATAATTATTTTAGGGATTGAAAGCAACGCAAAAAATAATTGAAATGAGGGACTGCGGCGCAAAAAAATGGTTAATGGGAGGAAGTGCAGTGAATTTTATTAATAGGTGTGGATTGAAGTGATATTGAAATTTAATATGCAATTATCCCTTTTAACATACTAGGAAAGCTTTCTTTCCCTGGTGGTTGGATTATATTAGTTTCCTTAAGACTATACATCTGAAGCTAGTGTTATCGTTTTTCCCTACATCATTCTAGCAATAAACTTTTATTCACTGCCCAACTTATCATTTTCCAGTAACAGTTACTTCCCTTTTCGCAGTTGATTTGTCCGTCAAAAAGAGAGATCATCTTTAAGCATCCAGGGAAACTGCTACCCAAAGCCCCTAAGGGATGGGGCTGGCGCACAGCCTTGTTCTTTGATGAACTTGACGATCTACTTCAAGGCGGTGCTTTGCGGATAGCAGCTGTTGTACAGTTGGTTTGATGAGTGTATCGGTTAGTTGGATGCTTTTTTTGAGTAAAATTACACGTAAAGTTAGTTATTAGAAGTCGTACCTTTATTATTATTATTCATTGTCATAGTCACTGCGATCCATTTTTTTCTTCACGTTTCTCACCTAACTTTTAGCTCTGGGATGGCTTATTCAACATTTGTCATAAATGATGTAAATAGTATTGGTTCCTCATGTCCTGATGTCTTATCTTTCTACAAGCAGTGTCGTTCAGTTTATTTCTTTGGCAAATAAATTCATGATCTAGTGGAATAATGAGACCTGGCAATGTTTTTTTTTTTTTTTTTATTATCATGGAGAAATTTTGCTCGTAGTCACTCTTTTTTTTGTCCAATCGTTATAATAGATAAATTCACGGGTATTTTCCAAAACTTGGCAATGTTCTATTGGCAAAACTTATGTTGCCAATCAAATGCCATTATAGTTGCAAACATTTGCTGGATAATCTATTCCATCATTTGACATTTTCTTAAACTAAAATCTTTCTAAGCAGCTACTATCCATAGATGGTATTACATTTTTGGGAAATACCGTATCAGTTCTCTTACTTTTAAGGTTGCAGATAAGTTCTGGTCGGGCTAATATTAGTGCTGCCAAATCAGGCTGATCAGCGGCTAATCTGGAGGGCTGATATGCAATAGTCCTTATTTTTTTATCTTAGCTATTGTTACAACAATACCACTTATACCTTGAATTTCATAAATGATTTTTGTTGATTTTGACAGAGCTGAGCTGTGATGATTGCTTATACGAGAGAGTTTTGATATTATTCCACTAGAGAATCTCTAGCTATATAAGAGAGGGAGGCAATCTAAAATTTAGAAAAGCTAGAGGGCAAATAGTAATTTTGTCTAAGGTTTAAGATACCATCTCGTGCTACGTTTTGGTTAATCTCAAATTTGAGATGTGCTGATTCTATCGTAATATATATTTACTTATTGTTTTTAAAATTAAAAATTAAAAATTAAAAATAATTTAAATATTTAAATATAAATTTTTTGAATACATATCATACCGATTCGTGTCGTACTGATAACTGTCAGAATAGGTATGTGCCGTTCGGTAGCTAAAATCATGATCTAGCCATCTTTCGTGTCTTAATACATTCCTAGATTGTACATTGCACTATTATGAAAATGACCAAAGTGATTAGAACTATTCATAGTCAAAAATTACTATTACAATTAGTTTGGACTTTTTAAAGATTTTATAGAAAGGATTAAAAACTCATTTCCAAGTCATTATAAGCTGTTTAAAATTACATCGAATTCTCAATCTTAGAACGTGTCCAACTTTGTCAATACCCATCTTCAGGTATTAAATAGTTTGTGGATTCCCATCTTCATGCTTCAAATGAAGCAAAAACCTTCTTGATCATAGCAGAAGGGTAGGATTATTCAACTTCGAGCAATATCATGGTGTGCCATATTTTTTGCCATATTAATCTAGAAAGCACGGACATGGGTTGGGAACACGATACCACACGGACATAGGGCATGGTGTTTTTGATGAATGTAGGACATATATAAGGCTTGGACATGATAATAAAATATATAAATAATTAAAAAAAACTTATATTAAGTATTTGAATATATAAAAGTATAATAATTTATCGAACAAAGTTTATGCATATACCATATTTCATGTCGTTGGGAGACAATGAGAGACAAATTTAGACAGTAAGGGCCTAATTATATCAAAAAAAGATAAAGTAAAATATAAATTTGAGTACATAACTATACTATATTTTTTTTACTGCTATTTACTACTAGTACTATATAGTATCTTACTTATTTTAATAAATAAACTCTTTTAAAAAATAAAAAATAAAATACGGACATCCGTGTGGGACACTCACGTCTGACAATCTCCGACATGTGTGTTCAGAGTTTCCCCTTCACAATTTGTTTAAATTACGCTCTAATTCATATACCTACGTATACTTTATTGTCCATATCAAATGCACCCAATCTGATAACATGTATCTAAAGTAAGGGTGGGTAAATGGTAAAGTGTAAAGTTTGAAAAGTGCAGGGCTATTTGCTACTTTAAAATCTGATGAGGTCCTACGCCTCGGCCAGTGTTCTCGACCAAATTATAGCTGGTTATATCTTTGATGGCTTGTGAAATTGTTGCTACTTTAAAATCTAATGAGGTCCTACATCTTGGTTAGTGTTTCTCGACCGAGTTGTAGCCGGTTATGTCTTTGATGGCTTGTGAAATTAGTGCTACTTTAAAATCCGATGTGGTCCTATGCGTCGACTACTGTTCTCGACCGAGTTGTAGCTGGTTATGTCTTTGATGGCTTGTGAAATAGTTGCTACTTTAAAATCTAATGAGGTCCTACGCCTCGGTTAGTGTTCTTGACCGAGTTGTAGCTGATTATGTGTTTGATGACTTGTGAAATTGATGATGAGACGATGCAAGTTGCAATTCGGATAATACTAAACAACACAACAGTAGTTTTGCGTGATTCAGTTATTGAGTAACCTACGTTCATGTAAGGAAAAAATCTACCAAATCTTGCTAGTATCCTTAATTAGGTGCTATTACAATACACTAGGGCAAGAGGTAAAGAATACAACATGATGATGATGATGCAAGAGTAAAATCTCCCTTTGGTTCTCTTATCCTATGACCCAATACGAGGATTTGACTTGGGAGGCAGGCGTATCACCGATGTTGGGGGTCCAAAGGCCCTTGGCTTGTTTGCTAGTATTTGGACGCGGCGCTATGGTGGATTTTTTTTACAACTGACAGTCCTAACTAGCTGGAAGGGGTTGTACATTCAATAAAGACGTCTTTTCATATGTTTAAGGGAACCACCCTAGTTATTTTGTTATGTTCTAACGGGCATCTCATGTTTGGCGTCAATTCGCTATCACGGGGGTTAGGCATGTCGTCCCCTAGCACCCGGAGTCTGGACTCCCGGACTGTCACGAAACTTTGACTAATCATGAGGCTAATGTGATCGTATTAGAGATTCTCTTGTAGCTATTTTCATTTTTATTGGACCCTTCAGGCCTTATTGGCCCGTCTAAGGTCCATTACGTATTAAAAAATAATAAAGAGCCTACTCCACACCATATGATAAAATTGTTTTAATTGAGCACATACAAACAATCAAGTACAATCAAAACTAAAAATCTTTCTACCTTATCAGTTTTTTGTGTGGCTCTCCCCACCCCAACCAATACAATGTTACTCGGTATTATAATTTAAGATGGACAAAAGATATAAATGTATATTGACGCGAAAGACATTCTAATGAAGAATTGGCATGTAAAGGTCCCTACACCTAAAAATGACCATGTTGCCCCAATCTACCAAGCTACTTAGCTCGTAATACACTGCCTTCTTTTCAAATGCTTAATTCCTGAGAAACAAATTTGATATTGCGGGAACAATTGCTAGAGAGTAGAAACGACTACAATTTGATGACCCTAGAAGATGTAAAAAAGAGTCCCAAATAAAGTAGCAACTTTTACATGCATCCTCCACTGATATGTATTTTGAGACTTCTCTAGCATTATTATTTAGCGGTACATATAATGTAACACGGAAATTGCTCTTTGTCATTTTCAGATAAATTGCAATCGGAACAAAGGTATTACCATAAGCAAGCGTGGATATGCGTCACGAATATTAGAAAAGAAATAAAGAATAAATGATAGAATGGAGGTTTAATAGATCGTGTCTAGGTGCCCTCTAGCGCTTCTACTTCTAGAGAGGTAGTTAGGGAGAAGAATATAGGCAGAACAATAATTTTTAATAAGGAGAATATGATAGTATTTCATAGAGTTTTTCCTTAGCAATTCAATTAAAAATAGCCCTTTGGTGCAAATTCAATTATGGTTAAGCTTTTATCTGAAAAACAATATGCACTTAATTTTCTTAATTCTGCTAGGATTTTTTTTTTTACGGAATTTATCTACTATTATCGATATTATATATTATTATATAGAACTAATTAGATAGGAGACAAAGTCGATATTTCCGAAGCCCTCGCTAATTCTATCAATCCCCCCCGACCCAACGCCCCTTATCCCTTTGCTCATCGCGCTTTTCTGCTCCGCTTTTTCACGGCGGCGCATGTGCTTCCGTCTGCTTCTCAATTTCTAGGGATTCTCGAACACATACATATATAATTCGGAGCTATGGATGCCGAGGCAAACGGAATCACCGCCGCCCCCATTCGCGCGCCAGTCTCCGCCAACGAGTACGAACCCAGCAAGGTTACTTCCTCGTCCTACGACGCAAGCGAGTCTGACGCGGGATACAAGACCGCCTCCGACTCTGAAGAAGACGACAGCACCGTCGCCTCCTCCTCCATGCCCGGCGATGAGGATGAAGTACCTAACGAGGAGCAGGAGGTAGAAGACGAAGATGGGGAGATAGGTGGCGATGAGCCCGAGGCTGTGGCTAGAGTTCCTCCGCCTAAGAAGGTTGGCGATGGGGATGACGTGAGCCCTAATCTCGAGAAGCCAGATGAGAACGGCTTGGCCGATGATTTTATTGAGGATGGAGTTCCTAATGAGAATACTAACATCGGAGAACAAGCAGCGGCGGGGAAACCTGATGGTGAAAAGTCTGCTGATTTAGGTGAGTTGAACTCCAGCGATAACATCAAAGAAGGTGCGGAGTCGAAGCCTCTGGAGGCTTCCAATGCTTCCGGTGAAATGAAGGAGCCTGAGAAAGTGGAAGCTTCACGTGCGGAGACTGTGGAAAATGGAGGCCCTGAAAGCGCTGAGGCTGAAACTGTCGCAGAACATGTGGGAGGTGAAAGAGATGGAGCTTCGGAATTCCCCAATAATGAAGCTGCAGGAGAGTCTGTAGAAATTGAAGGTCTTGGTGCTTCAGCTTTTGAGAAAGATAGTGAAGGCAAGGCGGTGGAACACGTGGAAGATGAAGCTGAAATTCCTAAGGCAGAGGCTGCAGGAGAGTCTGTAGTAATTGAAGGTCTGGACTCTTCGGCCGTAGAGGAGTCCAAGGCAGTGGAAATTCCAGAAGTTTCTGTGGAAGCTGAGAAAGACGAGGAATCAAAAGCTATGGAAGTTCCGGAAGCTTCAGTGGAGACTGAGGATGACCTGGAGTCGAAGTCTGTAGACGTTCCAGAAGCTTCGGTGGAGGCTGAGAAGGACGAGGACTCAGCCGCGGAAGCTCCAGAAGCTTCAGTGGAGGCTGAGAACGACATGGGGTTGAAGGCTGTGGAAGTTCCAGAAGCCTCTGTGGAGCCTGAGAAAGTTGAAGCTGTTGCTGTTGACAACACCAGCTCCAAGGAGGATTCCTCGAAGCCTGTGGAGGAAGCACCGAATGCTGATGACGAAGTTGAAACTGGTGATGTTGCTCGCTTTGAGCAAAAGCATAGTAAGGTAAACTCTTCCCTCTTCCGGAAGCTTATAATTAGTGTCTAACTGTCTATTAATTTGAATCCTCTTGATTGAAATGGTGTAATTTTTCAGGATGTTGATGATTCTGAAGCTAAGCCTGATGTTGTATCTGGCGGTGAGGCTAGTTTGAATGTTGAAGGAGCTGAAAAGGATGACTGTTCGACGAAGGATATAGCTGATGTTAGTGCAGATGGCGATAGTAACAACGTGCAGGTTCAGGAAAATGAAAATGTTGAGGGACAAGAAGAAACAGCATTCACTTCTGTTGTAAAAGATGTGGATGCTGGAGAGGAGGAAACTGCAGATGGTGACGAAAAAGTGTTAGCCCCGGAGAAAAAAAATGAACCACTAGTAGCAGGTGTTTCTAGTGAGAATGAAAATGATAGCTTGGAAGTTGATGGTGAGAGCCCTAGTGGAGGTTCAGTTGCAGATAGGGACATTAAACCTGAAGCCGATGTCTCTAATGCAGCTACTGACGGAGAAAACGTCGCTCAGGAGGAAGACGAGGAAGAAGAGGAAGGCGCGGGTGATGGCCCTGCTAGGGTTGCAATCTTGGATAGTTCTGATGCAGCTAAGCAGATCATAAAGGAGTTGGAAGAGGGTTCTTCAGGTGACCGCTCAGCCTTCGATGTCTCGCGCAATGTAGATGGTCAGATTGTGACCGACTCAGATGAATATGTGGATACTGATGAGGAGGGTGATGGAAAGGAGCTTTTTGACTCTGCTGCTTTAACTGCTCTTCTCAAAGCAGCAGCTGGTGTCTCATCAGATAGCAATAGAATTGATTCAGCTGATACTTCAAGAATATTCTCGGTTGATAGGCCTGCTGGTTTAGGGTCCTCCGCCCCTTCTCTGAAGCCCAACCCAGCACGCTCTTCTCGTCCAAACCTCTTTGCACAATCTGATCTCACCGTGCCGGGAGAAGCTGAGAATAGCATGGATGAAGAAGAGAGGAAGTTGCATGAGAAAGTGGAGCAGATTAGGGTCAAATTCCTACGCCTTGTCCAGAGACTGGGCCACTCTCCTGAGGATACTGTGGCTGCCCAGGTTCTTTACCGGCTGAGCCTTGCCGAAGGTATTAGACGCGGCCGGCAAATCAGCAGGGCCTTCAGCCTTGAGAATGCGAAGAAGAAGGCCTTGCAGCTGGAAGTTGATGGCACAGAGGATTTGGACTTCAGCTGTAATATTCTTGTACTTGGGAAGACTGGAGTTGGCAAAAGTGCTACAATAAATTCTATATTTGGTATGGAGAAGTCAAACACAAATGCGTTTGAGCTGGCAACAACTTCGGTGAGGGAAATTTCTGGTGTCGTGGACGGGGTGAAAATTCGTATTGTAGATACCCCTGGGTTGAGGCCTTCTGCTATGGACCAAGCATCAAACAGGAAGATCCTTTCAAACATCAAGAAGTATACAAAAAGGTGCCCTCCTGACATTGTTCTCTATGTGGACCGTCTTGATACCCAGACCCGAGATTTCAATGACCTGCCTCTGCTGAAGACGATTACGGGCACTCTTGGTTCCTCAATTTGGTTCAATGCAATTGTCGCTCTCACCCATGGTGCTTCTGCTCCTCCTGATGGGCCAAATGGTTCTCCCCTGAGTTATGATGTGTTTATAGCCCAGAGATCGCATGTTGTTCAGCAGTCTATCCGTCAAGCAGCTGGGGACATGCGGCTGATGAATCCTGTCGCTCTTGTTGAAAATCACCCATCCTGCCGAAGAAACAGAGAGGGACAGAGGATTCTGCCTAACGGCCTCAGCTGGAGACCTCAGATGCTGCTGCTTTGTTATTCTTCAAAGATACTATCTGAAGCTAATGCCCTGTTGAAGCTTCAAGACCCTTCCCCAGGGAAGCTCTTTGGTTTCCGTCTCCGTTCCCCACCTCTTCCATTCCTGCTGTCGTCACTGCTGCAGACCAGACAACATCCAAAGCTTGCCAATGATCAAGGCATTGACAATGGTGATTCTGATATTGATTTGGATGACGTGTCTGATGCTGATCAGGATGAAGATGAAGACGACTATGATAGCCTCCCGCCCTTTAAGCCTTTGAAGAAGTCGCAGATTGCAAAGCTCTCCAAGGAGCAGAGGAAGTCCTATTATGAGGAGTATGACTATCGTGTTAAACTGCTTCAAAAGAAACAATGGAAGGAGGAGTTAAGAAGATTGAAAGAGATGAAAAAGAGAAGCAAGACAACCGAGGATAATTCTGCATATGGTGATATGGCTGATGACTACGATCAGGATGGTGCACCTGCTGCTGTCCCTGTTCCTTTGCCGGATATGATCCTTCCACCGTCCTTTGATTGTGATAATCCAGCTTACAGGTATCGGTTCCTGGAACCAACCTCTCAGCTCCTTACCAGGCCTGTTCTAGACACCCATGGTTGGGACCATGACTGTGGGTACGATGGAGTTAGTCTGGAAGAGAGCCTTGCTCTTGCTGGACGTTTCCCTGCCGCAGTAGCAGTTCAGATCACAAAAGACAAGAAGGAATTTAATATTCATTTGGATTCCTCTATTTCAGCTAAACATGGAGATAATGGTTCTACTCTCGCTGGTTTTGACATTCAATCTGTTGGGAGGCAGCTCGCATACATTCTCAGATCTGAGACAAAATTTAAGAATTTGAAGAAGAACAAAACTACCGCTGGTATGTCGGTGACATTTTTGGGGGAAACAGTTGCTACTGGTTTGAAAGTGGAAGATCAGATTACACTTGGTAAGAGGGTTACTCTTGTAGCGAGCACCGGTGCCATCCGTGCTCAAGGAGATACCGCATATGGGGCCAACTTGGAGGCACGCCTGCGGGAGAAAGATTATCCAATTGGACAAGTGCTTTCCACCTTAGGTTTGTCTCTCATGAGGTGGCGCGGTGACTTGGCTTTAGGAGCAAATTTGCAGTCGCAGTTCTCTGTTGGTAGGAACTCAAAGATTTCTGTCCGTGCTGGATTAAACAACAAGCTCAGTGGACAGATAACAGTCAAGACTAGCACCTCAGAGCAGCTACAGATTGCAATTGTGGGAATCCTGCCAGTGGCTGCCTCTATCTTAAAGAGCATCTGGCCTAATGACGCGTATGTTGTTAACTAGATCTTCCAAGTCATATACCACTATTAGTCCAATCGGGAGAGTACGTCAAGTTCAGAGTGTCTACAAGTTGAGCATGCTTTTCTTATTTATTTGCTATTTTCTAAATAATTTCTTCCTATTTCAAGTTTCTAAGTTTAAAGCAGTAATTTTGGTTAAATATCTACAATGATATTATAATTTGCTTTTGGGATAATTCAGAACAGCTCTATCTTTTAGAACAGGCATATTACATTGTTGTTATATGAGTTACTTTTTTGCTGACAGGAAAAAACTTTTGTTTCTATTTTTTGACTTCTGGGAAGTTCTTGCGTAGTTGCATATATTGTTTAAGTAGCTGTGTGATATGGTTGATCTTGTGAAGTTGCATATTTGAATTCTTCCCGCATCAGAAATCCTTCGCATACTGAGGAAAAATTATTTACAATCACAAGGTGTATGCAATTGGAGTTTGGAATATACTTCATCTTTCACTTTTAAGAAATACTATTCCCTTAAACATGTTTTTATATAACGAAATAAATTTCTATAATCAACTTTGATCCTTGGAAGGCAATTTTATTTTTAGCCTGTTTTTACCAGAAATGTACTGCGAAATAGCCTCTTCTTTATGTAGGAGATATGTTCAGGGTCAGATGCATGTGAAAGTATAAGCAGCTTTTCTGGACCATTAACAGAAGCAGCTGTAGGATTTTTCTTCTCATCAATTTTTTCTTAACTTCAAATTCTGTTTTAATCGAGTTTGATATTTCTGCAAGTGCTAAAGCTTACAGTAGGCTATTAAGTAGTCTATTTCCTGGTGGAGTTTTACATATTACCAGCATCATTATATCCCCTCCAAACTTTGTTTCAATAGCAGCTGCCTTTTAGCAAACTATACTTGATGTTCAATCAAATTTACACTTATATTTTGTCGCATGCATCAAATCTGACTAACAAAATGTGCGAATGGGAGTATTATAAATCTATAACTACAGCATAAAAGTCTCAAGATATGATTATCACCGAGGCTACTGTAACAGAGTGAGTATCAGAGTACATGTATAATATGTCTTCACTTTGATGATGATCGAGCAGAAGATCAATCCCGATTAACAAATTAACATTTACTAGATCAATTGGCTTTTTTCTTTTCTTTTCTTTTCCTTTTCTTCTTTCTTTTTTGGATTTTGAAGCAATTTTATGGCCTGCTTTAGTTGGCACTTATCAGTTGCTTTTTAACAAGTCATTGTGGAATTATACAAGCATACTTTGATCTACGTTATGGTCCAGAAGCAGTTAATCACACAAATTTGTCACTAACAGCATGATAAGTGTGATAATATACTTTGTATCTGCACATGAATTTTGTTAGCAATGCATAAATTGACATCTTAGCAGCACCGCCGATATTTAAACACTTCAAGCAAGTTCCCCTCCTATATTTTCTACTGGGATCACTCCTGTTCGACTAAAGCAGCATCAAGTGCAACTAAGACGATGACAATTCTACTGTAGTTTAAAGTTTTCTATTATATGGAGACAGGAGAATTCAAAATAGGGTTTGTTCGATTCAGCCTCTTGTGTGCTCTCTCTCTCTCTCTCTCTCTCTCTCTCAAATCAAACTCTTTTGCTAGCAACACTATGATATACTACCAGCAACACAACGGTAGCGCCTGCAACACTCAAGAATTTCCGATCAAATAATGCTTTGAACAAAAATTGGAAAAGTTTTGAAAAGCGAGTGGAATTATCATTTACCCTTTCAAAACATGAAACAACAAAATTAGACTCAAAATCTACAGAACATTTACAGTTATTCCACAAAAGCAGCTTAACTTAACTATAAATTTCCACAGTACAATAATTCAGCCCAGCAACAATTTCGTCACATTTCTGGAGCACTATATCAAGGCAATTGACGTTGTATCTTGATTGTTTCATCTATCTATGATCTATCTCAAATTTCTGTACAACTTCAATTTAAAAAATATGTCGAACCGAACTGAAACATGTTTCGTTCATAGATGACTAGAGTGCTTCCGATAGACTAATATCTACAATATCATGCGGGAATATCTTATCATTAAAAAAGCCAACATAAGCTGCTAGTGAATTTAAGCCCGTTAATGAAGCTGCAAAGAAAGTGAACCACATCATTTACAGGCTGTACAGTTACAGCGCTTCTAAATTGAACTGTAACGTGTAAAAAGAATTAGACTGAAACTTTAACTGAGCTTTTGTCTGAAAACTCTCCGATTGCTTTTTTCGAAAAACTTACGAATTTTAAATACAAGAAAAAAAGATTTTAGCATGCTCTGCAAACTTTTATATTCAAAATTTTCAGAAAATTATATCTAATATATATTTTAATGCTCCAAATATTTTATAAGAAATAATGTCAAAAAGTCTCTACTTCTCAAACCCCATACAAATCAGTTCACGTGTTTTTAATATTTTTACGAAAAATCCATGATCGGATACTCAAAAATATTCCAAAGGGTTAATATAATATTTCGATGGCTGGTGTAGTATTGTCAGTATTTGTATCGTAGTATTCGAATTGAACTGTTTTGGATGAATTATCTTAGTGCTGCCATGGACTAAAAAGGAATTCCGAACGAGCTAAAAATGTGTTCAAAAAAGCAAAACTTAATTTTCTTTTGAAGTCGAATTGTTCAAATTTTACAAACAGATTTTTTTTAACAAAAATCCTTTTCAAAATTGGTAAGTACTTCGTAACATGCAAACACACATTAAAATATATTTTTTAAAAATATCTAATACAAAAATTGTAAAATATCGCCATTACAGTTTCTCTTATATTTAAAAGAAAATTACTATCCACCCCCCCTCAAACTATAAAACTTACTAATCAACCCCTCCCCCATCACATCTCCATCACATCAACCATCATTACCAATTTCAACTGTATTCGGACAAAAATATCCCTAGCTATTTGGATACCGAGGTCACCTATTTAGAAGCATTTTTTGAAAAAAAATTGAACATGAAAGTTATACATCTCGGTTGTAGATCTCGCCGAGATCTATAACTTTCATGTTCAAATTTTTTTCAAAAAATGCTTCTAAATAGATGTTTTTGATGTCCGAACTGTTTTCAGCGAATTTCGGACCGAGGTCTACACTTCGGACCCAAAAACACATATTTAGAAGCATTTTTTGGAAAAACTTTCAACAAGATCTACAACTTTCATGTTGAAATTTTTTCCAAAAGATACTTCTAAATAGGTGTTTTCGATATCCGAACTGATAATACATACGAGGATATTTTCGTCCGAAATTTTTTGAAACAGTAAATGGGGGGCCTATAAGTAATAGGGGGGGGCTGATCAGTGAAAATGAAAGTATAGGGGGGCTGATAAGTAAATCCCCCAATATTTAATCATCTCCTTTTATTCAAAGGCCTAAATCGCGCCAGCTGAAATGTAAGGTGGGGTCTGCGCTCTCTGCATAGATGGCACCAAACTTTTCTTTTCTCCTTGTGTAGTAGGTTCAGGGTTAGAATCCTTGTTGCGGATGAGGATGATAGAAAACTTGGACTAATCACTATCTCTAAGTGGACCAAAAAAAAGGAGGATGGGGGCTGATTTGCTAAAACAAAGCAGCAAATGCTGATATTGCAAAACACTTTATCTTTTCTTGTCTAGGCCAAATAATTTGTATATGAAACAAACCAATTTTAGTCAAATTAATTAGCGAGACTTGATGCAAGAGATGATTACAGTTTATCTTTCATAATGGATAGTTCAGCGATTCGACTCCTAGCAACCGCTAGCCTGAAATAATAAACGTTTCGTTTAGTTCTTTATTGAAATGTAGAACAAAAATGAGCAGTAACATACCCAAAAAAAAAAAAAGAATATGCACCATGACATTGCAAAACCAAATAATAATGAAGTTAAGATAAGTCTATCTTCAATTAGATCCAAGAGGCCTCTAAACCTATAGGCACCGAGTGGGTAAGAGTTGCAAAGAAACTCGGACCAAACTAATGGTCTTTAACCATTAATTAATAATAAAATTGTATATATACATATTTAGGAAAAACGAAATTAAAATTAAAAAAGAGCAATAAATATTAAATTGCAGTGATTTACCTGGGCAAACGGCCATGAGCTTGGGAGACACAAAGAGGTCGAGATAGGGAAGACCTTCGGGGTTCGAGCGAGACGCAGCAAGAGCCTCCGGCGGTGTCCAGCGGCGACTCAGGAGAGTTTTCTTAGAAATGGGTCCTCGGGACTCAGTGGCGGCATCGATTGGCGGCACCCCCGCCATGCGCTTGCTGCTGCCGCCGCCGCGGAAAGAAAACACCGACGACGGCGGCATTCCGGTAGAAAAAAATTCGATGGAGGGCGAAGCAGACGCCATTAGAGTCTTGCTTGCTCGCTTGCTGCTGTTTACGGGAACGGCGAGAGGAGAGCAACTACGACAAGGAAAAGAAAATAGGGCATACCTGTAATTTCTGGCGGTTGAGAATTAGGCGATGTGGAGACCCATGGACCTGCTAATAAACGGTTCAAAAAATACGAGCCGGTCCTAGACTTTTGATTGGTAACTTGTTTGATCGCAGCGTACGCTTTTTTTCGGGGGGGTTTCCAAACTGTGAATTTTGATATGTTTCTGATTACAGTACATTCAAATATATATACTATTTACACTAGTATGATGTACAAATTTTAATCATATATAATCAAATATAAATAATAATACAAAAAAAAATTTAATTTTTTATAATTTTTATATTATAATTTTATATAAATTAATAGTTACTTTTATTAATGTATTATATTTTATTTGTTATATATTATTAGAGCAAGATAGAATACTACATACCATATATAAAATTTATTTGAAAATTTATCTTGAATGGTGGTGATATTATATATATGTATGATCAAATTTTTTATATATAAATAAAATTTTTATAAAAGAAAATATTACATAATATATAATATAATTATTATATATTAATATTTATATTCTATTTGGATCTTTATAAATTATTATTTTTATTAAATATTATGTCTAATTAGATTTTTTATATTTTTAAATAAATTACATAATTTTATATTTTCCAATCAATTTATATAAATACCACATAATTTTTTAAAAGTAAGAGCAAATGCCATATCGCACATTCAAAATTATTTGAAATGCCACATGACGCAACGACTTTGATAAAACAGTTTATTAAAGTTTATATATATATATATATATATATATATTATAATATATATATATATATATTATTTTAAGAAAATATATATAAATTATATATTTAATGAGATGTATAATTTTGATATTTTAAATATTTTGAAAGTATCAAAATTTTAACAGATTTAAAATAATTTTTAAATTTATTAAAATTTAAATTATAAAAAAATTTTGAAAAAAAAATACTTTAATAGCAAAATTATAAAATTATTTTTTAGAAAATACTTTAATAGCAAATTATAAAAAAAAATTTAAAATATATTAATAGTAAAATTATAAAGTTTTATATTTTAAAATTTATGGGCGAGGCTTGCGTTATTGCACTTACGTCAAGGTTTTGGCAACAAAATTGACTATGAGAAGGAAGAAGGCACTTCACCAACGCCTTCACCCGCAAAGCACAATTCATAAAGCTAACATCCTACGGCTTTGACCAATACGCGTCTTGATTGAACTCTTCTAACCTAAGAGCCCAACATTTCCGATCCTATTTCCACCAACCCAACCAACAGAATCCCCGAAATTCAACTCGAATATTTACTCCATGGGATGCGCCCTCAGCACCGGTGCCGTCGACGGCGGTGACGACAACATCGAAGAGATCATCATATCCCTGAGCTCCTACTACGATGAAGCTTGTCGTCTAGACCCGTCGCTGCGATCATTCGACATCTCACTCCGCCGCCGTACCGAAGAGGTTGTGTCCACTCTTGTCGCCGACGCCGACGCCGACGCCGATCAATCTATCTCGCTACATTTTCTTCAGGAAGCTGCAGGCGGCCTCGCCGATGTCGGCAGCGACGCCTCCGTCGCCATATTAGAGCTAAGAGATGAGATCAAGTCCAACCCCGACTTAATCTGCTTTGTCTGCGAGTATTTTCGCAGATCTGTCGACATTCTTAAGTTCTTCGCCGCCATTCGCGAATGCCTCCGCGGTGCGCGGACGGTCGAGGCAATCGCCGTCGACGCCGTCGATCGCCTCGAAGACAATGACTTCGCCGGCGCCTCGCAGAAACTCAATGCATTCATCGCCGCCGGCGATCCCTTTACCAGAAACTTCTTCCAAGAGATCGCGTCTGTGCGCGAGCAGCAGCGGCAGCTTCTAGAAGCCCTGCGAAACAAGAAACGCGAGCTCAATCAGAAGCTGAGAAACTCCAAGTCGTGGAGGAAAGTGTGGAGCGTGGTGTTCGCGGTGGCGTTCGCGACGGCACTAATCTGCTCCGTTGTTCTGGCGGCTGTATCGGCGCCGCCCGCCGCCACCGCCGTTGCGGCGGCTCTGTCCGCGGCGGCGGTGCCTCTGAAAGAGTGGGTAGAGTCGCTGTTGAACGCTTGCGAGCGCAGGATTAAGGAGAAGAAAAGGGTTGTGAAAAAGCTCGAGGATGGCGCGTCTATCATTCACGAATTGGATGATATCAAGTTAGTTGCCAAGAGGGTAGAAATTCACATCGTGGGGATGCTAAGATGTGCTGAATTAGGGATCACCGAGGAGGAAGAGGCAGCGGCGATGAGGGCGGCGGTAGTGGATATTAAAGCAAAAATTGGTGGGTTTACGAGGAACGTGGAACAATTGGAGAAGGAGGTGGAACGGTGCCACGAGCAGCTCCGCCAAGCCACGGCGGCTATAGTCGAGGCAGTCAAAGACGAAGACTTGTAGTTGAAACTTGACGTCGATATATTTGTTTGATTTAGTCAAACAAATTCAAGGCGATTGTATGAAACAGATCTCTCTCTGTTTTTTTTTGGTTGATCTATCTGGTTATTATCCTTGTATTAAGGCTAATTCGGATTCAAGTCGATTTTTATGGGGTTTGAATAGTCTCAACTGTGCTTTTCGGTTGAATCAAGTGAACTCGACCATCTTCTCTTCTTTCCTATTAATTAATCAAGTAAATCAACAAAAGTTGATTTCAAAGAGCTCGGATAGATCTCTAAACTCTTCAGAGGAGCACCAACATACATCCCGAAATTGGTACCGAAGACTGCAGATGGAATCATGTGCTTGTCTGCTACTATTTTAGATGTCTGGTTTTTGAGAACAAGCATCCTAGAAAATAACATTTTTTAATACATGATTGCATGTATTTTTATTCTTTCTAGATCCTGCCTCATTAGATACCATAAACCAGTATAATGAGCTAAAGCTCAAGATGTATCGCTCCTCTGCTCTCCACTACCGCCCTTTCTCCTAACTGTAATCTCCTCCTCTGCTGGCACCGCTTATGGATGGTAAAGACAGAGACATCGTCGGAGAGATTGATTAATCGGCCGGCGATTAACCTAACCGGAGACCTTAAATCTGGTTCTCACCTGCCTAGGAGCCTAGGAGTGGACTTATGTCTAGAAGACTGGTGGGACTTGTAGCAGGTCTGGCCGCGTTAGCTTTTGGACTTGCCCATTAATTCAGATGACTAAAGACCAAGCGTTTTAATACATCCCCTTGACTTGCCCAAATGGACTTCATGCAGTCTTTATAAATTGAACTAACTCTGCTTGGACAAGCATGGCTCAATTTCATTTAAGCTCGGTTGGACTCGTTGGAGTCTAATTTGAGTATGGATTCAAGCTTGAGCAATTAAACGAGCCGAGTCTGAGTATCGTGTTACTCGGTTCATTGGACTAACGAGTTTTTCTATTTTAGCCAAATATATTTTATAATAAGATATTTAAGTGAGTTAGAGTTCAAGCTCAACTCAGTCGACTCGAGCTCGAGTTGAGTCAAGCTCTACAATTTCTGAATCGAGTCTAGTTCTAGTTCAGCCTCCTAAACTCGTTAAGCTTGAGCCCAACTCGAGTTCACTAAACCAATTGAACCGATCTTGAGCTTAGTGGTGCTCGGCTCGTTTTTACCCCTAATTACGAGGACTCAAAGTTTTGGAATAAACTTGCATAGGATCTTGGGAACAGATGCAGGTCTGCAAGGATTAATAAGACACAGCTTACGTATCATTTGGATTAAATAGACTAAAAAAGTGGCAATTCGGGGCTCTTGTGTTGCTCATACACTAATAAAACCGGGAATACCGGGTCGACTTGTTTAGGCTTGGAGATCCGTAGATAGCTGATGAGACAATAGGGGTCTCGAGAAGATTAGATGGTGAAGTCCAAGTCTCCTGGGTCGATGTGGTGAGGCCCCTGGGTTCGAGGTTCAGGGGTCGGGTAGTGAAGCCTAGGGTCAGCTGCATGTCCTGAACCAAGGTGCTGTTCGCTCCGATGACAACTCTATTTGCTCTCAAATTTCATACTCCATCACTCATCACCATGAGTATATGCTTGGAGCAAATATGAATTGCCGTCTCAAACTTCGTACACCAACATGCTTCACGCCTTAGTATATGCTTAAGCATGCTCGGAGCAACTATGAATTACGGTCTCTTGATTTGGTTAGAGCGCCGTGTTGATCCAAAGTTCGGCTAAGGCGCACACAAGACCTGGGCTTCGCCGGCTGATGCCTCACTCTATACAACAATGAATTCTGTAAAATTAATGTATTATGTAACAAGAGAATAAAGTGAGATAAACCTCATTTAACATATTAGTTCTAGACTTTTAAAATTCTGTAAAATTTAATGCATTTTACCATCGTCTTAGGCTTCAATAAGCCATTATAATTTCACAAACATGCTTTAAAAGTCTCAATTCTTTAGAAGGTTATAATTATTGATATAATATGAATTTGGACCAGGCATCAGTAGGTGAGTTGGACACCATATGAAAAGGAGAGTCCAAGTATCGTATGTGGCCAAGGTGTGTGCTCCGTCCAAGGTATCCATCAATATGCCCCGGAATTGTCAAATTGAAACCGACCTCAGCTCAGACCTCTTACAGACGCCTCAGATCGGACCGAGGTCATGAAAAACTGTCCGAAGTCTGTTCCATACTCAGAATCAACTACCGATAGCGATAGCATATCTAAGTTCGGTCAAGACTACGGCAATCTGGCCAAATTCGTTCGACCGAAGTAAGACCAAGTCAGTTATATAACCGTCGCGCGAACATGAAAGAGTGATTTATACGTTGCGCCCTCCACCCACGAACATGGGAGCTTATTTGGCGGAATGAGATCCAGTCAACCCACGATTCTCGCCATATCCACTATTTCTACGACCGTCACAACTCAGACGTGCGTCCAGTAATACCTAAAAATGGTCATCCAAGATACTGTTAACGGGATCCCAACTTCACGACTCAAGAGTACATGAAAAGGACTCAATCTTTCGGTAGTTTTTGCTAAAATTTGATTGTATTCTTGAAAGCATTGTAATTCGAGGTGTTATAGACCTAGACGGTGAAAGAGAAATAAGAGATCTTATAATTTATATTGTCCTAGTGATATTTTTGCGTTGGCTTATGTGATATTCCGTGATTTCTCCTTTATCTTTCTCAAGTGTTTTTACATAAAAAATTTTGTGTACATTTAGATTTTCTAGATGCTTCTATTAGACAATTATCATTTTCAAACATTTATTGATCGATCAATATCGCACCCGATTATAGTATGTGTCAAGTCCACCGCAACCTCAAGAGCAAATCAGCTGGAAAATGGCGCCTATTCGAGATGAGAAAAAAGTTCTAATTTATTTATTATTTTTTTTCTTTATAAAAAAAAAAAGTTCTAATCTTTTGCGTAAGCTGTTTTGTTTGTGTTCAGAAAATACTCCTTCGGATAACCTTATTTTGTTAACACAACCCACAGAAACGTCATACTACGCCTTTTTTTTTTTTTTTTTTCATCTTGAAGGATGTGTGGTGGCTAGCCCACCCACGTAAGGATCTACCCCTCAACCCCCGGATTCAAAATCCGGACCTCCCCCCTGTGGGGGAGGATTTCATGCCGCTCGCACCAGAGGCGTTCGGCTACGCCTTTATTGACTCCTAAACCCACTACCATAGTTTATCTCCGATCAAGGCTTTGACTGTTTTGGATTTTATTAAAATCTAGGCACCAATCGGTCTATTTATTTAGAAAGAAAAAAAGATATTAAAGAGGAACCCAAAAACTAATATTTCTATGAAAAAAAGCAACTTTGACTTTATTATTTTCATTTTTTCCGTTATATATATAACACCGATGTATCTTAATTAATATATAATAAAGTTTATAAAACAATTTGACTTTATTATTTTCATTTTTTCCATTATATATATAACACCGATGTATCTTAATTAATATATAATAAAGTTTATAAAACAATACATATTAATAAATCATTTTAATTATAAACCTTTTAATTATTTAGTAAATTATGTACTAACCTTTTATCTCAAAATATTAAAATAATACTATCAATAAATTAAACAAATATAATAAAATAGATCTGGAAATTATAAATAATAAATTATTTACTACTACTAATAAGTAATGCTACATAGAACTATTAAATATTTTTATTAGGCAAGTACTATTTTTTAGATAATACTTGATAATCCAAATAAATCTTCTAAAGTACTTTCATTCTGCCGTATCTCTAAATTTAAAAAACAAAATCTGCTTTTCTCACTACTTTTCAATATTCTTTACTTTTTAATTTATTTTATTATCACTTTTTCATATAAAGAGCCCCTTAATTTGTACCTGGAATTATGTTGCCTAAGTAGCTCTAGACTACGAATATAAATCGGACATTCACCAAATTTAATTTATAAAAATTTTAAAATCATGAATCAATCAGAGATGGGCCACTAGCTAGACCTTGCCCATGAAGTGACTCATTTAGCATTCCCTCTAGGGCGTAGGATAGTACAATTCCGGGTCACAAGATGAGTGTAAGATGACTCGGTGAGAATCTGGGGTGATGCTGTTAAGCCCGACCCATTAACCCGATCCGCGGTCCGAACGCGTGGAAAATGCGTTTCCTCACATGGTGAAACGCGTTTCACAACGCAGGAAAACGCATTTCGTCACGTGGGGAAACGCGTTTCCCACGCGTTCGGGCCGCGGATCGGGTTAAATGATCGGGCCAAACAGCATTTTCCGAGAATCTGGGGCATGAGAATCGGCAAGTTAGGTAGCACGGACACGGATATGAATACGGGATACGATACGGCAAAGCACGACGATACGGCAATTTAAAAAACAAAAATAGGATACGGATATGGTTCGGACACGGCAATAAAAAATTTAAATAATTTAAATATAATTTATACGAAATATTTAAATATTAATGAATATAATTACATTCGATATTAAGTCTATATATAATATAATTTCGCGTACTTGAAATAAATCTAAACACTAAATGTCTAATTATTTGAACTAAAACTAAAAAAATATAATATCTGAATGCTTAATTATATTATATTACTTACTACTACTACAAATAATACTTAACTCTTATATAAAAAAAAAAAATAACAAATAATTCTTTAAAAAAAATGATATAAATACTGACACGCGTGTCGGACACGCCGAAAGAAGTGTCCGACACGCATGTCCGGATTTTCTTTTTTAATTTTTTTTCGGATATGTGTCCGGACGTGTCTGAGAAGTATTGTGTCTAACACGTACACGGATACGGACACGTCGACAGTTTTGGAATATCCGTGCTACATAGTCGGCAAGTGATATGCTGGTTCGTTGGTATGAGTCTGGTCGTAGTTTTAAAACTCACAAGCTATTCTGAAATTAAAAAATAAATAATATTAAAAAATATTTAGCTGAAATTACTGATATAATAATTGACGGCAAGTATACTATGGGATACCTGGTCATCCCCGAATGGTCTCTCTCTCAACTAATAAGCTTTCTATGTGTTTCCAATAAAACTACATAATTTTGATTAAATTTTTTTAGGTTCAGCTCTACCAAGATTTGGTGGGAATAAAATATTTCTTAACAAACTTGAATATAGAATTAGAAATTATAATAAACATATTAATTTGTTTTTTACGTTTTTAAAATATTAAAACTAATCTATTAAAAAATAGTAAATTTTTAATAAATTTTTAGAACTTTAATTTTTATTTTTTATTCTATAATTTTAATTAAATCTTTTATAAAAACAATAGATCACACTGATTGAAAAAATATACCAATCCCTGTCTTTATCAGATTATACAAATCATAATATGAAAACATATGTGGACAACTGTATTTGAATTTTTATTAGCTTTTATGTTATTTTAATACTTACTAAAATTATTTATTTTTTTAAAAAAAAATTATAATTTTTACCCTTCCTTAAGAAATTTTTTTGATCCGCCCCGATGGGTGCACTTTGTACTGTGTAAGAAGATGAAAAATGTGAAAGAGGATGAAAAATGTGAAAGAGCATTTCTAAGAGCACCTTTCTTTTCAGTCTCATTAGCTCCCGAGGCGTATTGCTGTTCATTCAAGAGTTTCTGAATAGGTGTGAAAATATACAAATATATAGGTATCCTACCAAATGGTGTCGCATAGACTTATCTTAAATTACTTTATTGTCGAATTCTCTCCATCGTCAGATGACTCTTAACATGTCTGATACTAACAAAATTATATATATATATATATATATATATATATATATATATATAAAACTAAAAACAAGCACCATACTATATTCTACTACTTCCTGCGGGAACAAAACTAGAAACAGACCCTTGAAATATTGTCGATAGGATATAATATAACATTTATCATACATCACTTTCTCCAACAACTCTACCACCACATATTAAACAAACCATCATTAACATTAGATTCTAAGTTACACTACAGAGATGGTGATGTATATCCATTCAATTTCACTATCACGCATCCCTATCCTTCTAGATTATACTCGCTCAACGCCGTACTCCTACAGCCTTACTCCGCCACCGCCGCTGCCGTAGGGACCATAGATGGCGTCGTTCCGTTCGACGCACCGCCGTCCTCGCTGAACACCTTAGCGATTCTCTCCGTCGGGATCAAGGGAATGTAATCCGCCGCCATGTAACCGCGCTTTGCCGCTAGGCACACGGTGCGGTTGTACTTATCCGACCAGTATGCAGCGGTGGGAACCACGATTTGCGCGACCTGCGGGAACAGCGGCAGCCGGTTTAGCGATCGCCACGTGGCGACGGCGTACTTCTCGGCGACCGGCTCGTACCGATTGTAGAGATCCTCGGCCACGGGCAAGTACTGCTGGTAGGCGGTCTTGGCGGCGTTGGTGGCGGTGGGGATCACGCCGGCGCGCTGGACTTCGCCGGCGACGCAACGTGCCACTCCCGGAGCCTTCTGCGCGGCGGTGTAAGCCTGGCATGAAGCGTTCTTCACCACCGATGGCACGTAGCGGTTCACCTCCCAAATGATGCCATCAACCTGCCACACATGTTTAAACGAATCAATTGCTACTGCAACTACTTATGTATATAACTGATTGATTAATATCATTTGTTTGTCAATTTGAATCAATTAGTTGTTTTTGAGATAACGAGTTGGTACACCAAAAGAAAATTTCGTCTCCTTATCTAACCAAATACTAATTAATTAACATAGACAAATAAATGATTGATTACCTTGCTGTCGACGAATTTGAGGAGGCCGTAGGGAACATGGTGGAAACGTTCATAGACGGGGCCGATGACGGTCTTGACTGTACCCTCGACTTTCTGAACCCCGGGCTTCAGCGGCCCGGCGTTCTCCTTAGCGTAGCTGTAGAGACCGGATACGCACACCATAATCTGCACCGCCGCCACCTGAAGGAAGTCAAGATGCTTCAGCTTCTCTTCCTTCTCCACCTCCATGACGTCGCCGTTCGAATCCTGCGATACATCATCGTAATCATTAACATCATTACAGAAAGATTACTTGAGAGAAATTAAAGAGAGAGATAGTGAGAATTCTTACGGTTGATTGAGGATCGGAGTCAGCCATGGCTTTTTCGTAGATCAGCTGCTGTTGCTATTAGAGAGGTACCAGTGCGAGAGTGAAGGGGACGATATGAACGAGCCCATTCTTTTATAGACCGAGATATACTGTTGCCCGTCCGATTGAATTTGATCCGACGGATGCGATGCGAACTGTAGAAACAGCATCGGTATTCTTGCAGCTGGTACGACCGCGCACTCACAGATCTAAGTAGCTTGTTACGTGGCGATTGATTAGTGGTTACAATAGCTCTAACTGCGTACGTCGCTGGGGTCCGGTGAAAAAGTGAGGTGTTATGTCACAGGTGGACTGAAGGAGCCTGACTTGGTGCAGTGGCAGCGGCTGACGTGAACGGTGGGTAAGGTGTACGCGTGGCTGCAAGCAGCACTGTTCCGTTGGGTGGGGACCGCCGGACGGAACTCTCTAGGAGCAACGAAGGAAGATATTTTTCTTAAAAACAAATTCTAAGCCCAACTCCCTTACCTAATCATTAAAAAAATCACCAAAAGTTAAAATATATAATTTTAAATTATAAATTAACAAATTTTAAAATATTAATTTAAATTTACTATAAATTCGTTAATGTTAAAATTCCAAATAAAATACTTACTTGTATTTTTTAAAAACTTTTTAAATATAAAAATTATAAATTTATTAAAATTTATAATTTTAATATTAAAAATTTATAAATTTGTTGTTTTATTTAATTACAGGTTAGTATATTTGATATATTCGCTAGTATTGAACTCCCACGTGCACACAATAACGCCTATAAAATGCCACATAGACCACTGTTGATAAGGGTCAACTTCACGCACTCAATAGCATCTAAACAAAATTAAAATTCTGTTTGATTGTGCTAAATCCATATGTGTTCTTACAAAACTTGTAAGCCGAAATGCTATTAATTTCGGTAGTGAGAGAGAAATAAGATATCATGTAATCTTCAAAACCTAGTAGATTCTATGCGTTGGCTAACTAAATTGCCCATAATTTTTTTTTTTTTTTTTTGTCTTTCTTAATGATTTTCACGTAAAATTTTATGTGTCATTCTCTCTTTATCTAGCTACTTCTATTAGTCATCATAGCTTTTAACATTTATTAATCGACTGAGATCATACTCGATCAGAAGGCACTAAAGAAATTTGCTGCCTCTACTTGGTCAAGATGAAACCCTCATTGCATAAATTGTATGCTTGGATGTTCATCTACCAACATAAATACTTTGTTTAGGGACAGTAACGGTCCATATTTGTTCTTTTAGAACGAATACACACGAGCAGGCTACTTGCTCGAGATGGTATCAATCTTATAAAGGGTTTTTTTGCGGTTTTGCAAACTCTAACAAATTCCTGATTCTTAAAAACTTACAATATCGGTCCAAATTACATATTTTTGAAGAAATAAATTGAATAGGATAAAGGCTCACAAAGTTTTAGGTCATTAAAATATCTACTTAAATATATTTTTAAGAAACGTTTGCATATAAAAATTATATAGCATACTAAAATATCGCAATTCAAAACTTTTACAAAAACAATATTTACACATAAGTTTTTTCACTTGGTTTAGCAATTATCATAAACAAAAAAAAAGTTTATTGATAATATGGTATAAAAAATAGGAACTGATATGTAATTATCCTTTTATAAATACAAGTTCTTGAACTAATCAGCATTTATCCAGTTGGTTAGTAGAGCTGGATGTTTGGAGTAAAAAGCCTATCACTTGTTAATGATATGTCAAATGTTCAAATTTAACAACATCTAATTGGAATGATTTATCTTTTACCATTCAGTACTCTATCAAAATATAGGATAGAAATTAAACTCGGCGTTAAAGAACAAAAAATAATACAAGCTCTTGGAAATGGAATGCAATCTTGTGGCATAGCCTGTACAATTTCTGGGTATACCGGTGCCCAGCATTTGGGCTGGGCTTCTTTAAAAACAAAATAAATGCAACCAACCATCCAATCTTTCATACAATTTTTCTGCTCTTGACGTGACAAATAGAAATGCAACCAACACTCCCTTTTCTTTAGTAGACCAAATAGAAATGTTGTTCTGGGCTGGACGGTTAGATAGAACGATAGTCGATAGATACCTCTGTTCTCATTTTTTTTAAATATTTTTTAGAAAATAGTGTCTGTCATCGGTCTTTAACGACGATCATTATAATGAATAAATTAACACTATAGAACATACCCGACCCTGAAACGAAGTATTCATCGTTCATAATAGTACTCCAGCCATCTTTTCAGGTCATGCACCAATACATATATAAGAAAGTATTGCAACTGTGTGAACTCGAAAACATGAGTTCAACTTACCGACATTGGGCCTCTAACATGCACAGTTAGATACTAGAATTTTGATATAGCAGGCAAAGAATAATTTAAAATTGCTTCTAGAGCTGCAACCCTTCTATTTTATTTGGAGGAGTTGCGCCCTCTATTTTTTAAAATTAGCTTCTAAAAAATGAAAAATACGCTTACTTGTGCCCCTATGTCCGCACGCGTGTCATCATGTCAGACATTTCTTCATTTTCAGATAGCTTATTTACATATAGAAGGCTTATATGTAATTAACCCCTTTTATTTCGTTTCGTTGTAGCTGGAAACTTTTAAAAGTGTTAAGAATGTAAACTTCAAAAAAAGAAGTAATGCTAGTGCTATTAATAATACCACAAAAAATCACAAAAAATAATAAAAATTACAAAAGTATCTCGAAAAAAAAAAAACATACGTAGTAGGAGCTCATAATTTAAAAATTATGTTTTCATAGACCAACTTCCTAAGAAAAGAAAATTATTAATCTCTCTCTCCACATATTCGCTAAAAAACCCTCCAATTTGTATTATTAAAAATTAAAAAAATTAAGATGTATATTTTTCAAAAATAAACTTTTAAAAATTAAAATTAAAATTTTTTAATAAAGTTTATAATATTAATGTGAAATTTTTTTAAAGATTATACTCTAAAATTTAACTAATTTTATATTATTTTTTTAAATTCTACTATAAATATGTTAAATTTTTTAGTGCCAAAAATATCTATTTAAAATATTTTATTATTTAACATAATAAATTTAAATTCTATCAAAATCTCTAAATTGTTATATAACATCAATTTTAAAAAATAATTTTATTTTTTTCAAAAACTACTGTAGGTGGATTTTTCAGTGGGAGGAGCATTGCAAAAAAAATTATTTTGTTTGACGATGTTTCTTTGGAAAATCACGAACATTTCTAACCCAATCCACCAAATAATAATAACTGGGCCCCAGACTAATTGTTCTCACCGACGCATTTTAATCATCAGGAATGAAGCTTAATCATATATTACAAATTCTAGTTCAAAATCAAACCATTACTCTCCTCAATCAAACGAACAGAAAGAACAAATAAATAAATATTTCCCTGCAATTTTCTCAACAATGCTAGGCAACGCTAACTATTTATCTTCAATTTGTCACTCCCACCACATATATGAATCAGAATCATAATAATTAGTTGTGAATATGTGAGGACCAGAATCATAATAATTAGTTGTGAATATGTGAGGACCAGAATCATAATAATTAGTCGTGAATATGTGAGGTGGTTAAATGACTATTCTGTAGAGATTATGAACGATGATAGAGGTAAAAGTGTTTTTTATTTAAAAGAAATTCTGAAGAATTTTGAAGCATCAGAAACAGTAAATTTGTAAAGCATAACTGAAAATACAGACCAGATGAGATCTGTATCATCAATCTCCAAGCATACCAAAAACAGTTAATTCGAAGAACTATTACCACCAAATTGATCAAATTCCTCCATATCACCATCCAAATCAAGCGAAATAAAAACACAAATAATAATAATAATTAGACACAACAATAATAACAATAATTTATAGACCGAGAAATCCAACAGATAAGATCCATCGATATATCTAACCGCGGCACTTAGTGATTCGCGAGCACCCGCGGTTGTAAGGGTTTGCCTGAGCTCCAGGGCGACAGTTGTAGTAGGATGCGCCGCGGCGGGAGCACGGGGTCGTGTCACGCTTCAGCGCACCGTAGCTGATGTAGTTGCTCGTCGCTAGAATGCGCCTGCTGAGCTCCGATCCGAGATCGAACTCAGCCATGGCTTCGCATTCCGCGATGGTTCCCTTGCACTCCGATTTCCTCGGGACCCACTCCACCATGAAGTCATCCATCGTCACCGTCGCTGCCGCCGTCGCGATTAACGCGGTCAGTAGAACAGCCAGCAGGAGAGATTTGCCGGCCGCCGTCCCCATTAGCGATCTTCGACCCTTCTCTCTCTAGGAAAGGATATTGATTGATTGGAAGGTCGGAGAAGGATAGATGAGGAGAAAAGAAGACAAGGGAGAGAGGGTATAAGACAGGAGAGAAGCAACCCAAAAGGGCTTGGCATTTGACTTAATTACGAAAATGGCAGCTTGACCAGCGGCTGAATCGGAGTCAATTAATTATATAGGAAGAAAAGTGCAAGTACGAAAAATTACTCGTTAACGTCCGTCGCGATATTCCGTTAGAGTTTCACTGTTGAAGCGTCAATTTTCAAACTTAACCCGCATATCCTACGAGATAAATTTTCAGTATAAAATATAAATTTAATCATATTTTGTATTTATTAGTTTAAATTTTTTATAACAATATTTCAAAATTGTTTATTGAAAATATTTTTAAATATTTTAACTAGAAATTTGTAAATTTTTTCTTCTATTTAAATTTTAATATTTTTATAATGAAGTTTGATGATGTACTGCACGTCGATCTAACAGCAGAATATTACATTTCATGATTACAAACACATCTTCCAAATTTAGATACAAAATATTTTGTATAAATTTGAAATTATGATAAGAAATCTTGCCAATAACTATCTATATACGCATGCCAAATTGATAAGCACCCTTTTACTATGTATTTAGATTACATAATAAACTATTTGCACATTATTTAGTCTATTTAGTGTTAAATTTTCTCTTTATTACTATTAATTAATCACGAGATCTATTTATTTTTAAAAAATTAGATAGAGAATGAAATAGTTATTACGACAAAAGGTTTGCTTTTGTTTTATATTGCATGGCCATCAACAAAGACAATTCTTAAAATATGTAACATATACCGGGTTGTCACAAATAATACGGAATAATATATGGTTAACTTGAGCACTCACAAGTGAGCACCTACTAAATGGCCGTGATAGGGGACAAATTTCATAACTTATATTCTTGATACATATAATCAGACAAATAATAATTATATAAAAGAAAAAAAGTATTGCTAGAATGATAAATCAGTCATTTTTAAAATTTCTACGAAATCAGTCACCCTTATTTCAAATGTTCTAAATCGGTTCATATATGTATTAATATAGTAAAAGCATTTGAAAAAAAAAGAAAAAAAAAATATGCAGGGGTGGATTTGTTAAAATCCCAAAAGCTTTTACTAGACGGCATGTCTCATACATTTGGGATTTTAGTGAGATCTGGGTGGTTAAATCCACTTTCTAAATATACCAACTTATTATTAAACTTTGGGGTGACAAATAACATACTATTTTATATTATTGATTTTGATTGACGTCACCTATGTTAGTTCAAATCAAACAATATTTTATAGTTATTATTATAATAAATAAAAGAAAATTACTATCTACCCCCCCTCAAACTATAAAACTTACTAATCAACCCCTTCCCCATCACATCTCCATCACATCAACCATCATTACCAATTTCAACTGCATTCGGACAAAAATATCCCTTGCTATTTGGACACTGAGGTCATCTATCTAGAAGCATTTTTTGAAAAAATTTTGAACATAAAAGTTGTAGATCTCGCCGAGATCTACAACTTTCATGTTCAAAATGTTTTCAAAAAATACTTCTAGATAGGTGTTTTTAATGTCCGAACTGTTTTCAGCGGATTTCGGACCGAGGTCTACACTTCGGACCCCAAAAACGCATGTTTGGAAGCAGGTTTTGGAAAAACTTTCAACATGAAAGTTGTAGATCTCGTCGAGATCTACAACTTTTATGTTGAAAGTTTTTCCAAAAACTGCTTCCAAACATGTGTTTTTGGGGTCCGAACTGATAATACGTACGAGGACATTTTTGTCCGAAATTTGTCGAAACAGTAAACGGGGGGCCTCTACGTCATAGGGGGGGCTGAAACGCAAAAATGGAACTACGGGGGGGCTGATAAGTAAATCTCCCATAAATAAATTTACGTGATTTTCAGAAATTGCAGATATATATTTATATCATGAAAACCGCGTTTTTAAATGTTCAAAGAGGCTGATAACGCGGTTTATGGTGTGCACATCGTCGTCCTCGTCCAGCTAACAGCGGGGTCCAGCAAATCTGCCGGCCTAGTTTCCAGCTGTCTCTGACGGCTGGCCAACGACTCTCTTCTACGTCTAATTTTTTTAGTCAATTAAAAATAATAGAAATACGGAACCGTGACCATAAAATAAAAATAAATAATTTTAACAAATTTTTAGCTACAATTATTAATATAGTGAGCAAGCAAGATATTAGTATTATACGTCTAATTCGGAGTATATATTAGACTGAAATTTTACTTTTTGATCGTGGTTCTGATTTAATACGGATCGATGAATTATGGTTAAAAGATGATATTTTCAGCAACATTAAAAATTGGTACATTAGAAAGATTTCACCCTATTTCTAAAAACATAATAAAAGGAATATAAAAATGACTTTTAAAATTTATATAAATTAATTTTCCTCTTTTAACTTTTAATTTCAAAAGTTTGGTTGATACGACGTATTCAAACTTCTAATTTAGTGTGTCAAATGGATAGTTAAATTATTCTAGTTGAGTAATAAAATATTTTAAATGAGCTAAAAAATATTGGACTGAACAAATAAAATATTTCGAGCAAGGCAAGAAAAAAATTGAAAGCAAACTTAGTATATTTTTCAATTTTACAGAGCATGTATTTTTATTATTTTTTTTGGACAAAACCCCAAAATCTTATCTGCCATAACCAAATAATGCTATGCACTTCTACATAAATCTCATCCACACCAATTTAGTCAAACCAATTGTATTTTGTGGCTGCATCATAATGTGCTGCCCATCAGCTGCTTCAAGCCCATGCATTGTTCACAATCTTGTTAATTAGAGAGAGAGAGAGAGAGAGAGAGAGAGAGAGAGAGAGAGATATTACTCTTGCTAGCTATGGCTTCTAAGTGATTCTTTACTTAATACTGATAACATATATATAGCTGGCATAGCATATTCGCAGCCGAGTGTGGGAGGTTTGTATACATCATGAATATCGAGAAGCTAACCAAATGGCGGACGATCTAGCAGCTCAAGCTCTCAAACTATCTTTAGATATGCATTACTATATGTCACCTTTTATAGAACTCGTAGTCTTGTCAGTTTTGATGCCAATGACATCGTAACTTCTAGATTACTAAAAATATAATGGAGCAATCCCTTCCTTTGGACAAAAAAAATATATAGCTGGCATAATCTCTATTTGGTAATTCTTGGCTCCAAGTTGAAGCAAACACAAAGGGCTTACATTATGCAGACTCAAGGAAGAGAATCTCTGAGAAGCTGAACACATATGCATAGTCCAATACCCCACAATCTCCACAAAACATACAGCATTTCACCACTTTAGAGAAACAAAGGAAAGCTCACATCGTTATTTCTGGTCCCTAAAACTCCACTCAAAAAGACAAGGGTCCATGTTATTAGTGGAACAAAAGGTCCTTCTAATGTAACACACAAAGGCAAGTTAGATACTTGTTGGGAGATTTTTTCTATAGGACCCGAATACTATCCAGAGGTAGGATACTGCCTAGATATGTCTCCAACCAAATGACCCAGGAGTTTACTCCGGAAACGCCGTTAGAGTGTGCAAAATGGAGCACAACGTGCGTCTTACCGTCTGCGCAATGCAGAAGCGCGCAAACATATGGCATGTGATTTCGAAACTAGATGGAGAGTTTTTGTTCAATTAACAAGGTCCATAAATAGCTAAGCTACAATAAAATGTCATGTATGATTCATTTGAGCATTCTTTACCATCTAATATAGTCTTGTCAGCCATTATAAAGGTGTGACTGCATAAGAGTATGTGCAACCTCGATAGATTGGTCCTTCATGATAAATGTAGATTTACTGTCCCAATCATACTACCTTAGCCTGCCTCTCAATTATATTATGGTATCAATATGAAATAATTTCAAATTCCAATGCTGTGAATTTTTTTTTTTTTTTTTTAAATCTTCCTTAAATAGAAGGTAAAAATCAAAATTATTTAATGGAACATTCTTTTGGAAAGATCTCCAAATTTGAAATGTATTTTTTTTACAAAGTGAAGTTATTGGGATACTTATTATGATATGATGGAGAGAGAAGGGTTGGGGCGATGAATCCGCATTCTTTCGTAACATGATATAGTCAATATTTTTTTTTAGATTATCGTGGTTGAACTCGTAATTCGAATGCACGCCTCGTAGGGCCTTCAAATTCGTGAAAAATTCTCACGTCCAGCCCTGACCGACGCTCTAGAATTCGAGTACATGCCTTCTATGAAGGTGGCCTCTTGTCATGGGGTACAAAGAATTTTAGAAAATTATACGAGAGATTTCACCCCAGACGGACTCGAACCTGAGTGGTGACATTTTTTGAGATACCTCTCATCCAGTTAAACTAGCTGCGCTCGGCATGATATAGTCAATGTAAATGCAGGACTGCATAACTTTATGAGCAAATCTCGAACGGATGGGTTCTTCATAAAAAGGTCATGTGGGCCGTAGCTTATACTTAGTTTGTGCGCTTATAGCTCAACTTTTGTTGGCCTGTCAGGGGTTCATTCATCAAACTATATCACAACTAGTATGAAACCCGTGATAAGCACGGGTCTATGTTAAAGTTTATTTGCTTGTGTTATAAAAATTATTATAAAAAATAATAAATGCACATAAATATTTTTTTATATTTTGAAACATTAAATAAAAATATAATTATTTAAAATTTAAAATTATGTAATAATTTGATTCAAACAATAAAACAGTCATATTAAAATGAATGCTAATTTGTGATAAACTTTGATTGCAATAGAAGTTTCGATTGCAACTCATCAAAAAATGATATAACAATTTATATAATTTCAAGAAAATTGTTGTTACATATTAAATAGAAAATTAAAAATTATTATTATATATTAAAATTATTTTTTATTCATATATTAATACACAGTTTGACATTGGTCTCATATTCTTTTAACGGTAGGATATAATTTCAAACCCAATTGCCCGCATTATAACTATCCTTCTCATTTATAAAATTAAACCAATCTACGATCCTGTCATCACTATATGGAAGATAAAGAATATTAAGCATTACAAAGACAATTTATTTATCCACTTGTAGTAAACTCTTGTCCTATGAAGTCTTCAACATTCTCCAGAAAATTGGGGACTATATGCTTGAATCACCTAACCAAAATGCATTACCTACAAATTCTAGTCTAGATAAGATTATAGTAATTATTTTTATTTTAACTTCAAATTCTATTGGCAGTGGATGGAAATAAAAAAAAAAAATCTAATTTTTTCTGGTTCTAAATATTTTATAAATATGAAAGTAACTACTATGAGTTGTTAAAAGTCCCAAATATTATACTTTTAATAACCTTAGGATGACCCAATGTTTTATAAAAAAATTATAAGCCATCTATTATTGTACTTTTTGTCGAAATATTTACCGAGCTAATTCTACTTTGTATAAACGGCATATTGAAATCAATAAAGTTAAAGTGCAACATCAAATAGAAGTAATTTCAAAAAATAAAAAAAAATATTGTAAATTAAATTTAGACTAAACATAGACTTAAAATAAAAAAAAAAATCAATGCCCATGGATTTTTCCCCAATCAAATATAATAGAATAGATAAATTAATTCATAATTAGTTAATCATACTGAATTAGCCTAGTAATTCATGAAAAAATGGATCCAATAGTAGTCCAATCCTCCACCTGTGCACTTACTGCCCAACCAATTAGTCGATATATGTTATATGAGTAACAGTGACATCATAAAATCGAAAATCTGTAAAATTGCTGAATTCGAAAACAAATCCTAGTCAAGAAGCAATACCTGCAGGAAGAACTTGGAAGCCAGATCCTCGTTTCTAGCAGGACGACAAAAATCAGGCTTGATGGAATACAATGGCAATTCAGAACCTGACAATATTTCAAACAAAATAGGAACAAATTCACCAAAATTACAAGTACAAAAACAACAATAATACATTGCATGGTGGGAATAAATAAATGAAAAAAAAAATTCTATAAAATACCCATAGCTGCATTGATTGCCAAATTCAAAAACTGATGTGTATGAGTAAAAAGTATATTAGCTTATATTAGCCAATACAATCAAAAGAATAGTTTGTGGCCCTGAAGAACTAATAAACAAAATACCACATGAAATTCCTAATGCATTTTCATGCCAACTGTTCAATGAATAATTATAGTCTATTCTGCAGAAATCTTCATAATTTTGAATGATATATGAATTTATGTTTATATTAAAATATTAAAAATCTTTGAAAGCTAGTCTATACAAGTTGTTCTACCATAAATCATATCGTATATTAAACTCAAATTATGAAAACGAATCAACAATAAGAAACTTAAAAAAGGATCACAGAGTCGAAGCTGAAACATGGACCAGTATAAAAAAAAGTACCGATTCAAATAAAGCATAATAACACAAAAATTGAATTCAACACCTATTTTAAAATTTAAAAAAAAAAAAGATCTTACTTGGAAGACTGCATCGCCAAGGCAGTTACGGCTGTAATCATCGTCCCCGATGAAGTTGGAAAATAATGTCCACCAACTATTATATGCTTTTACAAATAAAGTCAAAAAAACTTGTAAAGTAAAATAATTCACAACGCAGACCTTTAATCTAGGACCTGTTAGAAATCTAAATTGGAATACAAAAACCATGTTAGAAACGTAAATTGGAATTTGGAATAAGTAAATAATTATGGTTTAATTTCATTTGAAAATTTGGGGTATTTATAAAGAGCCGGTTGGGGTGAACACAGGAGGATACTCCAAATTCTGCAAAAGGATATTAGTTCTAATGACCTCGGAAGCATCTTAAAGGCTATGAGAATATGTTGTGCTTGAGGTTCTGCAGATTCTACGTTTCATTCTCTATTTTCCAACGTTTTAGTCTTTTAAAATTCATATAATCATTTACTTTATGCCAAATGGTAGATAACCGAGTTGCCACATGGCGTTTAATCGTTGTTTACCTTCGCTTTATTTATATTATAGAGATCGTAAAAGTCGTGAACGGGTGTGTTTCTTTATAACTTTCAGCTTGTAGCTACCTCTAGTCTGTGTTGCTTGTGAATGCTAGTTATTAACGCAGCTTGTGAACATTCGCTACAAACCGTCATTCCATAGACTGACATTCTACTAGCTAAATTTAGATTACAAGCTATTAACGGACTATTTATTCGAGCGCAGCTTATAACTTAAATTTAATATCTTTAACAAACTACAATCAAGCACATCCTTAAGTCAATATTTATTTATTTTTTTTTAAAGATGCTCCTTTTATAACATGCCATACCTACACCCCTCTTAGTCGAATACAGAAGTGAAAATGAGTCGAGTCGAGTCGAGCAGTGCTTTGCTTTGTTCAGCTCAGCTCGTTTGAAAAAAAAAAATTCAAGTTCGAGTTTTAGTCGAATTTGACTTGAGCTGAACTCGAGCTTAATCGAGTTAATAATAGAAAAGTGTAAATTATGCTATTGTTCTTTTTTACTATTACATAAGTTTTATTACGCTTGTCCATTTAAATATTTAAATTATATTTACTTTTTATTATTTATATTATTATGTATCTTTTAGCCATCTATTTAGATACTATATATTGATATAATGAGTAACAAAATATTCTTACGATGATCTTATCGATCGTATTTTTCATGCTGTCGTCTAGACCAAGTTTAAATCGAGCTTTTAGTAAGTCGAACTCTAACTGCTCATGAGCGGCTTGACCCATTTACACTCCTAGTTCAATATTCAATACAATCAATAAGAAAGGATGGGTATAAGCAGATAAAAGTTCGAGCCCATGTAGCTTTAATTAACGGCCCAGGTCTTTGTTCAGCAATTACCTGCGTACTCAACGTCTTAGATCAACGGCAACCATCCAATGGCTGTTATCTCTCTACGGGCTTATTATATAAACTATAAACTAGTTAAGCTACTAGGGTTGAATTCGCTCTCCTGCTCGCGTCTACTGTTTCGACCGCCACTCCGCCTCCGCGCCATCGGGACACCAAGGTCCCCGGCGAGCCTCCGCAACCCAAAATGGTGAGACTCTTTCCCCTTCGAACATTATTTTACACCTCAATGGTCATAGACTAGAGGAATTTTTTTGCGCATACATACTGGAATGGTTGAGTAAAGCGTGCTGTTAGATTACTAAATCAAATGTGTCGATACTGGCATAGTTTGTTTTCATTAGATCAGGGAGTTTTTTGTGATTATAAACCTGAGTAGTTTGGAGATGTCTAGAGCACGTGTTTTCCTTGAATTTCTGACTAACGGTTAGTAATTAATCATTAGAAAATACATTAGTATTACTAAATCAATTTTATTCATACAGTAGACTATATCAGAGATTAAGGGGACCTTTTTTGGGGAGTTATATACCTCAGCGGTTATGGTTTTCTTAGAATAATTATTTTACCTTGAATTTCCGAGTAGTGTATAATCAGTAGAAAGCTGTGTTGTGTAGCATTAGACGTAATACTGCGGATCATTTGAATTGTTATATGTTTGGTTAGTTGTATTTTTTGTACTAGCTATGTTTCTCAATGCTTTGCGAGACATTGATAATAGCATAAATTTCGAACATATGAATCTTTATTTCATCACTTTAAACTACCAACTATAGTTTTGATCGATTTACTGGTGTTCTAATGCAGTTTTAAATTGACTATTTGCAGGCTAGGGGATTGAAGAAGCATCTCAAGCGTCTCAATGCTCCCAAGCACTGGATGCTTGACAAGCTTGGCGGAGCCTTTGTAAGTATTATGATCATTCTATACCTGTAATATGCTTCAATTTGTTGCATTTATAATTGCTAATTCTGTAATTTTTTTATTATTAACTAATAGGCTCCCAAGCCGTCATCTGGGCCACACAAGGCAAGGGAATGCTTGCCATTGATCCTTATCTTGAGGAACAAGTTGAAATATGCTTTGACCTACCGTGAGGTCATTGCCATTTTGATGCAACGCCACGTGATGGTTGACGCAAAGGTCAGAACTGACAAGACATATCCGGCTGGTTTTATGGGTATGCTCAAATATCTCATGTGTTACTTTAATTTAGTTATATTGTCTTTGTGAGTGGTGTATTTTAACTACGATATGTTCCTCGATTGTCAGATGTTGTTTCGATTCCCAAGACGAACGAGAACTTCCGCCTCCTTTATGACACAAAAGGCCGTTTCCGTCTACACTCTATCAAGGATGAGGAATCCAAAGTAAGCTCTTTCTATTAGATTGTTGGTTTGATGAGTTGTAATATGAGGGATGATATTTTATTAATCTCCATTAACAGTTAGAACATAGTTATCAAAGGTGCGCTGCGAGTTTTTGTGCCCGCCTGGTCTTGAGGCGGGCGCTGTATTAAAGGCACTCCCGAGGCGCACCGAGGTACGCCTAGGCGCAAGGCGCACGAGGCGCGTCCGGGCGTGCCTTTTGTACGCCTACAGCCCCCTCGCCGCCCCCCCCTTGGCGCGTGGCTTCTGACCCTTAAAATAAAAAAAAAGGTTTGAGATGAACTTTATTTGATGTATGTGTGATATTTGACATTTGAAGTTAACTAATTATTGCTAGCTCGGTATCACTGCTAATATGTTTTAAACTAATTATATACAAATAATTCTTGATGTGAACTGTATTTGACACTTCACATACTTCTTTTTTTGTTGCATTCGTTGTGTTGTGCTATTGCATTAAGTACTGCGTTCTCTTGTAATTTTCAAAACTACGTATATATATATATATATATATATATATATATATATATATATATATATGTCATTTATTAACAAAAAAATAAATGTATAATATATTGAATTCATTGTCAAAGAGAAAATAGTCACTTTAGTGACTATTTTATTTACAAAAACTTGAATATAGGAACATTTTTTGCATCTCATAAGAACAAGTGCGTCTCATGTGCGTAAGGCGCATGCCTCGCGTCTAGGCTCCAGAAAGACTTTTGCGCCTCGGTGCGCCTTGCGGCTTTAATAACACTGAGTTAGAATCTGATGTCTTTATAAAAGACTAAATCGACATGTTAAAATCGTGGCCATTGACTGTTTTCATAAAAGTTAATAGTTTGCTTATAAATTCCTTTTTGTTGATCTTAATGTTGTTTCTGAATATCCATGTTTTATAGAAATGTATGTTTTTATTTATGCGAAGTATGAACCAAAGCTATTAGCAAGATATGACGGCATGCTTTTCTTGGCTCTTTTACTGCATCTCACTAAATCATTTATTATGTTTGGTCAAATAGCAGAGATTATCTTTTTGCTGACTTCTTGAAGTTTGTATGGCATGATTTTTCTGTGTTTTAATCTAATATATGAAAACCTGCAGTTCAAGCTGTGCAAGGTTCGCTCTGTCCAGTTTGGAAACAAGGGCATTCCTTACCTGAACACCTATGATGGACGTACTATCCGCTACCCAGACCCACTTATTAAGGCTAATGATACCATCAAATTCGACCTTGAAACTGGCAAGATCACTGATTTTATCAAGTTTGATGTGGGTAATGTTGTCATGGTTACTGGTGGACGCAACAAGGGCCGAGTTGGCATCATTAAGAACAGGGAGAAGCACAAGGGGAGCTTTGAGATCATCCACGTCCAAGATGCTCAGGGACATGAATTTGCTACTCGTCTTGGCAATGTCTACACCATTGGCAAGGGAACGAAGCCCTGGGTCTCTCTTCCAAAGGGCAAGGGTATTAAGCTGAGCATCATCGAAGAAGCGAGGAAGCGTGCTGCTACTTCTGGAGCTGCTGCAGGGACTGCCGCTTAATAGCTTTAGTTGTTTTTCCAAAGTTTTGATTGGTAATTTAGAAACTTCTAAATGCTTTCAGCCATATTTATCGTAGCTCGGAGATTATAACTTTTGATAACTTTGCAGTATTGCGTTGAATGTTTGAGTTGTTAATGGAGTTTTATTTCTTGATATTGTTTAGTGCAATCTAAGGGGGTCTGTTTAATATTCTACGATAGCTGGCTAGTTGAATGTTTTGCTGTTGTTTTAGACTGCAGTACTTTTTTTTGGGCATTTGCCCTTTTAGATGTGTTTTTTGACTTTTAATTTATGTAGAGCACATGAGGTGAACCAACTGTTTAAAAACTAACTTTTCAATGGATAATGGACCTAAGGGGCTGTTTATTTGGAGTGGAAAGTAGGAAAGTGAGAAGAAAGTGGAAAGAAAGTAGTAGAATGGAAAGTGAAAAGAAAGTGATAAGGTGGAAAGTGAAAAGAAAGTGATGGGATAGAAAGTGATAAGAAAGTAGATTTGAGTTTTCTTGTTTACTTTGTATTGTAAAGTGGAAAGTAAGTAAAATTTATATTACAAAATTTTTATTAATATTAAATAATAATAATTAAAAATAATTTTTTAATAATAATAAAAAATATTCTTTAATTAATATTTTTAATAATAATTTAAAAATAATTAATATTTTATTAATTAAAAATTATTTATTTTATTTAGCTAATTTAATAATTTTATTATTTATATTTTTAGAAAATAGTAATAAATTATTAGAATTATTATATAATTAAAATAATATAATATTCATTATTATTATTTGTAGTAATTTACTTGTTATTATTATTGTATTATTTATTATTAAAGAATATAAATTTATTATTTTTATTATTTATTAAAAATAATAAATTTAATTATAAAGTGGAAAATAAGTAAATTTTTTATTTACAAAAATAATTTTTACTAATAATTAAAAATAATTCTTAAATATTAATTAAAAATATTCTTTAAAATAAATAAAAACTAATTTTTAATTAATATTTTTAATAAATAATTTAAAATAATTACTATTTAATAATTATAATTAAAAAATTATTAATTATTTTATTTAGCTATTTAGTAATTTTATTTATTTATATTTTTAGAAATAATAATAAGTTATTAAAAATCATTATATAAAAAATAATATATTTATTATTTATTATTTATAGTAATTTGAATATTATTATTATATTATTTTTTTATTCTTAAAGAACATAAATTTATTATTTTTATTATTTATTAAAAATAATAAATTTTTTTATTATTTTAATGTTTTTATAATATTTGTAGTAATAATATATTAATTAATTTTTATTATTATTTAATTACTTTAGAAAATAATTATTATTAATAATCATCACTAAATGTTAATGACTCTTACTTTCCTCCCACTTTCTAACTTTTGATGAGAAAGTCAAAAAAATAAAAATTACATAGAGATGGAAAGTGAAAGGAAAGTCAGTTTCTCACCTTCTCACTTTTCTATTTAAAATAAACAAGAAAAGTGACTTTCCAACTTTCTACTTTTCACTTTCCTTTTAAAGTAAACAAGAAAACTGACTTTCCAACTTTCTCACTTTCCTACTTTCCCACTTCTTTGTTTAAGTAAACAGGCCCTAAGGGATTTTGTCAAGAGAATTTTTGTTTTGCAAAACTTAGAACAAATCAGTATCTCAAATCTAATTTTTTTATTTGCCCGATTCTAATAGTTTTTTTGTTCTTTCAGAATTGTATTTGTTCAATCTAATAACTCGTTTGCTCATACAACATCCTGTTTGCTCATCCGGAACAGTTCGTATGCTTGTTAGGAACATCGTATTTTTAACACCATATTTGTTGGATCCAACATTGTGTTTATTCATCTAGAATATCTAAATGTATCTGACTGTAGATTTTTTTTTTTAAACTGTTGAAAACATTTGAGCTAATTTGTTCGAATTTTGTAAGGCAAGAGTTTGCTTTTTTGACATTACTCCAAATTTAAACATGTTAAAATAAAATCACGCAGCACTACATAGCATGAAATAATATCATAACAAAGCCGAGCGATGTTAGCTTGACTGGATGGGAGGTATCTCAGAAAACGTCACCACTCATATTCGAGTCCTCATAGGTAAAACTCTCGCATGATTTTTTGAAAAATTTTCTGTACTACGTGGCATAAACTTTCGTTCATGGTAAGCATATACTCGAATTTCAGAATGTCGGTAGGAATTGAACGTGGAGATCTTCCGTAAGTTTAAAGTCACTATCGATCGGTGCGCTCGTATTTTGAGTTCCACCGTGACAATATCATAACAAAATAATAGCAATATTATTAGAGATCATAGTAATGCCATGATTATTGTCAGAGTTTTCTTGTAGCTCTTTCTCCTATTTAGTAGTCAATAATGAACTAGAGGGTCTTGCCTTCCTCAAAGCAAAGCCATGTTTCTCATTAGCCAACATAACCTACAAGCTGACGTATGGAAACAAATTACGACGCTTATAGATAATCACACTGTTGATGTAAGAGTCCAATGGGGGGATACAAATAATAGCCGAATGCTTCATCCATCGTCTTCGCAAAGTTGTGAGCACTCTAATCAATCATTGGCAGCAAAAATTCGTCTACTGTCAATTTAATGGTCCTAAAAATTACTCCATAAAAAAGGTTGGATATGTATGCAACATTTTTGTTTACAGGTATTCAAGAACGGTAACAGAGAAGAATCTTGTCTTGGATGACCAATTCATCCAAACTCTTCGAAAATTCCGCCTTGTTGTACGATCAAGCTCCATTCTCCTAGCACGGATTGGAAGTGGCCCCCGCTGACAAGCTCCAATGTGATGGCATAAAGTCCGTCCGCGACCGGGTGCACCATATAGAACTTGTCAATCTCTATGTATTCTAAGTTGAGAGTAAACTGGATCAAGTCAACAATCGGATGGACTCACCATCAATTTTGTGATAGGCTATACCAGTGCACATTTTAGTTCGGGAAACTCTTCACAGGGATCACAATGCACAACGGTATGATCAAGAATGAGAAAATACTAACAACAATTATTTCTGGTCGCTATTGTTTGCGAGTCAAAACAAATGTCATGTGCATTTATTTGCCTGGTGAGTTTTGGCATGTACACTTGTATAGTGAAATGAAATTTAGGACTAAATTAGGAGGAAGTTTGGTCATCTGCATAGGATTCCAACTATGTGCATCTTTACCTAGAAAAGTGTAGTCATTATATCATAAGCTTTTTTATCCTTTTCAATATCTTATGGGTTTTGTTATTATTATTATTATTGCATTTTAAATAAACAGGATAAAAACCCATTTGATTCAACTCATGGGATGGTTTCTTAGCTATGTGGCGTTTAGTTAATTTTTTTAACGACATTTAATTGATATTCACGACAAGATTCAACTTCTAATACGCTCATATATAGAGACCTTCCACAGGCGGAAGGTCGCAAGCCTTAAAGGAAGACGGATGCACTTGCAAGCAACCAAAGAGGCTAGTTGCCTTTTGTGCAACTTTAATATTATAATGAATGCTCATTGAGAACTAATTTGAAATTTTACATGGCTCCTCACCTAAGTTGATTTGGTGCATTATGGTGCAACAGCACTCCAAAGATATATAGTATTTACAAAAATTATATATAGAAAAAATTAGTGACTTTTAAAATCTTTATATTCTATTTTTAAAAAATATCTTGAATAAATATTTTGAGTTTTTAAAGTTATCCTTTTAAAATTCACTAATATTTAGAATACAACAGCTACATATAATTTTTTTTTAAAAAAACTTAAATATACAAATTATAAAAAGCTAATTTCTATATTTGTTATGTTAGAAATTATTTAAGAACATATTTAAACTTCTCAAAACCTACACAACATCGATTCTTCGGTTCTCCTCACCACACTAAGGGAGGACGAACGGTACGGATGGATAGATCCGCCTCTTAGGATTGGTGTCAAGCTAATATTTGGAATGCAATTTTTCTTTAAAATTTAGTGAATTTTATAATTATTTTGTATTCACTTTTTTAAAAATATTTTGAGTATCTAAGAGTTTAAAAATTATTTTTAAATTTACTAAGAAGTTTAGAATGCCACTGCTAAATATGCAAATTACAAAAAAAAAAAAAAATTATTTCTATTTATTGTTTTTGAAATTTTATTTATAAACATAATTATTATATTTTATTTCCTAGAAGTACAGCCGTTAGCATCGATACTCCTTACCAATCACCACACTAGGGAGGACGAACGGTTAAAGATGGGTTAAATCAGTCTCTTACAATCGGCGTGGGAACAATTAAGCTCTTTCCAAAATCTACTTTTCCCTCCGTCGTATCATCTGCCGGCGCCATCCGCTGATACCCAAACCCGCGACGCTGCTCATCAATTCCTCATCCCCTCCACCAAATTTGCCAATCAATCCAAAACCCTAGCAGCAACATCACCGCAGTACCCTAAATCGAAATCTCGTCGAACCCTAATCGTGGCTCCGCCGGCGCGTAATCGGTGTTTCCCATCGCACTCTCTGGGTCCCTGATGCTTGGGCAATTGTGCGACCGAAGCTGGCGATGGCGATCGTTCCGGCGGAGCTGGTGGGACTTGGCAACGGCGGAGGCCCGCACCCGTCGATCGCGCAGCTCGTGGATGAGCAACAGGAATTATTTCATTACCAGATCGAGCAGCTGCAGAAGATTGTCGTCACGCAGTGCAGACTCACCGGTGTTAATCCCCTCGCTCAAGAAATGGTAATTTCAAACGGTATTCTGCTCCTCATCTCCTAACACCGGTCCCGATACCCTGTAAGGCATGCTGTTTTGCAAATCTCAATGCCTATTCAAATGGCTAAATAAAATGCATGTCTCTAGAATCTCGCCAGTTCATCTCTAACATCCATCCCAAGAAGTATATAAGTGGAACATTTACTAGATAGTAGGAGGATCTAGGTATTATCAACCAAGAAACCACTTAAGTATAACTAACTTCTAAAATAAATTTCCCATATAAATGAAGTGATGGTGAATAACTAAGTACACTGTTATGAGGACCTACAACGTAACCATTTATCATTCATTTTCCCCCCGTTCCATACTGGAATTCTCATTAGAAGTTACAGACTGCTGCAAATTCTAGGTTTTATTATGGCATCTGACCTCAACACAGTTTTGTCTTAAGCATTAAGCAACTAATTGAATTTGCTGCTCTTCTTCTGATGCAGGCTGCTGGTGCTCTGTCCATAAACATTGGTGAGTTTGGTACTTCGAAGATCATTGAACCTTTATTTTTCTTCGTGGCATCTACAATTGAAAGAGTAGTCATTCTCATACGCAACTAGAATTCCAAATCCCTATTGTCTTTGACTGGTGGTTTTGTCAGCCAATATTGTGATTGAATGCTCCCCAACTGCTCGGGGGGTATACCCGTTAATGGATTATATTATTTCCCATGGAGTGACCCATATTAGTAATGTTTATGACTACACAATGCTGATAACAACTTAGTCAATGGAGGACAATTATATAAATTAGCTCAACGGAGTGACCCATATTGAGCTTTGTCATACTGTGTCTTTATGAGAGCATTCCATCTCTGTCCAATGCAGTGGATGTCATCCTTTATATAGAAGTACATGTATGTAGTCAGTACCTTCATGCGTTATTGACAATTTAATTCATGGCTCTAAGTTAAATGTGAGAGCCTAGTATATAAATCACTTTGTTTTGCTTGTTATTTGCTTTGAAGTTGCGTCTGTGCGAAGATACAGTAAACCTGTTTTACTTATTTCTCTCATCCACCCCTTGATGCCACCTATCTTGTTCTGTTATTTAGTTCACATTTTTTCCAATTTTCTTTGTTTCTCAGGTAAGAGGCCCAGAGATTTACTAAACTCTAAAGCAATAAAATATATGCAATCCATTTTCTCAATCAAGGATACAATTGGCAAGAGAGAGACGCGTGAAATTAGTGCTGTTTGCGGTGTTACAGTGACTCAGGTTCTGTTTTCCTCCCCTTCTTCATTCATTCTATTGAATTTGTGGTTGGGCCTTGGTTGCATGTTACAAACCAAGGATGTTTGATATGTTATTTAGGATGGATGGTTGTCGTTGAAAGCTTGAAGGCCATTTTATGATTCTTTTTTTTCCCCTTTTTGTAAATAATTGTTAACAACATACAATTACAGTGCAATTTGGCATGTACTCCATATGTTGATAAATGTCCTCTTGTACAGGTTAGGGATTTTTTCGCTAGTCAACGTTCAAGAGTTAGAAAGCTTGTTCAGTTATCACGTGAGAAAGCTACCACATTGGATGTGCCTAATGCATGTCATGACGGACATTCAACCAGTACTGATCAAGTTACAACTTTTAAGACTGAAGCTGCTGCACCATATACATCCACGGTGTCTCGTGAAGAATGTACATCAATTACTAGTCAAGTTGTGCCTTTCAAAAGAGAAGCATTGATACTGGGTGCACCTATTGCATCTTATGAAGTATATTCGTCCGTTTCTTGTCATCATAAGGACAGAAATAGGGCTTCTAATGAAGCATGTTTTAGCATGTTTGATCAAGTTATACCTATCACACAAGAAGCAATATCATTGGATGCATGTAAGCCATCTTATCAAGTATGTTCAACCAGTTTTTGTGATCTTGTGCCTTTAGCTATGGTGGCACCTGGGCAGGCTGGAGATTTTAAGACTACTGTGGATTCTCAATGGTTTAATAGGGACATTGGATGTAATGTTCCGCTTCCTAACTGTCAACAAGTTTCAGTAAGTTCAACTGTTCTGAATGGTCAACCGGTTTCAGTAAGCTCAACTATTCAGAACAGCCAACCGATTTCAGTAACCTCAACTAACCAAAAACCTGGAGGAGATCACGTACGTGATGGTCATGGAAATACTTCTAGCCCTTTACAAGCAGATAATGCACCCGATGGTGATGCCGAGGACAAGAAATTTTTGGAAAATATATTCAATCATATGAGAAAAGAGGCAAGCTTTACTGGGCAAGTGAAATTAATGGAATGCCTTCTTCAGATTCAAAATTCAGTACTCTTGAATTGGTAATTTCCTTTTAGTTGTGGCCTACCTTTTTCTCCTGATTTTTTATATTGTTGTGGATCTCTTCATTTAATAGATCTGTATATTCAACAAACTTTCAGGTTTGTTACCAAAGATGGTTTAACTATTCTGTCAACGTGGCTAAGCCAAGCAGCTTCTGAGGAGCAGACGACAGTTCTTCGTGTCATTTTCAAGGTCCTTATTATTTCCCCTCATTTAAGGGAGTTAGTTTAACTTTGTTCACTAAGCTTTTCACTATATTTTTCCGCAGGTTCTTTGCCACTTACCTTTACATAAAGCTTTACCTGCACAAATGTCAGCAATCTTACAAACTGTCAATAAATTGAGATTTTATAGGACATCAGGTGGGTATACCTATGTTCATGAAACACAATGTTTATGCTAAAAAAATTTACTGTTTTGTATGGTGTACCATCATAGTTAATTTATAGCATGTTATGAGTCTTATGGAACTAGAGTTTGCTTTGTTGTTGCCTTTTTTTTTTCTTGTGATCGCTTTGCAACATGGTTGTTTATGCTAAATACCAATATTTTGGTGCATTCAGTATTAGTCTTATATGGTGGATGCTTATGATTATGAAGACTGCTTTACTTCTTGGATAGCACAATGCGCGTGAAGATGTACGCGTTTTGACTTGTTTAGAGACTAAGAAAAGTTGCATCTCTATAATAAGGGTTTCTAGATAAATAAGTTACACCTGGAAGAACATTAATCTTTTTGGCTAAAGTTAACCTTTTGGTTAAATACATGTTCACTAACATAGCTCCTGGTGGTTCAGTCAGGTAATCAATACTTCTCGCTATTGTGGAAAATGATGAATAGGATTATGGTACTCCACTATCCAGAAGGATGGTGTATATCCGGTACCCTAAAGTTAGCGGTCGACAAACCAAGTGCAGGTCTAGTTTTCATTTTGAGCATAGGCAAAGTGCAGCACGTGTTAACTTCAAAAAATGTGCATCCATGCCATGTCTTAATGTGTTTCGAAAGCAACACCTTTTAATTTGCTGTTGTCAGATTCGTCAACTAATAAATTTAAGTTTTAGGGTAGTCCTTTCAATACTTGTATATATACTAGACGTACAAGGAACATCTATAATTTTTTTTTTTTAGTGGTTAATTTGCACTTGTGAAGGCAGAGAGCACTTGTGAAGTCAGATAGCACTTGGGAAGTCAAAGAGAGTTTCTGCACTTAGCTGGACGTTCATGGTTGTTCTTTAATTTACCTAATTAAGAGAAAAATGAAAGTATTTCATACAAGTTATCGAGTATGGGAAGTCATGCGCTTTCAGTTGATTTCATCTATGTCAATGCTTATTGAAGAAATCAATTAAGGTTCAAATTTGACCAGCTTCTGTGTTCTTTGTGACTATCTGATGTAAAAGCAGTTTTCAAGTGTTGGTTTTGATTTACATATAATCTTCTGAAAGTGCTTAGTTCTCGTCACAGAGAGTTACCAGGTCATCTGAACTCCAGGGCAATCAGAAGCATCTTATTTATTGATATTTCTTTATGATGATTCCAGGAGTAGCATTTCATCCAAATAGGTTATGATCATGTACTTATGATTCATTGCTAGGGAATGCTTATAGTCTAATTACAAGGACAGGTGATACTCTAAGGGGACTTGTGATGTATGCATCTTTCAGAATGCAGAGCAGATATTGTAGATATCCCTTTTATTACTTGCATAAGAACATCAGAGTGTGATGGAAGCTCATCTAGCACAAGCTATTTGTCTGTCATCTAGCATTGGATTTTCCCCTACCAGCTGCATATTTGCTTTTAAAAACTTCTTTTCATGCACTAATGTTGTTGGCTTCTTTTGATGTAGTTGGTAAACTATTAGGTCATGTATGAAATAAAGTTATATAGTAAAAGGAGAAGGATCAGCAATATTTTTGTTTTGTTGTCTTTCCATTAGAAAAATTAGGGCTAGCATCTTTATATCCAACTGCATATTTTGAGTACTTATTGCTTTAAAGTTGCTGTTTGTCTGGGCTCTATTTGTTGTTCTTACGGAGCAACGGAGATGGAATTTTAACTTACATAACTCATTTGAAGATCAGATATATCAAACAGGGCGAAGAACCTCTTATCAAGGTGGAGCAAACTGTTTGTTAAAAATCAATCTCTCAAGAAGCCATTTTCAGAGTCCAAGAATGCGCAGAAGGAAATCATTCGGAAGAAAAGGTATTACTTGTATTATGGTTGGAGGTTTATTATTTATTTGTTTGTCATTCTGATAATTATCCACCTTTATTCCAGAATCAGTGAGATTCTCAATGGTGGTACTTGGAAGTCAAAGATTCAAGTTCCTGTAAGTTTTTGTTGATTTGAATGAAATATGGACTATGGAGAAATACTCTTGTCGTGTAGCTAATTGTTACAGTGATATCAGGAGGAAATTCTTGCACTTTCAGATGGTACTGAGGTGGCCAGGTACATCAGCATGCAATAATAATTATTCTTGCTCTTTTATCATTCGATCGACTGACCCAGACTGAGCTCCTTCTTTCAGGGACCCAAATGCTACACCAGCACTAAAGTTGCTACAATCATCTTCTGATGTTTCAAATAAAAAGCATGATAGAAGTGTTTTAGCTCCAAGTATCCTTCAGCTTGTTATAGAATCTAGTTTATATCCCTGTTTTATTATAGTTCTTCATCTGCTGTCAAATTTTAACTCGAACAACCTATAAGGTCACAAGAAATAATAGGTCCCATTTCATAGTTCATGTGGTTGTGGTTCCATCCATTAGAGGACACTTTGATCTGTATAGCTGGTCTGCGCGATAAGAGATTTTAAGACGGCATTAAAATGTCTGATTCGGGTTAAACAGGATGCTCTTGGCCACATTCATTAGTAAAGTGGAACTACACAGAAACAAGTGGACGTTGGACTGCTGCTCCGACTGATATTTTGTGTCCGTTAGCCATAACTAGTGATTAACTCAATTTTTGCTGGCGGTTGAAATAAATTCTCCTTGCATTTTCTATGTTAGACTAATGTATGAAATAGTTTTAGAGCTTATGTTAAACGGTATGTTTTGTAAGGAAAATATTAATGGGAAAAACATATCAAGGTATTTAAAAGCAAGTGTACTAAATGATATTTCAAAATAAAACAAGAGTATAAAACTAAGTCATTGTAAAGTACAGCAGGGATATAAACATCCAACCGAAATTGACCTAGAATGAATTTATCCAGATTGGTCAGTTCATTGGTGGCAGATAGTTGATAAATTTCAGTCAGGGGAATGGGTTGGCCTTGGGCATAAGTTGGTTTCTTTGGTTCTATCTTTATATTTGAAACACCGATCGATTAGACTTGATTGCTCTTAAAAATTTAAACCGAAATGAAATCTGACTGAATTTTTTTTAAAAAAAATGTGTTGGTTCAGTATGCTTAGGGTTAGCCTAATGATGCTCACCCCAATCTATAACATGTTTGTTTAAGTTATTTTGAGGAGTTTATCATAACATCTCATTTTGTATATACTTCCACTAAAGTTTCCTGTCTTGGTTTCTTGGTTTTGCAAAACAATGTAAAGGATTTAAGTGGTAATTGAATATTTAGAGCTCCATTTTGCAAAATGTCAAAATCCTCAAGGGCATTACCCCCTTCTTACCAACTTCAACTTAAGTTAATATGAGCATAATTTGAGAAGCTACAAGTGGCATTTTCGTATGTTTTTACTTTCATACAGTGCCCCTACCTCCCCATTAAATGGCAAGTTTAGTTTTACTTCATTCTATCTGTTTAGTAGATTTGCATTCTTTAACTGAAAGATGAAGGCTATGAATATAGCTCTTTGATACATTGGTTTTTGGGTCCATGGATGAAACGGAAATGTATTAACACATTTCCCAATAGCACATAGAATGTGAGCAGGTTCATGACTCTTACTTTATATTTTTCTGGTACAACTTTTACGGTACAGGTCTTTACTGGTGACTCTTGTTAACCAGTTAATGTGTTTAATGAGTATAAATCTGAAGCTGTGAAAGAAGTATACAATTGATTGTAAAGATAAAGGTGTAGGAGAAATTAAGCAAATGAGCATTGGGAACATGTGCCATTCATTTGAACTGTGTTCTACCTAAACCAATAATCACAACTGTTGAAAATTTCAGTTGTTTAGCTCTTTGTGGCATACTCAGTTAACTTTCATTTTGTAAAGTTTTACATTAGATGTAACAAGGTCACAAGCTGAACATAAAGTTCTTATTATGAGTTCATTGCTATTAGTACTGTGCTATATGCTTTTTTTTATTTTTTATTTTTTATTTTATCTTTGTTTATTTTCTGTGAATGCATGTGATACCAGCTTAGACCAACTACAGAAAAAGTATCAGTAGTGTAAAGAAGACTACCAACTTAAGCTCAATTTGACCTCAAACTAACACAAGTTTTTGGGGGGTAAAGCTGTTCATTTGTGTTGTGAATTTTGCCTATGAAGGCAAATATTTGGTCTATATGTAGATGGGAGTTGATGTATGGACTTTCTAAATATATTTGTGTACATTTTCGGAAAGTAATTCTAGTTGTTATATGTGATGTATGTTATTGTAGACTTAGTGTTAAGATTCATGGTCAGCCAAGAAGTGTATTATATCTAAAATCAGTATTTTAAGGAAAGGATTGTTGAGACAATCTGCTTCCATGCACAATGGCATATTATTTGTCTCATTTTAATTTTTTCCATTTGAACTGCTGAGTATTGTAGTTCTTAGTTCCTAGTTATGTAATGTTATGCAGAAACTACGCAAAACATTTCTTACTTTGATGTCCGCCTTTTTAGTTTGTATGCGAACCATTGCCTATTTGTTTATGGCATTGAGACTGGTTTATAGATCTCCAATGATTGTGTTTGCTTCAACGATTTCAAGAGTTTGTGATGATGTGCATCAGATTGAATTGCCTATGTATTAATTTAATTGTGATAGGATACGAAGTAGTTCTATTTGTTGTTTATTTGAGCAAATCGTTGTTGCTGGAACTGCTATGATTTCCTTAATCAAGTTACAGGAAACAAAGTACGTAGAAAAGTTCAACTTGTTGAGCAGCCTGGCCATAAACCTGCAAGTGTGAGATCGGTGCTGTCAAACCATAGCCGTCCTCTTTCCGCTGATGATATCCAGAAAGCTAAGATGCGTGCTATGCTCATGCAAAACAAGCATCGTAGTGCAGATGCATCTACGAGTAAACCCCAGATACAGAAATCTGAGGATGCATTCACGAGTAGAGCCCAAATACAGAAATCTTGGGAGGATAATACAACTTTATCCCCATCAAATACTTTGTCTACAACTGGAGAAGGGAAGGTTCCTCATATCAGACACACTGGTAGAAATCCTCAATTATCCAAAGCTGAAGCTTCTGCCGTAGATGTACTGCACCCATCCATAGGAGTAGACACAGTAGTCAACCCAATAACGGTTGCATCTAATACTCTCTCATCTGAAAAGTTAAAGAGCGAGCAAATTCAGTGGTGTCCTCCAGCAGGTACTTTGCTCATTATATTTCATCTTGTTTTTAACTTCTGTGTGTTTTCTGAAAGGGAACACTGCCTGTGCTGTCGTCTGTTCCTTGTTAAAATATGACCATTAACCTTTCCTGAAGTGTGCAGAATGCTGCAAAGACCAATGTATTTTGTTAGTTGCTAATTCCCACTACTGTTGAACGCACCTCATCAAGATCTGATTGTACTATGGCATTAGTACATGCACTGACCATTTTGGTCTGCATCATTATTTTTTATTGCGAATGTAATAGTGGCAAGCTTCCTATCCACTTGGCTAGTGACAGACTACGGGCTTATTGTTGTTGTGTCAGATTTTTAAAAGGTGATTCTCACAGTTATCCTGTTAATTGTGAGCTCTGGAAAAACTTTGCACCGGACATGAAAAGTGGAGAAGCTAAGGAAATAAGTTATGATAGAGGAAGTTTCAGCAGATGAAGTTTTTTTTATGTTGGCTAAGCTTTGTTAATAGTTAATAAAAACACTTTTTAGGATGTAGGAAGCTCTAAGCTTCATGCTCAATGCTATTCATTTTGCCTCTGCCTGCTCTTGCTAATAAGCAGGAGAGCTGACAAGTAGCCAGTGAAACGTTCCTTGCACAGAGAGATCTTGTTGTAAAGTAATTTTTTATATTTTCAAAACTGCTTTGATCCATCAGTTGGTTGATCAAAATAAATAAATAAATAACTGTACGAAACATATGAGAATCAATCAAACATGTAAAAGTAAGAAAAATGAAGACGTAAACTGTTAATGTGATCTAAAGATAATACCTTATGTATAGGTTAAAATCTTAAGTGATTTGGATATTTAGATCACTTATTTCTCAAAACCGATATGTTACACCTTACATTTTGTACATGTCATATTTTACGACATACATCTTTAAACACCTCAAATTTGGTTTAAAATATGCTTTCATGCACTATATCACATCAACCAGTTTTGTTTTTAAATTTAGAACTTGAATCATACAAAACTAACTGTTAGCATTTGAGCCAGAATCTTTCTAGGTTGGAGAGAAATGACAATGTAGTAACCCATTGAAGCCTAATGCTGAAGATGTTTTTAGTCTTCCATAGCACTAGGGTCAAACAATGGGAAACAGAACTTAGTAGTTTCGTTGGGACTTAGAAATATATACAATGATATTAGCATCTATGGCACTTCTGTGAGTTAATTATGCCGTACATCTCCAGAACAATGCAGATTTTGTACTTCTGTTATGCAGGTTGCTGCTTTTGGATGCAGTACAGTTTGTGCTGTTTTTGGATAACTGTTCAGTAGCTGGTTTTTCTTATTATTATTTTTAAATGAAGGATTAATTTGTCAACTTCTCATCTCTTATACGAAAAACTTTCAACCGAACAAGATGACGGCGAAAACTTGTACAACTTCTAGCAGAGATGGTCTGAAGTCAAATAACATTGGAGAAATGATTGTTGTTGTAGCTAGCGTTCTAGTTTTATTAGCAATAATTCAGGATGATTATACCTCCTGCGGTCATGTTCTCAGTGAAGGAGGAGTGCTACTTTCTAAAGCTACTTGTATTGTATGTGGATATGTCATGCTTTGTACGGCATGCCAGCATTTACTCTAAAGTTACATGATTCTTCTCTTTCAAATTTTGTACCATGCAGAGATAAAGATAAATGATTTATGGAGAGTTGGTGTGGGAGAAGCCAGCAAAGAAGTTGCTGTGCAGATGGGGAGAATCAGCAGGGAGAAAGAGACGCTATTTACCAGCCAAAATGATACCCCGCCTAACCCAAAGGAACCATGGGATACTGAAATGGACTTTGATGATAGCTTGACACCTGAAATTCCGATTGAGCAACCACCAGATGTGGAGATGGTAGAAGGCTCTTCATGCGCACCAAAGCCAACACCTAGCAATATTGGCGCTAATGGAGCTTTACCTGCCGTCACTTCAGCACCTCCTCCCTCTATCCAGAGTCAGTCGCCACCAGCGCCGGATCTTGAGTTGCTAGCCGTACTTTTGAAGAACCCAGAGCTAGTTTTTGCCCTTACTTCCAGCCAAGCAAGCAACCTTTCGAGTGAACAGATGGTTGCGCTGTTGGATATGCTTAAGAAGAACGGTGTTGCTTTGCCATCAGGAACTGCAGATGCTGCAACAGTCGCTGCCCGAGAGCCCGAGCCAGTGTCTCTTCCATCGCCAACTCCTCCATGCGAAAGGGTGAGCCAACTGTTCATCTTTTGGAAGCGTTTAAGTACCTTACGAGCTTTAATCCTACGAGCTCGATTAAATAGTATTATAGTATTCGTGCTTAAACCAAACCATTAAATACAGTTTGAATGTGAGCTGGTTTCTCATTTTCTCTAAGTCTATGGTTCCAAAATCTTTACCTTGGTAGAGAAGGATCCAAAATTCACTCTGTTATATTTTTACTAGTTTTTAATTTTATTTTTCAAATTTCTTGCAGAATGGATGGAAGCCAAATGTTTCGCCGTTCAGCAAAACTCTGCCTATACAGTCTCAATCCTCAAGTATGGGAGGCGCCACAGCTGTTCCATCTGCAATTATTTCTATGCCTGTCCCCGCTTCAGCTTCTACAGTTATTAGGGAGCGGGTACCAGGGTCGGTTCTGCCGCCGCATTCCATTCAGGCAGCAGCTACTGTACCATCAATGCCTCACTTAACTGTCACCGTTCACCCTCCTGGACAACCCCAGGTTACCAGCTCAATCATGAGCAACAATACTGTATCAAATAGGTTGCCCTACAACGAGTATCCACAACATTTAATGGCGCAAGAGCCGCGAAGTACCATTCCACTACAAAATCAGAACATGACACCTTCTATGTCGTCATTACCATCTTACAATCGAACTTTGGCAAATGCACAACTACTTCATACACATCAGCAACAGAATCAAACAGTCCAACAACCAAATCCATGGACGTCTAATGCACCAGGAATCAGTACTAGAGATTCGACATTGGATAATTGGTATCCGCATTCTTACCCTAACCACGCAGACCGTATTAATTATCCCAACGCTACGAGCTCAACAATCCCAGCCCAAACTGCCGATGGAAACTATTATGTAAATGAACAGCGGAATGCAGGCTACTGGGATCGTGGGCGGTCTGGTGGCGATGGCAGTTCCAGCAGGCGGCAAGACAGGGATTGGAGATATTGATTTAATTGTGTACATCAATCATACATTGATCAGAATAGCTGGATCCTTGCCTTTTGCTGGCCCCACCGTGGTGTTTTTATTCCTTTATTTTTCTTTCTTTTCCTTTTTTTTTGTCTTGGGTTAGATCTGTCTATAGATTCTAGGAATTTCTAAGATTTAACAACAAATCGACGAGAAATGTATGTGCACTAGAAAATTTTAATATATGATAACTGAGATTCGTTTAGCCCATATTTTGCATCCGTGGTAGATGTTAGGACGGAAAAAATTGGTTTGAAAGCCAGTTCAAATGGAGTTCAAGCTGATGTTAAACATCAAACTAGAAGTAGAATATGGAGCCTAGAGACTATCATTAAATAAGTTCCACAAGTTGTTAAAGTTACCATTTTTTATAAGATTGTTTTCTTAAGTAGTTTAAGTACCGTCTATGTGTTAACCCTGAAAAGGCTGCCATTTCGTAGTCTTGAAACAGGAAAAAGGCAAGTGCCGTGACAGTTTATCTGGAAATTTTCCCCTTAAATAATATGTTTTTTTGGCTGTCAAAATGTTGAACTCTGCGTTACTTGAGAGTCTAATTCTGCCTTGTGAAACTGAAGCCCAACACTCCACCTTTCGCCCATTTTTGGACAACCGGTGAGGGAAGTCCAAAAAAAAAAAAAAAATCTCGCCCTTTGCAAGGAGCATAAATCAACCGGATGATGATCCTCTAGACCATATTTTATGCACTATTCCGTACACCATCATCTAAACACACACACAAACACACACACACACACACACATATATATATATATATATATATATATATATATATATATATATATATATATATATATATATATATATATATATATATATATATATTAACATAAAAGTTATAAATTCTGATAAAATGTATAATTTTTATATTAAAAATTTTCAAAATTTGATTCGAAATAAATGTTCTGTAGCACCAAAGAGTTGATGATGTCTTAACAGGTTTTTAAAAAATTATTTTTAAATTCGTTAAGACTTTGAAGTTTCAGAACATCTATTTAAAATTAATTCAGAACACTTATTCAAACCTCTTGATTTATTGAGATTGATGAATAAACAGAAGGATACGACTATCAACAACAACGCAGAGAACAAATGCAAGTTAAAACTGACCTTTTTTTATTACCTATTTAAAACTATGTTCCGCCTACAAATGCTATGCTCCCAGCTTGTTATTTATGGAATATCCAGTTGCAACCCAAATTTTCTCGAGCACAAGAATCCGAAAAGCTCCATATGCAATACAATGTCATTGTTGATCGGTATTATTCTTCTTCTCAACTTCCGACGGCAATGCGACAAACTGAACGATTCTCTCTACCTGAGCAGTATCGATTGCAAACTTTTCGGCAATTTGTCCAATATCCATTGAACCTTCGTGCTCATTAGATTTGCCATGATATAAACGGATAATTTCTTGCAGTTGGGTAACAGTTAGGGTTCCTGGAGGTAGCGGCTTGTGCTCTGGACCTGATTTTGAACTCCTTTCTCTTGGCAACGGTCTGTTATACCTCTCAACAATAAAAGCCTGAAAAAAAAGAGGAATTAGAGATAGTGTTATTTCAATAACTTGTCAAACATGATGGCAGGCATCTTTTTTTTTTTTTTTTCTTCTATAAATGCTAATGGACAATGTTAACTGAACATTAAAATATGCCTGTATAATTGCAATAGCATGAAATAACTTTAGCTCCTCTCTTCATCTTTATTGTCATCCATTCTAATGGGAAGCTGGAGAGTATTTAATGTTCAAGTCGTTGTACGAATTAAATGAACTTGCAATAGGAGATACAGGTTGCTTTCAGACACAAACTTGATTTTCAGCTTCCCCGTTCATGAATCAAGGATTCAAGAGCCATAAATTGGTATGGTCTTCCACTGGGGCAATTCTGGTTCTTAGATGGATGATTGTCAGGGTATTCCTAATCGAACATTTCATTTTCTTCCATAACCTCACCCAACAATTATCAATGCAGGACAAAACCATAGCAAGCATCACCATGAAAAACGTAAATCATTAAGAACTAGTCCTCCAACTTAAACGAGATAATCAAAGTTGAAGATTGTAAAAACAGGTTTCAAACTCTTATACACTAGCTTCAGCGGATTTCGTAATGTGCAACCAAAATTTTTATGATAACAGGCAAACTGCATCCAAGTAGGCCAAATTTACAAGCAGGGTTGCATCACTGAAATGACAGTTTTTTTTCTTTTTTTCCATCTTCTCAAACTCAAAAGTTGAATGTAAGGATCATGAGCTGTTACTGTACAATTATTTTATGTTTGTACACTTATGGATGTATTAACTTATTCGGCAGAATCTTCGTAAATATCTCTCAAACCAGTGCCAAAAAATTGCATCAGAACAAAAGAAAGCATAAAAAAATTTGAGATTAAGAACAAAAATACAGATACCGAAATTAGAGACTATAACTAAGAGAACCAAGAAACTACTTATGTAATCTTAGTAAAATATCTTGAAATGGTGCAAACGTGCATGCGATAATAGGGAAACACAAAGGAAGTTTAAATAGGAAGAATAATTAGTAAAGTGGCAAAATTAGCAGACAGCCAGTAAGAGAACCAAGGAAATTGTTTGTCACTCATCCTTGGCACAATGGAAATGTCATTACTGGAACGGAATTGGTAGCAACCAACCGAAACATATACATATGTAGACACCGTGCGACTAGATTATCTAATCGTAAAAGTAGAGTTGAAGAAGACACCGAAGATGATTTTAACATGAAGCGGGTGGGTCCTTTAGCCAAATTCTTATATAATGTTCTGTGACTGCAACTAGATAACTACCTTAACTTAAATTACATTAGATACTTATAAGCGACTGTTAAAAAGGGAAACACCTTATCTAAACCTATATTCAAATTGCACAGGTTACTTAAAGCTGTACTGAAACCTGAAGAAAGGCAATCTTAACACGAAATTCCTCCCTAGCATTTGAAGATTTATGATATCTTGTAAATGGACTTTGATAGGACATTACTGATAACTTAAATATGACAAATTTGATTAAGAATTTAGAAAACATAGGTAAATCACACTTGATGGTTAAAGAAATCAATGATTCCATAGGTTGCACTGTTTGCATTAAATATGTAGTAAGAATATATTGAAACTAAAAGGCATATAGGATGATAACTGAGTCTACTTCACATGCCCATGTATTCCTAGGCATAACACACTAACACCCTCGTTTGTAAAGCATTTGTTTCACTATTTCAAGAGAGGCCTAAAGGTCAGCAGCATTGTTAGAACTAACGTTATGATGCTTTGCCACGCGTACTGCATGTGAAAGATGGGCATTGATCGAGTAAACTTTCAAATATTTTGCTTATTACTAAAAAATACATAAAGTTCACAGCCAATCTTCAATATTGACCATCCATTAGTATTAGTAACACAACAAGAAGTAAAACTACCTTTTGATTATCAGAAATAAACTGACATCTTCAGGGACCATATTCATAAAAGATAACTGTGCCACTAAGGCCACATTTTTAGCTCCAATGCCAGTGAAAGAAAAAATTGACCATCCTCATAGCATCAGTGCATTAAAGAGTAACTAATAGGTTAAAATGATTTCACTTCAAAGTGCAGGTATGATGTGCTTAGAAGTTTCATAAAGCTGTGGTGCAGTAGAAGACCCAATTTTTTGTGATTTGCCTAGTGGTAGAGTTTCTATGCTACTAGCTGGCTCAGCTTAACATAGAGCAAAGCTCAATTAGGAGTCAACAGTCTTATCCATCTTATGAACATTAACAAAAGCCAAGTAAGTTATGTACTAGGAGCTATGCGATCTTTTAACTTTTCAAGTATGAAATTGCAAAGCTCAAAATTAACACCTCATTAATTCTATGTTATTAACATCAAAACAAGAGCCATCAAGACAACTATGATTTGCATCTTACCTCTCCCATTTCATGTTTCCCTCCAGGTTTTGTAGTAATTCTGCCAACCATATTGCTAAGCATGGTATCATATTGTGGGTCTCGTTCTTCAAGAACATTACTGTCATCTTTTATCTTCGAGGCATCTTCCAGAACTAAGAAAATACAGAAATGTAAGGAGAACTGTAAAGTATTCTATTATAGAGGTGTATGAATGAAAACTGACACATAATTTCATCAAAGAAATTCACAGGAGGGATAATTCGAAACAGTATACAAGGAAATTTAGCTGAAATATAAACATTTTATCTCTCTGCAAAACCCAGCAATTAGAGTTCTCGAGTTATAGACCTCATAAAAAACAATAAGAAGATCTGCGCATATCAATGGTTGTTTGGATTTGGCTACAGGCGTCAGTATGCATAAGGCACACTATATTAAAAAAAATAGTGAAATTTCTCAGAACATGTTCATGTGAAGGATTTGTTGAAGCATCCAAACAGATGCGCCTTGATGAACAGTTCAATTATCGTAGGACTCGGAATTGTTGCTAAACTTTCGTATATTATTTTTTCTTTGACAAACCAACCAATCAAGGCCGATTGACCCCTGCTACATACTACTGAAATTGCTGTATGCAGCACGTTATATTTTTACACGTTCAGCTCCCAACTAACATAAATGACAAACAAAAATGTTGAACACCTCTAAATTCATTCTAACATAATTCTAATCTAATATAGATATCCAAATTGTCCTCCAATTACTTCAATAATAAAGTCGATCGAACTTGCAAAGGATATTTTAACTTTACATTAGATTAGGGATATATTTAGAGGTGTAAACCAACTTATGCGCTTTGACAATCATAGATATGAAGAGGTACCAAAACCTGAACACACAAATCAGAATTCTGGCGTAATAACTGTCACTTTAGCAGTAACAAGTACCAAAAGCCACCGTTGTTTCTTAAAATTACACGACTAGGAACACATTGCTGCGCTCAAAGATTGAGAAATTATGAGAGCTCACTACTAACCTGAGTCCGAGATGTTAAGGCGATCCTGACCAACAGCAGATATATCGCTTGGCCGCCTGCCGGAGTCCGTCGCCTGCGGTGGAGGCGGTGCCGGCGGTCGTTTTACCGGCGGGGGAGGGGCGGTCGTACGGGCGGCTCGCCGGAGAACTTGCCCCATTTACTACAGGATCACCGATGGAAATGAAGTTCGATTTTGTTTCCTCGGATTCTCAGTAAATTGGAGATTTCAGATTCTTTTGAAAAAAATAATTCCGTTAATTTGCAAACTTCAGAAACCGGTGCGCGGTTCATGGACGGGCACAGCTTCGACCACGATAGCCAAGTCAAGAAGACGCTAGAGAGCATCCTAGAGTTAATTTAAGCTCTCTTAGATGAGCGCGGCTCGCCTGCTTCCTGCTTCAAAAAATGATCTGAATTGTACAATTTTTAAAATATTATATATAATTTTTATCGACTTATTTGATCTAATTTAAAGTATTTTTTTTAAAAAAATTAAATTATTAAATTATAAATTTTGATATAATCTATAATTTTGTAGTTGAAAATGTTTCGAAAAAATATCAAATATTATGTCAAAATGATGATATAATTTTAGATCATCATTTTGATATAATATTTGATATTTTTTCGAAACATGTTCAACTATAAAGTTGTAAATCACATTAAAATCTACAACTTTGTAGTTCAAATTTTTTTTAAAAAATACTCCAAACTAGGTCAAATAAGTCGATAAAATTTTATATAATATCTTGTAACTCGTATAAAATCGGATGATTCAATCGGGACAGTTGGATTTCCTGCTTCCTGCTATGCAGGCGAGCCGCGCCCCTCTCTTAGATCGCTCAGTATCATACTTTTAAATAAATTCATATTTTTAATAATTATTAAACTAAATTAAAATACATACTGAATAAAATTTAAATACGAAAATTTTCAATATATGATGTAATCTTTATATTAAAAAATTTTCTAAAAAATCTTTACATTTTTTAATAATATTAAATTTTTTGAACCTCATAATATCTATATACAAAATCTTTAAAAAATCTTTTTTCTAATTAATATTTATACATATATTTATTTTAAAGTGATTTCGTAAGTTTTCTTTAAAAAAAGGAATTTATTTTAAAATATTTTTGCAGAGGGGGACTTTTCCGACAAAGTCATTTGTTAAGACGAAATCTTTTCTATTGCATACATAAGTTAATTGTTTTGCTTGCTCGAAAAAAGGGACTAGTCCCTCACAGTTACGAAGAACACCACTTTGCCGCTGCCGTCTTCGTACTACTATTGTGCGCTCCATCGGAATTGATCTTGATCCGACCCACTTCTGGTGGCCTCCAAGCAACCTGTTCAATTTTGTATGTGGTTGCTGAGTGTTGATCCCTTGTTCTGCTCCAGGCCTCCATATGCTGCTGCCATTTGTTTCGCCGCCAACAACAAATTTTGAGGATAGCTGCTGCGAACATGGTCTCCACGCTGAGATTCCAGGCAATCCATCAACGCAGCTCCAGAGACTTGAATTCTTCCCAGCAAGCGATTAATTTCTTCCAAATGAGCTGTTCATTCTTGCAGTCTCGCAGCGCATGCACTGCGCCACTGCGGTTTCATCAGGTGCTCCGCATGCATGGCCTGACGGATTATTAGCCATGGGCGAGGATCCCGAGTAGGGGTGAAAGCGAGCGCTGCTCCGACTTGCACTCCTTTAAGCTTGGCTCGAGCTCGAATTGGATTCGATCGAGTAATTAAACGAGCCGAATCTGAGCATAGATTATTACTGTGTTTGTGTCCCACTACCATTGCATTTGCATAGGCATATCTTGTGCTGAACCGCCCAGATTCGCTCTTGGTCCAGAGAAGCCCACCATAAATTGATATTTTTCTCCATAAATTACAGCATTTTTTAACACCTTCTCAACCAATAGAACAATATGAGTGCTCCTTTTTTATTGGTCTAGTAATTAGGAATATAACTTGATGCAAATTGGTTTGCATGAATCTTCTACAAATTGATCTGTTTCATAAGTTTTAGGACATGTTTTCAAAATATAATATTTTGTCGTGTTCTCCGATTTTCAGTTCAGATTTTTAAATTTGGTTAAGAGTGTCTAATGGAAGCAGATGTTATAGTTAAAAATATAACTACATGCTTTTGTCTGGGCTCTTTCGGACTTATTGATGAATGTCAATATACCATTGACCAAGATTTGGTTCCTTAAAATAATTATATTATATGTTATTAATAAAAGCCATATGAACTAAACTTTTATCTGTTATCTAAGAAAAAAATTGTTAATATATATTTATATAATTGGATATAACCATCATTTTACACCACGTTTCAAATATCTTTTAGATATGATATATAAACTATATTCTTTCCCTAATAATATAGAGAATAAAATATAATATTATAATAAAAATAACAAATATGAATTGATTTATGAACATACATATACTTTCATATAAAATAATTACATTATATATTTTAATATCTTCATCTTAATAGAGAATATCCTTCGGATTGCCCGAATAAAAATCATGTGGTGCTCAAGTTCACTCGATATTCCTGTTTCTAGAGACAAATGTGATTAAAATCAACTTGTTTGATGTTTGGTTGGATATTGGATAGGAATAAAAATCCACCGGCATTGGAATGAAAATAAATGATATTTTTATCATATTTAGTTCAACAAAAAATGTCAATGGAAACTGATGTCACTACATATTATTATGAGAGTACTCAAAAATCAAAAAAAAAAAAAAATTATAACTATCAAAATTATATTTCCAATAGAATTAAAATAATTTCAATTTTGATAGTTAGAATACAAATCAAATACCATATATTAAACTAATTTTTATTCGTGATAATTATTTTTTTAACCAAATACCATTTTGGTACTCATAAAAGACAGACATGTGGCCAGTCACTAAATAAGTCTTAGACTATAAAGTGGTTTTATTCTAAGCAAACATTGTAAATAGTGTATTAAAGGGGATCATAAAGAAATAAGATAAAATACCTGCAGAATCATCTTTAAAAGGGTTAAAAATATATCAATACATACTTTTAAAAGTCTTACAAATTAACCTCTTTATTTTAAAAAATTATTTCAGCTCTTATTTTTATTGACATGGTAATGTATAAACTGTCATATTTACGAAGTACATGAACTAAAATATAAAGGATGGTTGATTTGTAAAAACCAGCGGCTAAGAGGCTAATATAAGAATTAAGAAGAAACTTATTTTCAAAATTTAATTTTGTTAGACTTGATCTCATTTTGAATGAATGTTGGTCAAATCCAGGCCCGCAGATCAAGTAAATCAATCACTTGGGGCAGACATGCAGACCTCCGATTGATTTCCGTGTACCTTACCATGATCTCTTCATCCCAAAACTCAAATCCGGATCATCGGCTTATTGTACACGGATCGAAATTATTCTCCAAAAAATTATCTCTAAATCGACACAAAAAAAAAAAAAGAAACAAACAACAGGACTAGAGGTAACATCGAATTAAAAAATCACGTTGATCAGATAATTGTAGTCTGATTTTTTGAGTCGACATGTTTTCCTTCAATTAGAGATTATCATCACCTCAACGTAAAACAATTAACAAATCCAATTCAATAAATATGGAAAGGGATCAGAAGGATCCATTGGTTATTATAATCAGATGGATCGAGTTCCATCAGAAAATAGGTAGATTTCAACATCATTGCCTCTCCAATTTCTTCAATTAGAAAACCGAGAAAAAGAAGAAAAAATGAAACCGAGAGAAAACAGAAGATAGAGAAGTTCATCAAACAAAAGCAAGAGCAATTAAAAGTTCTAGATCTCCCAGGTAATTAGAAGGAAATTAATACGGCGCGGCGAGAGGCGATGACCTCGTATATATAGAGGCTGTGGAACGACTATCCTCTAGGGTTTTAGTTTTTGGTACAAGTACTACTAAACTCCCCACTTATCGGGCGGAGCGTTATATATATATATATATACTAGCGAAAATATCACCCGCGATGCGTGTGAAAAAAAAAAATAATTTTTTTATAAATTTAAAAAATATATTTAAAATATTTAATTATTTAAAAATAAAATATTTAAAAAAATTAAGCTATTATGTATATATATACAGTTAATTATTATATGTATATATATAATATATATATATATATTATATATATACATATATATACAGTTAATATATATTTAAAATATATATTATTTTAATTATATATTTATATCTTAAAATATTATAATATATAATATATATAAATATATATAAGTGGGGGTGGGGGGCGTGCACTGTAGCAAACCCCCCCCCATCGCGCTTAAATATATATATATATATATATATATATATATACACACACACAAAAAAAATTATAAATAATAAAATATAAAAATTTTGCTACGTCGGATCTTCTATACAGAGAGTCAATCGAGCCTATTTAATTATATTTGAAGAAAAATTTAAAATAATAAATTAGAGATAAATTTATCAAAGGTGGTCGAATAAAGGGCAGAAATAATATATTTCGAAATCGGAGACAACGATTAATGGATAAAGAAAAAGGGGAGGGGAGACAGAATGGATGAAGAGAGTGAGAGAGAGAATGAGAGGGAGAAAAAGAATGGAGTAGCCTAGTAATAGTCGAGGGAGAAAAAATATATACATGATTATCATATCCTAATTAGTAAAAAGTACAAAAATAATGGAGAAAAATTTAGATTAATTCGAAAGATGAGGATGTAAGACATCACCAAACTCTACTCTTGCTTATTAATATTATAGATAATACATCAGCGATGCGTGTGTAAAAGTATACTTTCGAAAAGTGTGTTAGCAAATAAAGAAAGTAAGAAAAAATAAGAATATTAAAGGATAAAAATTATTTTATTTTTCAAACTAGGTTAATCTTCTTTGAAAAATAAAATATTTTTTTTAAAAGATTGTTTGGAAGGAGGTTTGATTTGATGAGAATAGTCGGGTACGTTGCCGAGAATACTGGGGTACCATTGCTTTGAATCAAAAAATCTTTTTACATTATTTGTTTTAAAATACTTGACACCTATAACCATGATATAAAGAAGCCACAAATATAGTAAATAAGTATATTAAATTTGCCTTATCATTATAATATCAAATTTATGATATAAGACACTATCAAATTCTTGACTTAGTATTATATAGATAATTATAAAAATAATAGTACGACTTTGTTTAAATAAATGAACGTTACATATTTAGAAATAACTATAGAACGCAATAATCACAACTTATAAATAATAAAGTGATGTTGAGTGGCACCTCTAAATTCTTCTACAAAAACTTCTGTAAGTGAATGAATAGTCTACACCAAGCGATTAAAATGATGGATCCCAAAATATATTTAAATGTGAGGTGTCAATTACTTCCCCATAATATTTGGAGTTTAAACAAGATATGACTGGTCGTTTGTGTTCAACAGCCTACACAAAATATCATGCAACACATGCTAAGAGAATTTATAACGATAGAAAATGCTCTATATGAAATGTTATGCTATTAACAGAACCTGCAACAGTTACAAGGGAGTAGGTGATCAATTTGGAAAAATCCACAAAAAGGAAGCTAATTACGAAGCCTTCAAGGACCTGAGCCTGCATAGCTTGGAAGCATCCGCTATGCTTGTAAAGCTGCTTGTTTCCTGCTGCATGGTTTATTGTTTTTCTTCATCCAGATACAAACTGTTAAACAGGCAATCTCTCGCATCATCTGACAACTCGACTTCCCGGGCAAATCAAGATGCAAGAAAATAATATAGAAGATTACGGGTGAACTAGCAAATTGTGTTACTTATTATTCATACTTAATATAACATAAAAAATATGAACTTTAAATAAGAAAAGCAACCTTTAAAATCGCCAAGCTTGTAGAAGGAGGGTTAAGAGTTTTCTTTTGGTTTTCCAGGAAAAGAAAGATCAACATCCAAAATTTTATTTGAAATGATTTTGTGAAACTAGCATCTCGGAATGGATCATCCATATACGAAAAACACATTGATTTATTACCTATTTCCACTGCAAATAGATGCAGAGAACTTGTGCGAAAGAAGCACCAAGCCTTATAATGAAGCAATTGTATTGTACCTCGAAAGCCAGATTAAAGCGTCTTTCCGAAAAGTGAAGCAGCAAGTATTCTGCCAGTGGATATCCAGTTTTTACCGAGTATGTCTGCTACAGGATGTCATGTTTCCTATCATGTATTTCTGCTACTAGATGTCCAAGTACTAAATATTTCTGCTACTAGATGTCCAAAGTACTAAACTAAGATTTTCCTTGATTCACTAGCGCTACATCAGATTGGACAGAAAGATCTGAAGCGTTGCTGGATTTCCGTGCCCGACGAGAGGACCTAGCACTCGAGTTATCAGATGCCAGGTCTCTCCATTTATGTGTTGGACTTAGAAAGCCGGTTTCAAGAGCTTCCAGAGCTTTCATTGTGAGAGGGCGGCTCCTGGTGCTTTGCCTTCTAGCGTTCATGGTCGGCTGGTTATAACCAGGTTCAAAAGTACATCTTTCAGGGGCATGGGTGATTATTGCAGGCTTCTCAGTTTCTGAACGATGAGAAGATGTCTCTGGCTGCAAGGGTTCCTTAGTATTAGAATCTGGACGAAAATTGAGGTCAAGCCATGATCGAACAGGAGGCTTCTCATCAATCATCATAGCGTGGCAATTGGAGCCATCATCAATGCCCTGTAAAGGATACTCGTTTCTTCCGTTCCGTTTAACTCCATCGGGAAAATAAGTACTAGTACTTTCATGAGCTGGTAGAGCAATTAAACAAACACCACTTGGATTGCACAGATCAAACTTCAAACAATTCTCTTTATTTATGCGGTTTCCATAAGAAGAATCAGTTGGGCATCCAGCCTCTGCATTCTTGCAAGCAGTCAGCCTCCTTCGTTTGGAAACATGAGTCGAAGACTCTGGCCTGCCAGGTTTAGGCCTGCGACTAAACTTAAACTTAATATCCCTTGCTGGTTGCTTGTGCTTCAGAAGATCGTCACAATTTTCTGCATCTGAAGGTACCTTTTTCTTTTGGATTGGAACAATGCAATCAGACATTTCGGGTTGCAAGTCCTCTTTTGGACTGTTGTCATTACATATAGGAGATTCCCCTTGAATTTGATCAACTATTGATAACTCAGCAGACTCTAGCTTTTCCTCTGAGCTATCGCTCTGGATTTCTCCTCTAGGAGGGCAGTAACCATGGTTACCATTCTTGGAATCAAAAGGTAAACTCCTCAATTCTCTGATCTTAAATGGTGCATCCCCTTGGATCATACTGGTATCCACTATAGTAAACCTCATAAGGTCAGCATTGCAGGCTGGATATTTTGGCCGGAGATAGAAGTGTTGCTTGTTACTGGAGGGACCACTGGCATCCAGCCTGGCATTCGTCCCTGCTGCACACTCATTGTTGATGTTGCCAGAATCTCTGCTTCCTTCAACCTCCAAATCTAGAAGCTTAGGATCTGATGCCACCTTATTCAAGAGATCGCTGATAGAATCAAAATAATGGGTGCCCTTCTCAAGCTTTCTTCTGGAAAACTTTTTAACACCAGGGACAATAAATACGAGTCCGTGCTTGGACCTGACAAAGCTAAGATGTTTGGGCTGCTCCGAATGCCAACCACGTGCAAGGAGACGAGGCCATACTGCCTCCCAAAAGAGATCATTTGATTTTGCTTTGCTTAACCTGAAGTTTCCCGTTAAAAACTTAATCACATCCTCCGATGAGAGAGAGGAGAATGTTTTGCCAACGGGCACCTTGGAGCAGACAGAAACAGACTGACTAGACCTGCCTGAATCCAAGTTATATCCTGTCAAATCATCCTTACCTCCACCAATCCCAACAGCTTCAATCAGAATCTGCATCCCTACAGTTGCTTTTAGCGCGGAAATAAATTCCTCCAAAGAGATTTTGCCCTCGCTAAACGTTTTAGTAACCTACAAAACAATAGATACGAAACAAATTAGCAAACTGAATTAAAATGGTGATAACAATCATGAAACACTTAAAAGCAATTCGCTATCATGCCTACGTGTAGGATAGAAGATGCAACTACACATGATTAAAATGATACTGAATATGTATCCAGATGAATAGTGCAAAAACCATTACCACTGAAGGAGGGATACAATTACAGCTACATTTGTAACAAAATCTTTCATAAACCATACAGCTATTGAAAGTTTCAAACAGAAAATGATAGTTGTTGTGGTTGAAATGATTCAGTGACAAAATCTAGAAAGAGTAAAACAGTTTGACTTTAGCACCTGGATGAAATGAACATTCTGTAAATTACAAGCCTCATTTTGATCTCTTTACAAGTTTGGTCTCTAATATGTCATCTCATATAGACCACATCAGTACCAACTTAGCACAAACAAACATTAAACAAAGAAAAGGGGAACCATGTGTAAGCATAAACTATATTGAAATAGTTATGTTTATGTTAAAACATTTTAGCAGGAAAGCATTAAGCATCATCCTATTCCTTCACATGGCAAAAAGACACTCTTAACGATGGTTTCTGCTATAAGGAAACTTTGCAATTTTCACATAAAGGTGTTGTTAAAGCAAAATAGCGTATGACCAAATTGTTAGCAAAAATGTTGACTTTTCAGACAAATACTCGCGAATCAAACTGGAATATCCTAACCAAGCATGTCAAAAAGCAATACCTCCAGCAGAGATCCTTGGACTTCCTCTGATACAGTACAAAGCAAACGCGATAGCAGTTCTTGCTGCCTTGAACCTGTAAATATCCGATGCCCATATATACACTTTCTGCTCCTTGCTTTTCGGCATTCCAACCACCTAGAATATGCGTTAGACCTATAAAATTCACCATAATAGTAGGCTTGTATGTCACCTGTACTTTTACTTCCCATAAACTTCTGCACCTGAATAAGATTCTTCCCAAAAATGTAAAGACCAAGTAAAAAACTTTGTTTCTCAACAAGACTCCAAGACCCAACTGAGGAACCAGGTAAGGGATGGCAAACACAAGCTTTAAGAGCATTTGGTCCTGATTCTTTCGCATCTTCATCATCATATGACTGGAAATTCAAAGGTTGGTTACAAACAGAGGCTTGAGGCTGCATTCCACATTGATGGTCAAGCCGAGTTCCGCTGACTGTGCAGCATAAACAGTTAACTTGACAGTTCTGGCAATTACGACATGTATCTGAAAAATTGGGGCTTCCTTCTAGCTCTTTCTTATTGCAGCTCCAAGGACATTGAATCCACAAAATTGGAATAGGTAATCCTTTTCTAGTATGATACTTGGTACCAAGCATATCCTTAGTATCAATGCAACTTGGAATGAGTTGAAGACGTTCTGATTCTGTCAACATTGGTGGAATTTCTACTTGGTATTCTTTTCCTATACGAGGAGGGATTGGCTGCTTTTCGAAGATATTAGTTGCATCAAGTAAATCACCAAATAATAAAGCATCAGAAAATGTTGCACTAGGGTCATACCCATTCTGATCTAACTCAACAAAGTCCATCTGACACAGATAAAAACAAGAAACAATTAATCAACGGTTACAAAAAGACCCTTAAGTTAAAATTACATGGTCCTAGCATATTGATATCAATATTATAAAAACAAAACATCACAAACTCGAGATAGTGCCTAAGACGTCAACATCTTAGATGAAAACAAGTTAGTAAAGGGTGATAAAGGCATGGGCTAAACAAGTTAGTAAAGGGTAATAAAGGCATGGACTAAATAAATCTCGATGCTGTATGAACTGATTGCTTGTATATATGCAATCTAAAAATATTGAATACCCACCTTGTAGTACTATCGGTGCTCATTATGGTAGAGCATAGAGAGCTACCAGAAAGGCAGAAACTACTATTTGTTGATCACACTGCATCATGAAAAAAGGAGGCCATACATTTCATTCACATCAATGAGGTTTAGCTTAAAGTAACTAATAGGTCCTGCTGTGTACATCATCAGACTTCCTATCCTGGCTTTGGATTGTTTCACAATGAAGAAGCATGCAAATGGATCTTTCAACTCCAACAACATATGAAGTTTCAGGGCAATATGAACCAATATTTACATGAAACATGTTAAATGCAAGATTTCTCGAGTTGTAAAGAATAAATTTTCTGATTTGAACTGCCCGAGTGAAATGGAAGAAATATATAAATAGGAGAGAAGCATACCCCATCCAGCATATATTTTACAAGAGTGGTTTTCTAAATTATTTCTCCAGATGCTGAAGTGTAGAGAATGCACAATCATCCAAAAAATTACAGGTCCATATTCCATACCTGAGCATTGCACAAACTACGTATGCTGGAAGGAACACTTATAAATTCGGTTGATTGCCAAAATTGCATACCAAAATATCAGCTAAATAATGATTTTCTTCAATAGGTGATCAGACTATCAACAATCTCAATTGAGACAAATCAGCCTAGAACAAATAACCAAAACACATTTAAACATTAACCACCTGAATTTGAGTATCAGCTGAATACCAAACATCCTACTTCTCCAACTGATTTCAGTCCATGCAGTAGAACGAAGCAAAAGGATAGTCATAATTGTTCTAAATCTAGTCTTAAAAAGCATCCACCAAGGGTTCCCATAAAGTACGAATCTGTTTTGCCATGAATTGGTGCCATGAAAGCAACCGTGTTCACATTGTTAGATTGGGATTACAAATCTCGAAAATCCCCTAGATAATGCAGTTACTTTATTTTGCACTACGTCTAGGAAACATGAATGTCCGAGTTACCAAAATCTACACCACATAGCGAATCATAACCAGCTTTATACACCATGTGGAACATAATGCAATCGACAATGCACATACACCCACAACTGAATCATCACAAACAGACTCATAGTAGCCACACCAATCTAGCAAATAACTAACCAACAAAGAAGGCCAGCATGAAAAAAAAATAATTATTATGAATATTCAATAAAACTCCAACAAACAGAATCTGAGCAACCTAAAACGACCACGATCTTCAACCGAATTCCACAAACCCAACACAGAAGATCCCCATTATGCTTAGCAAATCACAGACCTAAAATACATCGACATAAACCAAACACCAAGACAAGGGAGAGGGTAGAATAACATCCATGCAATACCTAAGACAAGTCGGCAGATGTGCAGCGATCTCAGGAACACTGATTAAACAACAAACTACATAAAAACAACAGCAAAACCAATGGATATTATGGACTATAAGTCGAAATAAAGTCGTGATAAGATCGTAAGAGAGGAACTTAGGAAGTTGTTGGTAACTAGTGAGGTTGTTAGTTCTTACCAGCGAGCTTCGGAGGGGCGGGCTTCAATGGAGAGACTTGAAGAAAAGGTCGCGAAGAATAGAAGAAAAAGGGGTGAGAATATAGGAGAGAGGGAGAGGAGGAGGAGGAGAAGGGGAAGAGCGGAGGAGCAGCGACGAGTCGACGACAAGAAAAAGAAACAAGGGGTAATCGAAAACGAAAAAGAATTAATACGACGAGTCGCGGTTCAAGCGAGCGAGAGAAGACCAGCGTGGACCAATGATATACCAGGATTCGCTGGTTGGTGTGCTGTGTGGGCTATTAGGAGTTAATTAATGTAAGCAATAAAAGGTTTGTAACCAAAGACAATGTCATAAATTCAAGGTCAATTTTGCAATTTCAAGATTGGGCCACTGGTTTTTGTTTCAGCAAAAATATATATTTCTAAAAATATTATTGGTGGATCCAATAGGAGAGATGAATATTTCTATGGCAAGTGTCGTGCATGTGTTTAAATGGAGTTGTTAAAATAGTAATAATAGATAACGTTATTTTCTCTCCATACAAGTTATCTTTCACTTCCATCTCCATCTCTTGCACCAAAACACTTCCACAGTTAAGGATTTTCATCATGTATGGACCAGAACGGAACTTGAACAAGGTTCGAATAGCAAACCGAAAATCAGACCGGAATCTAACCATGTTCATAGTGGACAGCTAAAAATCAAACGGAGCAATAACAAAATCAATTTTAAATATATTTAAAAATAAATCATTTAAGTATATAATAATATGCTTAAATGTGTACATAACTATATAGTAGAAATTCTTCTGAAAAATTCAATATTAATAACAAAAATATTGGTCGGTATTATGTCCCTAAATCTGCATTGAACTGCATCTAGTCTTGATTTGATCCGATCCGGTCCTTTTATTTGGTGTTGATTTAAAACTCCTACAGATAGTGAAGTAGGGAAGATGTTATGACTAATTTTTATAATACTGTATTGTGAGCAAATTTAAATTATTTAAAGAAAATGCTTCTTCAATAAAGTTACAAGGACTTGGCCAGCTATTTTCAAGAAAATGAAGCTGGTTCAATTTTAGTATTTTCTGTAAACTTTTTTCCACTTTTCACTCCAATATTAAGTGTTTGAACGAGATTTATTGAGATATATGCATGAAGATGAGTGTAAGAGATTTAATATACCGTGAGATCGAGCTCGTACTCAACGGACATACTGAGTGTTCCAACGTATAGATTGGCTAAGAAATAAATACAAACAATCACACAAATAGACGATATAATTATGTAAAAACATTCGATTTGGACTGAAGTAAAATGATGGATCATACACGACCAATGTGAAAAACACTAAGAATGTTGAAAAGATGGATAAACTATAATTCTCCCTCATAATCTCTTAGTACATACGTAACCGAGATTTTACAGAATCTTCGATTGTTCCTCTCTAGTTCTCTTCATGGTTATGAGAAGTTGGTCTTCCTGCGAATACGGCTGGGACAACTAGCTATAGGCAATGCTCATGGCCCGTTAGAATAGTCAGAGACATTGATTTGGCTTATCTATATACATATATATAAAACTGGGAAATAAAAGTCGTTATGACACGTGGCATTTTGAATAATTTTTGATGTGCCATGTGGCATTTGCTCTTATTCTAAACAAGCCATGTGGCATATATATTAATTGATAGGAATTTATAAAGTCATATAACTTATTTGAAAAATATGGAAGGTCTAATATTACAAAATAAATATTTAATTAAAATAATAATTTACAAAAATAATCTAAATATAATAATAATTAGTATAATAATAATTATATTTTATATTATTTAATATTTAATATTAATTTTTTAGAATAAATTTTTATCATGTAAAAATTTTTTAACATTATTATTTATATACATGATTATATAGATGACTTATAACCGTGCATCGTACGGGTGCAAAACTAGTATATATATATTGATCAGTATATTTTTATCGCAACACGCATGCCATCTCATGATCATGTGTGGCAGCTGCGATGACCGATTTATGAGGCTACATCTTCTGAGCGCTCGCCCCTCGACGACTCAACCAGCTGCCTCAGACTAGGCCACGATTCGTGACCTGGGTTCAGTTTTACAATTTGATAGACGTAATCTCTGCTGATATATGGTAGGTAAGATACTGTCACTATATCACGTTAAAATATGGAGGAGATAAAAACTACTAATCTTAATGGTTTTGTCAGTTGGAGTTTGACATTAGAGACAACCATCTTTTATCTAAAAGTAGACACTTGCACCAGCTAACAACTGTTGTTCGGAGTACAAGTTTGACAATAAGAAAATTCGACGGTTCTAGTATTATCTGTCACACATGGATTATGACATTTTTAAAAAAATTTGTTCACTCACTTAACATATTTTTAAATATGAATTAGAAAATTTAGACGGTTCTCATTTTATCTATCACACATGGATTATGAGATTTTTATTGTTCACTTATTTAACATATTTTTAAATATTATTAAAAAAATTTAAAATTATCAATTATAAATTTTAATGTGATATACAAATTTATAGAAAGCTTTTCAAAAAAATATCAAAAAATATCAAAAAATTATAAAAAGTAATTATTTTTTGAGCATATTATTTTGCAGATTTGAAAAAAAATTTAACCGTAAAATTGTAATTTACATTAAAATTTATAACGAAAGTTTATAAAAAAATTTCGTGATTCGTGATGGAAGGGAGTGGGCACATTTTCTATATCCTGATTCAGCGGAATCAGATACCCGCATCTCCGACCTCGCAGGTACAATCACGCCATACGGTCCGTATGATTATGCCTCTCAAACTTTTTATAAAATGATAATTACATATCAATCCTCCTAAAAAAAATAGTCGTATATTTCAGACTCCAGAAATACGCGATATGGTAGCACACGAGCGCTCCACGTCAGCGCGCAAACGTATTTTCGGAGGCTGAAATACAAAACGTAAATTTTTGGGGGCTGATATATATGTATTCTTTTTATAAATGACTTTAAAAAGGGTTTGGTGTTAAAAATACTTTTTAAATTTCGTTAGTAAACTCTAAATCTTTTATTTAAAATATTCTTTTTTTTATTAATATAAAGCTTGTAATGTACACTAAAGATTAAGCTGGTCAATTTTAGTATATTTTATAAGCTTTTTGGTTTTCACTTTTTTCTCCGCTCTTAAGTATAGGAATAAGATTTACTTAGATACATGGACGAAGTTTAAGATAGATCTGAAACGAGTAAAAGAGTGAGGGATACAAACTATTATCATAGGGACTACCATCTTTTATCTAAATATAAAAGAGAACTGCGTACTATTCTTTATTTTTAAAAAATGTGTAAATTATTATCTGAAAATAAAAAATATACTGATGTGGCAATATGCGCACTATTCTATCAGACGTTTTTTCGTTTTTATAAATTAATTTACAGTATCTAAAATATGAGGATTGATTCGTAATTAACTAAAAAATAAACACTGAAACTAGCTACAAACCATACCATATTATTATAAGAAGATAATTCAGAAGAGTTTTGAGTACAAAAATATTTTATTATGTATCACAACTTATGATTTTTAAAAAAAAGAATTGTGGATAGGAACTCTAAGATGGTGACGATGTTAAAATAATTTTATATCTGTTAGAATTTTTAAAATTTAAAATTTATATTTAAAAATATTTTTTAGAAAACTTGAATATTAAAGCATATCAAAATTTTTGAATACGGAAAATTTTGTTACTGGGTGTCGTAACTTGTGTATGGATTTTTTTTAACAACTAAATGGTTAGAAATGTTAGAATAATTTTAAAATATGTTAGAGTCTTTAAACTCATTTTATTTTAGAAGAATTTTTAGTATAAAATGTATAAAGCACAAAGTTTTCTTTATATTTAATTTCTTTTAAAAACACTTCTGGATGTATAACGTGAAATAATACGATCATGAACATCGGATCGCCGCTCGTACGTCGACGTAGTGGGTGTAAAATCGATTGAAACAAGGGCGATTACGTATGGATGGACTCGGTGTGTCTTGTTGTACTTGATGTTGCTAATCTAGGTACCATGCGGACCGTGACGACGGCACGCTGCCGTTTCTCCCTCCAGGACAACAGAAGCAGAGTTCACTTTGACGATATTGCCTTTCGTTGTAGCTGTCGTTTATGGCTAATTTTAATATGATGCAGTTTAAAAAAAAATTAGTAAACAAATTTAATATAAAATTTATATACTTTGATAAAATTTATAAATAGATATTTTGGGAATAAAAATTAAGGAGTGTTTAAATTATTTTAATATGAATTCTAAAATATCTATTTAAAAATATTTTTTTAAAAATTCAGTATGAAATTGTATTTTTATCAAAATCTATAATTTTTATATTAATTTTTTTAAAAAAAATATTTTTAAATATATTTAATAAATATATAATTATCATATCAAAATCGTTACGCCACGCGGCATTTGAAATTATTTTTAATATGTCATATGATATTTACTCTTAGTCTAAAATAACTATGTGGTGTTTATATTATTTGATAAAAATTTATAAAGTTATTAACTTATTTAAAGAATATAAAAAAATCTAATATTAATTCTTAAAAATAATTTAAAGTAATCTAAATAAATAAATAAATATTATTATAAAATAATTATGTTATATATTATATAATGTTTATTTTTATAGATAAAATGTTATTTATATATAAAAAAAATATGATCATATATATATATATATATATATATATATATATATATATATATATATATATATATATATGTAATTTTACGTCACAACTCAAATAATTTTTATGGTGTGTACTATTTTTTTTTTTTTACTCTAATAATATATAATGAATAAAATATACAATGTTAATAAAAATAACTATTAATTTATATAAAATGATAAGAAATTAAGTTTTTCAGTATTATTATTTATATATGATTATATATGGCTAACATTTATATATCGTACGGGTGCAAAACTAGTTGTTTAAAAAAAATTGTACAATCTAGTCCATTAGTTCTACCTTTCTTGGTATACTGAAAATTTGGCGCAATACATGAAAACAATTATTTTAGATAACAAGCAAAACATCTTAGAAAATAAATATTAGATTATCTTATTAGATATATTATTTTAACCAACCAGCGTTGGTCATTGGTTAATAGAACTGCGTGTTGAGAGGAGATCAAAAACTTATCCCTTATAAAGATAGATCGAAAGTTCGAATTCCACCAACACCTGATTGGGAGAGTCTACTATTTACAATTCAGTATTAATTCGAGATATAGTATAAAAACCGAACTTAATGGTCAATACAAAAAAAATAAATTTACTATATTTTTAAAATTATGATAAAAAAACTCCGAATATATATATGTTATATATGTTATTCTCCCGACATTAAGGAAGCACGGAAATTCAGAAAATTGCTCCGGTGCAGTGTCGGACACGGACACGGCTGGACACGTGTCCGACGCACCACATGGCTTGTCCACAAAAAAAAAAAAGATCGAACATACATTGGATACTGCTCGGACATGCGGACAAAAGTGTCCGACATGCGAATACATTATTTTCTTTTAATTTTTTAATGAAAAATTTAAAATTTAAATATTTTTTAAGAGAAATATAATATTATATATAACTAATTATAAGTAATATAATATATTTACATATTCAAATATTGTATTTATTTATTTTAGTTGATATAATTAAAATTTTGATATTTAAATTGTCTTAAATAAATAAAATATTATATTATACAAAATTTTATTATTGAATATTATATTATTATTATATTTATAGATATTTAAATATTTTGTATAAGTTATTATTTATTTATTTATATTATTTTATTACCGTGTTCCAGCCATATTTGTGTCCTAATTTTTTAAAAATTACCGTATTTATGTATCGTGTCGTGTTATATCCCTGTGTCCGTGTCCGTCCTTCCTAGCGCGACATACATTTAATTATAAGGCAAATACTTACTGTAATTTCAGATTTTTTATTTTTTAAAAAAAGAAAATTCCGAAAAAGTCGTATCCGGCATCGAACAGCAACTCAAAACTCTAAGCCGCATTTGTTATTATCTTCCTTTGCGGGACTCGCATTCTTTGATCTCCTCTAAATATGCGCCCCCGCTCGCTTGCAGTACTCGCTCTTCTGCCACTACTGCTACTTTAATCAGCGGGAAAGCCCTAATTTCATACGATCAAAGGTTAGTTTATTACCTTGATTGATCATTTCTCGTAATTTTAGAACTAATTTCTCTTTAACAATTATTTGTTGATCATTGGCTTTTTAATGTATAAATTTTAACTCCTGCTTCGATTTGTTGGGTAGTTTTAGGACTTTGGGCAGAGTACGATGGAGGTGGTGGAGGCAGAGATTTCGCAATCGCCGCCTCCGGCGGTGTCTAATTCCGACGGCACAGATCGCAGCGCAGAGAATACGTCACTGCAGGTCTCGAATCATGAGTAAGGGTTTATGATTATCAGTTTACCACTGTGTTTTGAAGATCTAATTGCGGACTATTTGGAGTTCATATTAGTTTCATTAGCCTCTTGTTGCAGGCTGTTGTCGGTGAAGCAGAGCTAACTGTGATTAGTTGTATCTGTTGCCTAACAGGTTTAGCCGTCTAGCTAAAGTACAATATTAGTTGATATGACGTTTAAATTCAGCTTGTACTGGGTACTATGAGTGCCAAAATGCAATGAGAGCAATTTTTCTGTGTATGGGAGTGGAAGTTTCCATTTCTATAGTTAGAGAATGTTAGATCAGCATGAGAAATTGGAGAATGGAATGTGTTAATGTTAATTTTTAGCTTGACTTGTGTGGTTCATTGTCTGCCGCCTAAAATAAAACCTGACAACAACAATAAAAATAACAACAACAACATCCCAGTTTGAAGTTCCACCTGGTAGGGTCTGGGGAGGGTAGGATGTATGTAGCCATATTCCGTAGGAGGTTATTTTATTTTGAATAACCAATACCTAAGCACACCAGCATACAAGATCACTGAGCAATAATTTAGACTGCACTGTCCAAATGCAAGCAAAGATAAAATGCACACAACATGCACGTGAAAGGGTAAAAACAAAGAACAAGAATAAACGGCTCCACTCGGATGCACCAAAATAAAACCCAGTATGCTTAATTGGTAACTAAAAAAAGAGCTATGATTGGTTGGTTATCTTAATTGTAAATCGTGTCAGTCTCTTTTATTGAGAACAATAACGACCATTGTCTTCTATCAATTAAAATGGCAGACACAAATTACAATTAGGGCCTGTTTACTTAAACAGAGAAGTGGGAAAGTAGGAAAGTGAGAAAGTTGGATGATTAATCAGTTTGTTTTACTTTAAAAAGAAAGAAACTAGAAAAGTGAAAGTAAATTGTTTACTTTAAAAAGAAAAGTGAGAAACTGAGAAACTGACTTTCCTTTCACTTTCCATCTCTATGTAATTTTTATTTTTTTGACTTCCTCATCAAACGTTAGGAAGTGGGAGGAAAGTGAGAGTCATTAGCATTAAGCAATGTTTAAAAAACCGGACCGGACCGGCCGGTTCAACCGGTTGAACCGGGAACCGGACCTTGGTCCGGTCCGGATGAACCCATCAAACCGGAAAGCGCGAGAACCGGCCAGAACCGGTTGAACCGGAAAAACCGGTGAACCGGAAAAACCGGTTTAAACCGGGTTGGACCGGATTTTCTATTTTTTTATATTTTTTTAATATTTTTTTTATTATATTTATATATAGATAACATATATATGTATATATATATAATAAATAAATAAATATATATAAATATATATATATATATATATATTGTCCCATATTACTTTTATCCTAAGTGTCGTCGGAATTTTTAATCTATACAAGAATCCTTTGTATAGTAATTTTGATCATTAAAAAATATATTTCTTATAAATATAAATATAAATAAATAACTATACATAATGATCAGATATCATATATTCTATCTTATTAAGTTAGAGACCTTTAGTTTGATTTCGATAATTGTAAGTTTGTAAAATATTCTGATATATCCACCTACAGCCTACTATAAATTAAATATTATTTATATATTTTAGTTAATTATATATTTTACATATACGAATTTAGCTTTACTATAAATATTTACACATACAAATTATATATATATATATATATATATATATACCCCGGTTCAACCGGTTGAACCGGAACCGGTGGCCTTACTGGTTCGGCCACCGGTCCGGTTTTAAAAACCTTGACATTAAGTGATGATTATTAATAATAATTATTCTCTAAAATAATTAAATATTAATATAAACTAATTAATAAATTTTTAACTAGTAAATGTTATAAAAAATTTATAATAATAAAATTATTTATTATTTTTAATAAATAATAAAAATAATAAATTTATATTCTTTAAATATAAAAAAAAGAAATAATACAATAATAATAATAAGCAAATTACTACAATAATAAATAATAAATACATTATTTATTATATTTTAATTATTAATAATTTTAATAATTTATTACTATTTTTTATGATATAAATAAATAAAAGTACTAAATAGCAAAATAAATAATTTTTTTACTTATTAATTAAATAAAAATAGTAATCATTATTAAATTATTTATTAAAAATATTGATTATAAATTAGTTGTTAATTATTATTAAATAATATTTTTTTAATAATTATTAAAGAATTATTTTTAATTACTATTAAAAATTATTTTTTATAAATAAAAAATTTACTTACTTTTTACTTTATAATAAAAAACTTTATTATTTTTAATAAATAATAAAAATAATAAATTTATATTCTTTAATAATAATAAATAATACAATAATAAAAACAAGCAAATTACAACAAATAATAAATAATAAATATTATATTATTTTAATAATTTATTACTATTTTCTAAAAATATAAATAAATAAAATTACTAAATAGCTAAATAAAATAATAATCTTTTATTTATTAATTAATAAATTTAATAAATAAAATAGTAATTATTTTTAAATTATTATTAAAAATATAATTATAAATAATTTTCGTTATTATTAAATAATATTTTTTAATTATTATTTATTTTAATTATTATTAAATATATTATTAAAAATTAATTTTTTAAATAAAAAATTTTAGTTACTTTCCACTTTTTAATACAAAATAAACAAGAAAACTCAAATCTACTTTCTTATCACTTTCCCATCACTTTCTATCCCACCACTTTCTTTTCACTTTCCATCTTATCATTTTCTTATCACTTTCCATTCTACTACTTTCTTCTCACTTTCTTCTCACTTTCCTACTTTCCACTCCAAGTAAACAGCCCCTTAAGATAACCCTGTGGCCTGAAGTTTGAACTTATAACTGGTTGTGAGACTGGAGAGTGACGCCATAGCGTTATGCTAAATGTTCTGTTTTGATTGTATGGGTTACTAGCTACATGTGTGTTCTTCATTTGACAGAATGCCTAAACAAATACTATTAAGATATTTATGGATGGGGCCATTTTCCTGTCACAAGACACTATAACTTTTGTGTTACTCATCTCTCTACTGCATGTTGACTTCATATGTCATGGCCAAAATGTGCAGTTGGAAGCCAGCAATAAGAACTAATATTTTTGCCTTCATCCAGTTTAAGCAATTATGCCATAGATGTTTTCTTAGGCATAATGTTATCTCGATTATATCCATGCATATATGATATAGACTGCAAATTATGTCGTCAATTTTAGACAAACGTTATCAACTTTGTAGCATTCTTGTTGTATGATTATTTTTCTAGTAGAAGAAAATATAGTAGTGACGCCTAAATAAAAACCAGTTCCACAAGTTACTCCTATTTCCTCATGTTCAATATCATAAAATATATTAGACATGGAACTGATTTCCGTGGAGTTATGCATGGAGGCCAAACCATTTTTATGTATCTTTACTGGTTTGCTAGTTTTAGTTTTGTGTGATAGGTGTTGTGTGCTAATTTCTAGGGATGGAGAATCTAAGCGTCATATAGGTGATGAAGAAGCTAGAGGTATATTGGAAGTAATTGCTGCCACTGGGAAGTTCTGGTATGCAGTTCTCTATGATTCTGCTAGTAATGTTTAACTTGAAAGCCTGCATAGTTTGTAAAGTTGTTTTTTGTTGGATGACTTGAAATTGGTAAGATATTGCTATAGTCCATCTTGCCATGTTGTTTCGCAAATTAGTAAGTCATTATTGAGATGCCTGCAACTATAAGTTAATTTAATATTTGCATTTTATTTCTTAAAGACATCATGCCTGGAACCTTGTAACATATTTGTCCTGTAACGGGTAGCTATAGGTACACAAAGGGTAGCTATAGGTACACAAAGTAAACAGGACCACTTCTTATAAACAAAGTCAATAATCTATAGAGTCAATTAGGCTTTCATTTATACGGAACATTTAACAACCGATGTGGTTCTGATGTAAGCATGAATTACATGCCAAAAGTACAGTCGGAAGAAAGTCATATGTGATCAATGTTGAGCTTATAAGACAAAACATCTCTGCTGAATGACTGTCAAGAACATTCTTTCTGCTTATTTGCTTGCTGCTCTTATTATTATCTTTTCAACTTCCAAAGTTAACTTTGTCTATGCCAATAAGAATCTAACATTTGGTGAAATAAATTAGGCACGAATGGGAAATGCTTAAAAGCTTGCTATCCTTTCGCCTAAAGCAGGTATGGGGAGGTATGCCTAAATGTTTTATAATGACTATAAGGACTAAAGTATTTGTCTGGCGACACTTGTGCAATTACCCTTTTTTAGACGATTATACAGTTCAACGATCTAGGTTGCATTTTCTTTATTAAATGTTGAAGGTTTTGGAAGAATATCCCGAGTCTCAACAAGTTAATGGTGCAGTATCTCAGCATGATAGTTTGTCTGGTGAGACATATTCAGTGCTTCTGAAAAGGTTGGATGAAGGTAATTTATTCATATGTACTTATCCATCCTTCACTGGATGTTAGCAAATAGTTTTCATGTGCTCAAACTTTTACTTCTAGAACTTCTAGTCTTTATTTTGATTACAGGTGTGTTTACAGTAGGATTTGTTGAACAATATCTTTTAACATTACATTCTAGCAGTATAAGATACCTATCTCCAGTGACTCTGCGAGCTTTGAAATACTTAAATAGAATATGCTCGGGAGACATATATGTACCTTAGCGTATAAGGTTCTCTGCTAGTATATAGCTGTGCAGTTATGTTGTTCTGAAGTTTGACCATATAAAACAATATGAATTCGCCAATATACTTTTCAAGTTTTACTTAAAATGAAGTTACTTAACGTCTATGTGCCATTTCACTTCACCTTTTTTTTCCTCATAAAGATTCATATACCAACTAAACATATGGTTAGCGTGCATCCTAGGAACCATATCTCCATGGGATGGGATTAATGCGGTTGCTACAAAGTTTTAAGTAAAATGCTTACAATAATACGGCAGGTAATAGATTTCCAAAAATTTATTCTTCTATTGCTCCCTGTACTGCTATTCATTTTTTCTTTATTTTCCCACAACTTGGTAGGACTAATTGACATCGGTTCTATCTTGCAAATAGTCTTTAACATTTCTACAGCCTCTTCTATATCCGTTATAGCACATCTTATTGTCTCTATTTTTCTATTATGAGATATTTTTCACGTTCTTAGAGTAATCTTCGTAACTTTACTTGTCTCGCACCTGTATTTCGAGCGTCACCACTTAGTCCTTTGCAAGTCTTAAGCTCAGATTTGCTGTAAGACATATAAGATAAGATGTGGGGAGCAATAGCTCCTATTGTAGAAGAAAGACTTAGAAGTGAGAGGTGCCTCTACCCTCTACAACATGGTCCTATATATATACAAGTTGCCACGGATTATTTGTAACTTTTATATATTGAATACAGACTTAATCCTGCACATTAACTAGCCTTAATTATGCGTTCTAAGTGCTTTTAATGCTGCCCGTTACTACTGCGTTTATGTGGCCAAATACACGGAACCTGGTAGCCTTTGAATTGGTCCGCATCTTGGCTTGTGGGTTAGAGCAGACCGCACAGTGGCCTGGGAACTGGGCTCACGGACCTGACTATGTGATAGCGTGCAGATATGTGATGCTTTTTTCCCCTTGTGTTCATGCTTTCTGTAGAAGTTCAATTGATTTAGTAGCTCATAAATTTATGTCCTTTGTTGATGTATCTTGTTGCCAATAAACTTAAGCCTCCCAATTGAAACATGTTATGGTGGGGTATAGTACTGGGAAAGCAGGTTATTAGCGGAATAATCAGGGTACCTTTTGTCTGAGATTATTTCATCATTTTCAGTGAAACACATTCGTCTAAAATCTAGATACTAAACTAATGTCATGTTAATGGAGCTAAGCCACTTCTAAAATTTGATGGTTGGTTTCCCATTGCCACTTATAATGCTTAATGTTTGGCTGCTCGAAGACCACCTGTTACACATGCCGCCACTTTAGCATAGCACATTCTAAACCAAGATAGTTATTTACTTGTATGTTAATTCTATCAGCATTAATGTTGTGCCCAAAGCAACTAAGTAACGCTTGTTGCCAAGTCTTTTTGGCTTTATGTATTTTGTCATTATTCCATATAAGTGTAAAAGCAGTACAGAAATATTTTGTTATCTTTTCCCTATCTGCAAATTAAACAACTTCTCTTGATGATGCAGCTCTTGTAAGCTTTATGGATGGCCCTCCATTTACGTTGCAGAGGGTGTGTGAGGTGATCTTTCTTCTCATTCTTATAATAATCATTAGCTTGGAAAATGCAGTGTATATTTTTTTTTCCTTTTCGTTCACATTGTTATGCTTGGTGAGCAAATTTACCTGTAGCAGGTTGTGTTTAGTGTGCTTGCTCTGGATCTTTTGTTTCCCACTTTTACTTTCATTTTCAGTTATTATCTACATATTAATGGTTCTTAATGCAATATACTTTTGTATTTCTGCAGATACTTTTGGCACCCAAATCCACATACAGAAGTCTCTCAAAACTTGCATTTGCCCTCGAGAAGGTAGGTTTGAAACGACTCTTGAAGTACCTATGGGGTTGGTATTTCCTATCTATCGCATGTTTATTAATGAGCAGTGCGTAGTCCTTTGCTGGATTCTTACGTAGTTGTGTTGGTATTTGTTGGTGCTTAGCGGTTTCATGTGTATTGTTTTAGTGTGCTTGAGTTCTACAATTTACTAATTGTCCACGTGTCACCCAATGTTTTATTCAGCTAAAATTTACCACAGAAGCATCTTCTTGAATTATCGTTACTACCAACAATCTGAATCGATAACTTTGCATTTTTTTTTTATTATATGGTTTTGTATCTCTGTTTCATCTCTGTTTCATTTGCTTCACTTTTCAGAATTTATTGGTAACATCGACCTTATCCATATGCACGGAGCCATACCCAACAGAATCTGTCCAGAGACAGGTAGTGTCGGAGAAGGGAGTTGACCAGTCCCAGGATCACCCCGATCCAGTCCCAAATGGAGCAGATACTATGGCAGGTGACGGTGATGAAGAGATGGTTGATGCAGATGCTGGTGGAGAGGGAATCGACTCCGCAAGCAATACTGATACAGAAATGGTAGAAGTGAAAGCCATTGAAACTCCCCAAAATCGCCCAGAGCCAGACACTGTTTCCAATTCTTCTGGTGGTGAACTTACAACTACAGCTACTGATCGAGACAATTTAACTACCGCAGAGGCTGCCCCTTGTACGGAATGTTGAATCGCATGGTGCAACTAAGCACATATGGGTTGTTCATCGCCTTGTCGTGGTATTAACTTAGTTGATCTTGCTTTGACAGTATGTCAGGGGTTTCAAATCAATGGGATATATTTATTTCATATCTTGTTTTCGGATATTTCTGTTTTGTGGACATTGTACTTCTCAGAGCAATTGGAAATTTGGAAGTGTAAGCTTTGCTGATATTGTAAGACTCAGGTGCCTGAGTTATTTAAGCATACTTTGCGTCCTTCTAGTCTTATACAAGCTCATGCGTGTGTACTTTTCCAACTAACTTGAGTTAGTGGAACATATTTTAGTTAATGATTATAATTCAGAAAATTATGTTAAAAAATTTCATGAAGGCATGTTTGAAAAGATAACAATTTTTACACGAAAAATCCCAATGTAACTGGAAAAGCATCACGATGTCGGCCTAGTGGCGGAGTTCACAGTATTGAAACTGAGTAAATAATTATTACCATTGCAGCATCTCTCCTGGAGGTTCGTTATATTGGCGTCTAATGTAAAAAGAGAATCGCTATTGATAGGACAACATGTCTTTTGATTAATCGGAATGCGTATAATATATATCATAATATATTGAGTGGTGTATATGTTTTAAGGTCATCAGAATCTTATGGAGAATGTCTGAATGCAAAAGCTGACGATTGAGTTCGTTCTGATTTAGTCTTTCTAGCTACATCTCCGAGGGGATGTAACCACAGACGATCTCCTGTGGTATGCGATCTGGGCCGTTAATCGGTCCAGCACGTATCACGATATTTTTTATTTAAACTTTTATAATTTTGATCATCATTTTGACACATTGTTTGATATTTTTTCGAAAAATTTTGAACTACAAAATTGTAGATCACATCAAAATCTACAACTTTATAATTAATAACTTTTCATAAAAAAATATAAAATTAGGTCAAATAAGTCGACGAAAGTTTAAATAAAATATTTCGTGATACGTGCTGGGCCGATTAACGGCCCAGATCGCGACCACAGGTAGCATAGGCGATCCCATCTCATCTCTGAGGCAGTTCTGCTTTGCGTTCGATCCGCCCCGAATCATCATGATTAGTCTATTGGGATGTTAATCATAAATATTTTTCTTTTTCTTTTAAGTATTTAAATTTAACTTTCTTTTGCTGTGGGTAAGAGCCAATCAAAGCAACTGTCAATGACTAAAAACGTGGTTAATCTAAAACATTTGTGGACATAACGGTAGAATTTGGTGTGAATCCATCAGCACATTAGTGGGGATTTACTCATCTAGTATTCTGGTGTGAGTTTGAATCTTGTAAAAAATAACAGAAAAATACGCTTTGTGAGTTAGCAAACATATTCCTCCGCCTCCCTCATGAGCTGGATAAAGCTGAAAAAATGTTGTCGGGAGAGCCTTATTGTACATGCATTCACATTTTACCCCACCAACTTGGTGATTTGATCCCATACAGTCGTCCGTTTGGAATTACCAAACGAACAACCGTGTGAAACTCTTATTTAGAGATTTTGTTTGATAAATTTTAAATTTTGATGATATTTACAATATTTATTTTATTTTTTTTGTAAAAATATTTTTAAATAAATATTTTAGTGCTTTAAAATCTTAACAAATTTATATTTTTTTAAAAAACCCATTTTAAAATATTAATTTAATTTTTTTTAAAAAAAATTAAATATAAAAATTATAAATTTTATATGAAATTATTAGAAAATATTTTTAATAATTTTTTTTTATAATCGTCCATATGGTAATGCTATAGGAACAACCATGGCGTCAGTTCTCCACCAACTTGGCCCATAACGGTCTGACCCTGTTGTCCGATTTGACTCCATGCTCGCCTAATTCATTCCCTATCTTTAACTTCTAATCACCAAATTAAAACCCCTCAAAAAAAAAACCCTCGCCCTTCTTCCATCTCTCTCTCCGGCGTTTCTCAAATCCCCAACTCTCCGGCTGCAGCAGCGGCGGTGCCGACGGCGAGATGAGCAGCTGGCGCTCTCTTCTCCTTCGGATCGGTGATAAGTGTGCGGAGTACGGGGGATCCACCGACTACAAGGACCACATAGTCTGTGCTCCCTCTCTCTCTCTCTCTCTCTCTCTCTCTTAGTCTTCTCCCATATCTTGTTTAGATTGTTTGTAACTATCCTTCTTTGAATTGTATCCATTAGGTTGGTGTGCTAGGCCTAATGATCCGTTGATGTTTATTTTGGAATTTAGGAAAGAGTGTTGGTGTATCTTCACTAGCAGTGTTATTGGATTGCTCATAACTGATATGACTTTATTCGATAAATTCTTATTGAATGTGCTTAAACTATTAGTGAGACGCTATAGGTTATCATCAATTGATGGACATATACGATGTTCCTTGTGCATGTGTTGCTGCTGTTTCATGATCCTCATGGCATGCTAGATAGAAGCGTTCGGTACTAATTTCTAAGGTTTCCACGGTGAGGTAAGTTAACCTGTCTGAAGTTTGATTAGTGAACTGAAGTTCGGTCCAGAAACTAAACTATGGCCAAAAATGACTCGTGGATTAACTTCTAGACTAACTTCCCGAACTATAGCTAGAATGTATCGGGGTGTAGCACCGTTATGTTGTTGTCAGCGTCTTCCCTTGATGACTTTGATTGTAGTACCTCATTAGTAAAGTCTTGTTCCGGTAGTGATTTTATCAGTTGAGGTTGCAGTTTAAAGATGGTGTTGTTTGGCTTGTTGTTACTATTTATGGGTTCGCATGTCTGCTTGAATGCAGCACTGCTTGCATGTAAAAGTACTATCTTAAAGTAAACCAAATTGGTTCAAGATCAATTTCTGCATTATGCAATGAAACTAAAATTGCTATAACCTATTAGATAAACATTCAACTGTGTAAACAAATTTGAATAAGTCACTGTTAAATCTAAAGAAGTAATTATTAAACTAGAAGAGCATATTCAATGTTTATTTGTCAAGGCTTATATAAGAAGTAGAAGTGATTGTAATTGGACAGTCTAACTATGTAGCATTTAATTAAATCCTTTGTCAAAGAACCAATGAGTCAAAGAGTAAATGAGGTAAAAGGTTGATTGCAATTGCCCCTATCATAAATATTTCTCAGCCTTGCTATATATATATATACTTTTTTTTTCTTAATTTTCTTATATTTTATTTTTTTTGGATGTATTAATGGATGGTAGCTTAACTATTAAACTCCAATTTTGCAGGATACATGTTTTGGGATACTTTGGCGAGAGTTGGAGAACTCTAAGGAGGAAATTCTAGAGGTTTAACTTCTATAGACGTTTTTGTCTATTTCTACTTTTCTACATCCCTGGTGCACTTGGGAATTGGTCAATACTTATATGCTTTTAAGGTAGCATGGATATCGTCTATAGATGGCCAGCTTATGACTCTAAGTATGTATGTCTGTGGATGATACAGTGAGGTCCCTGTAGGAAGCCATGCGAAGATGTATTCGAAAATGTTGAGATTGGTTTTCTGGTTTGGATTGTTGAAAGTTTTTTCACATAAGTTGTTTTGCTATTTTGTATAGGTTATTTTTTTATTTTTTATTTATTTTTATGCTGATGAGCTGTTTAAATTCTGTGCATACTAATAGCACATATAGCTTGACAACATACAATGAGGTGGGTGTGCCACACCTTAAAACGTCCTAGACATTTGAATATTCCTTGATACGTTTAAACGTTGAAAGTTCTTTTCTACAAATCATTTGTACTGTTTTAAATTGCTAATCCAGATGCCCCTTTTCTTAATGCTTTGATGAATTATCTGGAATTAAGTACCTATTTCACGCTTATGAGTTTTTTGGGCTGAAAATTTTGTGCTGAGCGAACTTCAACTTCGTATCAGTCCTTTGATATTTTCAAGGAAAAACATTATCTTGATTTCTTCCTAGAGAAGGTTACTCATTTTCTTCCAGAGAATAACCTGCCTATAGGTGGAAATCTGGTTTGGTTTCAGTACGATATGTTGATTACGGTTTTATGGAAATGCAGCTGCTGGTTCAGTGTGCTGAGCAATTGCCGCACAAGATCCCTTTCTATTGTGTTCTGGTAAGTTTATGTTTCTTAGTTAGTATTTGTTTTACCTGGAACTTTTTTGAGATGCCAATCTATAAGATCGTCATGTTCGTGTAGTCATGGATTTTCTTTTATGGAAAGCAGTTCAGGACACCTGTCTTCTTAACAGAAAAGAATTAATTGAATGTCAACCAATGGCTTCCATTACAGTTATGTTAAGAGTTCTGCTTGATTCACTGATATTATTGCATCTGCACGTGTATTGTTTGATTTTTACTGAAGGACATTTATTGCTACTGACTAATGAGAACTTGAGCAACCTTACTGCATCGTGGTAATATGTATCAGGTTGGGTTAATAAATTTGGAAGATGAGGATTTGTCTAGAAGAGTACTTGAGACAACACATTTCAGCTTACAGGTAGAATGATTTCTGATTTTGTTATTTTCTTTATCCATTTTTTAACAGAGTGTTATAATCATCAAAGGAAATCCTTTCCAAATCATAATTGTTGCATGTGAAGATAGGCAGTTTGATTGATGGAGGATTCATCTTTCTCTGCAATCTTTCTAAGTGTGTCAGATTTGCGGCAATCTTTTGTCAATTCATCTCTGTTAGTGTTTTTGAGTTAGGTAATCGCAGATTCAGCACTGAAGACAATTGAACCTTGTGTCCTAACATAAAACTTCTTTTTTCTTATCAGGCTAGCTGATCAAACATTAAACTGATGTTTTTGTATACAGGAGGCTTTGTATTCTGGGGACTGTAACAAGATCCGAATATTGATGCGATTTCTTACTGGACTGGTGAGATTTGAATAGAAAATCTGTCAACCATTGGCTTTTCCAATGCTTGTTATGGATGTTCCTTTCTTTTATATCAGCATCTCCTCTCTGTTTGTTTTCCTTGGGTTGAGGGATTTCGATGGAACAATAGTGAGTGCAACATTGCTGAAGTTGCTTTACTCGATTATATGAAGAAAATTCAAAGTTGCAAGATATAATATTAAGTTAGTAACAATACTATTAACTTTCAAAAAGCTCAAGTCACACTTTTACAGAGCAGCAGTACACAATAATTGCCAGAATGTCAGCATAAACGAGTACAGAAGTAAAAAACTCGGATTTCCTTTGGCTCGCATACATATAATAAAGTTACTTTGGTTATTTTTTCCCTAGATGTGCAGCAAAGTGCTCGTGCCTATTTCAATGGTTGAGCTATTTGAAACTCTGCTTTCATCTGCTGCTACAACAGTGGATGAGGAAGCCGGGAATCCTTGTTGGCAATCACGTGCAGATTTCTATATCATGTGCATCTTGTCCTGTCTTCCGTGGGGAGGAGCCGAGTTGATCGAGGTAGTATACTGAATATTATTCACAACCTGCTCGTCCATCATATATATATATATATACCTAACCAGATCATTGGGATTATCTCTATTTGCAGCAAGTTCCTGATGAGTTTGAGAGAGTTATGTTTGGTGTAGAGTCTTATATGAGCATCAGAAAGCATAGGCATGAAATGGGGTTTTCGGTTATTGAATTGGATTATGATGAAGTTCTCAGTAGAAAGGTACTAAATTCTTTAGCCAATTGTATATTGGGTTATATACTTCTAATTGTCTTTGAAATTTATAGTTAATGTGGTAATCTGTTTTGATTTGCCTGCTTATTCTTGTTCATGAAATTTATGGAGAACGAACATCCCCAATTCTTTATCATTCTTGTCCGATCAAAACACTTCCACTAAAATGCATGTAGTTTTGATTAATGCCAATAGTGGCCAAGGTTGAGGGCTGCAAAATAGTAAGACTTGCAACTGTAGAGGTCCACTTGTGGTAGGCCTGTAGTACGATCATAGCTTAAAAAATTGTAATAAAAGGGTGTGTTAGCTTGTCAATCCTTGATGACTTAACAAAACAAAAGGTGGATGAAGATATTTGCTGTTTAATCTGTGCAACAGTTCCCATTATATGGAGTACCATTCTTATAGATTATTAGTCTTCACTCTGCAGTTTCTTGGTCAGGTAGCATCTCCACTTTTATAAGCATTTTAATTCTAGATCATACTTGCTTTATTTGTTGTCTGTCAGCATGTTGATTTACTGTTTGATCTCCATTCGGTCATGGTGCCATGTGTGTGTGTGTGTGTGTGTGTGTACACACACATACATACATACATTAAGGTCCTAATATGGAATGAGGTGATTAGACAAAAATGCGAAGTGGCATCTATTAAGGACAATCTGAGAGAAAGGCGGTTACAATGGTTTGTTCATGTTAGACGTAGACAAATAACTGCAAGATTTGCATCCATTAGAAGATGTGAAGGATTAAGTAACGATTGGAAAAGAAACAGATGGGCAAAAAAGAGCTGGAGAGAATCCATTCAAAAAGACATTTTTATAAATTAGTGAAGACTTAGTTATGGATCTAGCTGAATGGCGAGAAAGGATTCGTATTGGTGACTTCATTGTTTAGATGACTTAGGGTTTGGGTCCTACTCGTTTGCTGTAGTTGGGGAGCCTTTTTTTTGCTCTCTTTTTTTTCTCACTTTTTGGTTTTGCCCTTTATTTCTTACTTGTTCTGTTGATCTCCATTTGCTTATTGTGGAATGCCTGGTTGAAAGTTTGTATGCTTGTGTGCTAGCTTGTTTGGGTGTTGGGTTTTGGGGGCTGAGTAATTTATGAAAATCGCCTCCTCCAGGATATGGCTGCGTGCGTCTCACTATCTTTAGACCCTGCTTGGCAGGACTTACCACTGGTGGGTTGTTATTGTTGGTGGTAGTCCTGGACTATTTTGCTTGAAATTTGATGTAGTTTAACTCTCAAAAAATTGCAAACCTTATCTTTTTAATTTAGTGATGGTTCTATGTAACATAAAACTTGGAGTTGCTCATATTTGGTCTTTGCCGACAAGAGAGGTCACTCGTATAGTATAATAATGCAGATCGTACTTACTGTTCTAGTCAACGGTTCTATAGTTCTAGTATAAAGCCACGTTAAGGTTGGACATAATCAAGTCGGTAATTTATTTTTGACTGGCTGCAAATCCTTATAGGCAATATTTGTTTGCCTGGTTGCCAATCCTTGGAGATAAGATAAGAAAGGGAAATGTTACCAGGTATACCGTATCTAATTAAAACTCCTACATATTCCAGGTTGCTTCAAATAAGAAATTGTAAAAGTTCTTTGATGTATCTAGGTGTAACTACTATATGGGGTATCTATACATAGACATGCCATTTCTCAACCTGGTAAGGTAAGCCAAATGGAGTGGTCATTTCCTCCTATCAACAAACGATATTTCTAACAAGTTTATTGAATATGATCATCCTTACTTCAGTGTAAGCAATTTATCAAGTTTTCTTAATCACAATAAGTTTCTAAGATTTAGAAAACTATTTATAGCACACATGATCATCTGCAGTTAATGATATATGTGCAAAAATGTGGATATCTTCTAGATATTTTGGGACAACTTTCACCTAGTCCTCAAAGATGTACAGTGAAATGTATGTGATCACTTGAGTATTATCGTAATATCGAATGAAGGGGTTTTGATACTATTTTTAGTTTTAATTCGCCCTGGACAGGTTTTATACATTTATGATAGTTAGGTATTACTTCTTTTCATCTATGGGTCTCCTTGTGCATAATCTAGAAAAAAGTTTGTTGGGATCAGAGATGCTGTTAACTATTCCAGAATATCTTTCCCAATCTGATTCAAAAAGTAGAGACTTCTATGTTAGTCCTCAGACACCAATACATTAAACATCCATATTCTTTTAACTTTTAACTTTTTAGACATGCGGTACATAAGTATAGTATGGGTTTGCATTAACTTATTTGTAACGATGTTGCGATGTTGACTTAACAATTGAATCATTAAGTCTAAATAGACACTTATGCATATCACATTATTGCTGCTTCGCAGCTTGCGCCTCACGTTCGTCAGGCGTGCATCGCCTTGCGCCTGGGCTCTAGGACCCTATTTGCGCCTCTGTGCGTTTTGCGCCTTTGACAACATTAGTCAATGGTTAGTCTAGCTTATTGTTACCTAGCATTTTGGTTTCTGTACTGGCATAAATTTTGAAACAGAATATATGCTTGTATTTGCTCTTAGGGTCAGTTAGGCCTTTATGTATAAACAGTCATTTCTTTAACTTGAGTACTTATTATGGGGTGGAATAAATTTGTTTTTAATTGGTTCAAACATTAATCTGTTTATTCTTTCTTCATGTTAGAATCTGCATAATGGAACTTTTGCTTGCTGTCTTACCTCTTTCACTTATTTTGTTTGAGTAGGATTGTTTGGAAGATTTATGGGATCGAGTGCAGATGCTTTCCAATAATGGATGGAAGGCTTCTAGTGGTAGGTGCACATGTTGTGTGCATGTTTTTCTATTGTCTACACAAGTCAACCAAAAGGGCTACATTTTTGGAATTCGTGGAAAATCATGATTCCGTATTTATCAAATCACCATGTCATTTTTTTACATCTCTATAATCTGGCATATAAGATATTTGAGAAAACAAGGTCATACATTATAAGATGCAAAGTAAAACCGTCTTGTATGTACTTGCACACACTGTGTATGTTTTTATTTATTGTTATGGAACGGGCGGTGTGAGCATCGTTTGTTGACTAATATGTTTGAAGGAAGCTGTGACAGAGGATTATGGTGCAAAGAGTGGAGAGAACAAATGATGGCAACTTTGTATGGATTGCCATTAATGTGGATATCTCTACATGATAGTTGGATACGGTGCTAGCACTTAATTTGGATCATGTTACAAAGTAAATATGATGACCAAAGATAATTCGAGTTTGTTCCTATAGTTGGATCATCTACAGTGTACCAACAGCCTAGTGTTTATAAATACAGACGCACAGAAATAGATGCATGTGCATGCACATATGTTAAGCATGTTGTTGCCATGCTTAAGGTCTGTGTTGTTCTGTGAAAGATAAGTCGGTCTTTTAAGCTTTAATGAACTAATGATCGGTGTGCTATTGTACTTAAATGTGGAATCTCCCTTACATTTGCAGTTATTTATATTGTATAATTAAGATGTTAGCTAATTTTACAATTTTTTTTTTCCTTCTAGTTCCGCGTCCTCACTTGTTATTTGAAGCACAACTGATTACTGGAAACTGTCATAATCTTTCTCCAATAAGTTGTCCCGAGCAACCTGCACGAAATTCCTCCGTGCCCTTGGGCAAGGAAAAGCATGATGCTGATTTAAAATATCCTCGGAGGCTTCACAGGCTAAATATATTTCCATCAAGTAAAGCTGAAGCGGTATGGTGGTCTATATAAGTCTCCTTAAGAACATTTTCTGATAATTAATTAACATTTTGCTTTATGATGTGTACCATACCTTGAGTGCCAATTATGTTATGTTTTGGGAGATAATTTGAATGATCAATTTTTGTTATACAGTGCTTGAAATCAAGTTACTGTTGCTGTTTTACTATTCAAATTAGAAGTGAATATATATGTTTCTAATGCAAGTCTATATGATCAAGTTGTGAAACCTGACTTATTGTATGAGAAAGTTCATTGTCAATTTGGAAATGAGTTTTGCTATGCACCCCCAAAAAATCACACAAGAAACCACACATGCTGATGTGGCACCATCAAGACCACACATCATGATGGGTATAACTGTAATTTTGATATTTTGTGCGAATCACGAGGGAGTTGTGCGGATCACGAGGCGCGTGGGTGGTGGAGATTGGGTATGTGTAGTTTGTTGGGTAGTTTGTTGGGGGTGAGTAGTTTTTTCCTTTGGAAATTGGAAGGGAGTCCTTCCGGGTCTTTGTCAAAAGGCCCTGTTGTGCGTCTTTGGCAGGGTAACCTTATAAACAAAGATGCATATACGTTTTAAGGTGTGGTGAGAAGTTATTTAGCTGTATAGGATGAACTTGGTCATTTCTTTGTTATGCATGTGACTAGTTCTTCAGAAAATTGGCCTAGTTAATGCCCTTTTTCTAACATTACTAATTTGTGAAGTTCTATTTTTTGTTAATTGCAGAATATGGAACCTATAGATCGTTTTGTTGTTGAGGAATATTTGCTGGATGTGCTTCTCTTCTTCAATGGATGGTTCGTAAAAATCTCTGACATCATTGTATAGAATTTAGTCAGTAAGTAGTCTTGCTGAGAAATTAAATAATTTTGTGTCATGGGACGCGATTGTGCCTCTTGTAAGGGGATATAACTGTGCTTGAAATGAGTTTTTATCAGCATAGGATATGGCACATTAATGTGCAATTTAAATCCACTTCTTTATGTCTTCCTTTGGAAGAGATTTAGTCTTAAGGATTCAATTAAGCTAATGTATTAGCTAGCTTTCTTATATATTACTTTCATATTTTCAAAAGAAATTTCTATTGATTTTGTGCTTGTACAATGTCTTGCATGGGAAGATAGCCGTAAGGAATGCGCTTATTACATGGTCGGCCTCCCAGTTCCCTTCCGTTATGAATATTTAATGGCCGAGACAATCTTTTCCCAGGTGATTTTTTGTCTGTGCTTCTATATTTTCCTTGTAAATGTGGCCTTTCCACGTGTAAGAACCCTAGGTACCCGCATTTTACATATATTTGTATGTGTGTATGTTGGCATGGTTTATGTGCTGGGCAACATGCTCTTTGCCTTCTAAGATGTGTCAGATCGAAGATGATTCATCACTGAAGGCCTCGGCATGGCCGGATTTTTACTGACTGTCCATTCATATTGGTTCTGGAAACAGAATTTGTTAATTGGAAAAAAGTAGAAGACAAGGAGATGTAAAGGTGCATACTGATCATTGTGGCATCGTCGTCACTGCTACCCCATCTGCCGCTACTTTCTCCTCTCTTTAGTCTTTTTTTTTTTTGCATCTCTCGGCTGAAAAGAGCCATGAGAGATCTTCGAGAGAGAGCGAGAGAAAGAGAGAGCGGATAGGGACAATAGAGAGGCGGAGAGAAAAAGAGAGGTCATGCGGGTGGGAAACTTTTTCAGGCCACATGTCTATCTAATTTTATTGTTTTGGTATTTTAAATTTGTAAGAAATATTACGTAAAAGTTTCTTATTTATTTCCACGAATCGTGCTGATCTACATGTGCCAAGATTGGTAGAGCAGTGCTGACATTGAGATTTACTAAAACGGCTTGGCTCCGCATGGAGAACCTTGGATATTGGTATACAAATTTTATGTATATAACCTTTGGTAGTTAATATCATAGGGCCAACCCTAGCCGCTGCCTCTTTAGGTTCCTGCGTTCTACACTTCAAGATTTGTAGGGCATGCCGAGATTGAGATTTACTAAAAATGGCTTGGCTCGGCATGGAGAACCTTGGATATTGTTATACGAATTTTATTTATATAACCTTAGGTAGTTAATATCTTAGGCAAAATCCTAGCCTTTGCCTCCTCAGGTTCCTGCGTTCGACACTTCTAGGTGTCTCTTTTTCTCCATGTTTTTTGGAGGCAGCACTATGAAGGATGAACACCATAGGACGAACCCCATCTAGGTTGTTAGAGGTAGGATATACACCTTTTACTGTTCAATTGTCCCAACCATCTTCATGCAGTTGCAGCTGAACTCTGAGAAACCCACCTGTCATCCTTCATCTGTCATTCTCATTCCCATACTTTGCAGCAGGTTCTCCTTTTTAACCCACCTCTCGTCCTCATCAAAGTTCACCAACACACTGAACCACCTCAAAAAGCTAGCATTTAGTTTTAAGATGAAAATGAAATAAAGAGGCATCATAAGAAACATCCAGAACAAATTGGAAGCACCATATCCTTGTCAAAGTTAACTGATGTTGCTATCACTATTGGATCACCCACCCATAAATAACATGTAACATCTTACCTGCGTGTGGGCAGGTGCAGGTTACCCTTTTCCTTTTCCATTTTCTTATGTGGGTATGATTTACTACTTGCGATCTGTGCCACTTGTGGGTAGCACCTGGCACAATTTCTTTATCACACATTTTTAAGTCCAAAAAGTCAGACCTATGCTTCAGCCTAAAATGGGAACTTCACGTTGTTAGTAGCATTTGATTCCTGATAATGTGCTGGATTCCATAATTAGGAAATTTGTTTCATATATTGCAAAATGGGTTGTTAAGTGCATCAATATAATTTGATTATATGTTCCAGTTAGAGATTTCTAGATGCAGTTTGTTTATATCTATTTTGAACTATGTTACTGCTTGCTAACATGCAGATTTATTTTCTAATCCTGGATTTCTATGTTTTTTAGCTTCGCTTTTGTCCAACTTTTTATCATTTAACTACTTTGGTTGTAGGTTTTTGCGATTGAATTGAATTTGGTTCACTCTTTTGCAGTTACTATTACTTCCCCAGCCACCGTTTAAGCCAATATACTACACATTGGTAATCATCGACCTTTGTAAGGTAAAGTACTTGTTTACCTCCTTTTATTTAGTTGTAAATGAGCAAGTTATGGCTGTTACTGTCTAATATGCAAATGTGTATGTTCTATGCTTTACTATTGTTGGATGAGAGGTATAATTACTGTTGAGATCATTCTCCACTTATCTCAGACGTTTTGGTAGCATCCTTACCTTTAAGATCACAGCATTTTTCTATTATTTGGGATCTTTATGATAAAGATATTGTGGACAAGTTCACCTGATTTATAGTTTCTGTAGGCTTTACCAGGGGCATTTCCAGCTGTTGTTGTTGAAGCAGTTCGTGCTTTGTTTGAGAGAATTGCTGATCTGGATATGGAGTGTCGCACGAGGCTTATATTATGGTTTTCTCATCATTTGTATGTCTCATTTCTTCCTTTAATAATGCATGGGATCTTTTTCAATGTTCAATTTGAATAACTAGCATCATTGATGTGATTTTTTAATTATCTTTTTGTTCTTAAGTTTATAACTGTTTATCTTGTGCAAGTAAAGCTGCAGCGGAATTTGTGCTTGTCTAAATACTTTTTTATTGCTGGTGGTTTAGAGCAAATTTTCAATTTGTTTGGCCGTGGGAAGAATGGGCTTACGTTAAAGGGCTACCACAATGGGCCCCACAACGGGTTTTTGTTCAAGAGGTGCTTGAGAGGGAAGTTCGTTTGTCATACTGGGACAAAATTAAGCAGGTGCTCATTGTCATCTTCAGTAATCCCTCCAGTTTAGCTTCTTACTCTATGTGATTCTTATCATTTCTTTGAGATTGTGAATTTTAGTCACAAATGATATTAATTTCTGAAATGAGAAAGTTTATTTAAAATTTACTTCCATATCTTGCCAATTTCGATAAAGACGATCTTTGTTCAGTCAAAATCATAGTTGAAGACATTCAAAGAAGTTTAATCATGTTTAGTCTAGCTGGTCATTTAAGTGATACTTGATTGGGAGTCATAATTCTTAAATAATAATAGGAGAAAGTTTTGTAGCTATATCGTAAGTGTCATTTCAGGCCAAGTGATAGGGCTAATTACTTCAGTCCAACTAATACCTTAAGGCTTCCATTCTCTTCAAATAGTTTTGTGGATTAACTTGAATTGGGATTCCAAATGATCCTCTTGAATTGGATTTTTACAAAGTAGTTAATTGAGCTGATATTCGAAGATCAGTTTTAATTATGCTACTTATTTCAATCAAGAGAGAATGCTCCATTTTTGACAGATAAAGGTGATGATTTCATGAATCCGCTTGCGAGTCCTTTATGATTAGCGATTATACATACATCATTAATCTTCTGCTGCCGTTGCTTCTCTAGAGTCTAGGCTACCCCTTTTTTTTAAAAAAAAAATTTTGTTAAATGTTCAACAAGTTATTGAATTATTTTCAGTCAGGGATTGCTATCCTACAGTTTCTATCTTAAATGATCAAAGATGCAAAAATGGGTCATTGCCTTTTGGTTATTTGTAGGAATGCACCACGAGACGGTAACATCATAAGCAAAGATGGATGGCAAAAATGATTGAAACAACTTGATCCTTCAATTAGAATAATCCATTAAAATCCCTTAACTCATGTTGAATGTTTTCCTAGGCATTCGCCTAGTGGAGTTGTCTCATGATGTCTTTGAGGTAAAAAAAATTCCCATACTACAAGATCTGGATCTTGTGGTATGAGTATTTTTTATATAGGGGAAGCTGTAATACGTCTTTAGGAACTTTATTTGAAAAATGGTTTGTTTTACCTTTCATAGCTGCTAGACTGAAGAGTACAATTAGAATGATATAGGCGAAGTTTCCAACTCTGAAACTCATCATACTTGATACGGAATCTTAATTGGAACCTTGCAATTATTAGGCAACCTTGGATGAAACTGTTACAACATGTAGTTTAAAGTTGAATCCCTAACAAGAAGTCGTGTCAGTCTGTACAAAGCTCAACGGTTAGTTCCTCTTATGAAATGGTCTTTTGACCTATTTACATATTTAATCAGGAGATTTCATAACTAGTCCTAATTGCCTATGGCAATGCATTATTGATATATGTTTTGTACCCATCTCGTTGTTTTCTGGATGACAATGGTCACTACTGAACTAATTTGACCTACAGAGCGTTGAAAATGCCCCAGCACTTGAGGAGTTGCTTCCCCTTAGAGATGGGTCTAATTCCAAATACGACAAGGAAGATCCTTCAAGAGTCTTAAACGACCAAACTCTCTCCAAGGAATTGAACAATATGGTCAAAGGGAGAAAGATTGCACGAGAAATACTATCATGGCTGGATGATAAAGTTATTCCATCTCATGGCTCTAAAGTTGCACTTGAAGTTGCTTCTCAGACGTTACTTGACATTGGTTCAAAGAGTTTTACGCATTTAATGACTGTTTTAGAGAGATATGGTCAAGTTTTTGTTAAGTTATGCCCTGACCCAGATCACCAAGTCTTGCTATTAGATGAAGTTAGCTCATATTGGAAAAACAATACTCAGATGACTGCAATAGCCATCGATCGGATGATGGGTTATCGACTAGTTTCTAACTTAGCAATTGTGAGTTGGGTGTTCTCCCCCTCAAATGTTGAACATTTCCATATATCAGATCGTCCATGGGAGGTATGTTTGTTTTACTTTCTGATGATTTAAAATTTACAGATTGTTGAGTCTTCATATTTGTAATGTTTGATCATCTTATTGACATGTCAAAAAGTTGGTGTACGTGTTTATGCATATTATGTTAGGACTTCCAAGAATGTTTTTCTTTCAAGTTTTCTAGTTCCTATCTATTGAACTGGAACCGGATTTACTATTGTCTCGGTAAATCTAGGACATAGTAAAAAGTGTCTTGTGTTAAAGAATCTGTGCACTTGGTTGTTGTAAGTGCTGAAGTGGTGTATTTCCTGAGGCCTGCTGCATTCAAGATAGTTCAATCTTGTTTCATCTGCTTACTGACTGCTCTTAGGTTTGTGTATATCAAATCTCAGTATTTCTATATCAACATGTTCGTTATTATCAGTTTGCCCTTTGCACTATATATAGTATTGTTTTACTACTGTAGGAGTGTAGGTCCTACACACTCCTACATAATATGGTAAGTTCAGGAGAATGTTACCTATTCAATTATTGAAGAAAAATTAGCTGCCTTACAGATTCTTCTGAAATATCAAGATTTAGGATACACGGTCAAAATTGGGTCATACCTACAACACGGTCAAAATTGGGCCATACCCACAACACGGTCAAAATTGGGCCATACCATCTAATGATCTTACGAATTGTGATAGATTGCGATACAACTCCCCAGGCAAAAAAAGAAATTTCTCATGAATCACACATTGTCATTGGCTGGATGACATAGTGAATAATCTTTCAACCAACACGTATATGTAGGAGCAGATAGCTTTACACTTCTGAATGTTTTTGTAAGCAATTAAGGTTTATCTACTTGGTCGTATGGATAACTCTAATTGACTAGCAGGGAAATCATGTGGATCTTTGTATAGCTGCTTAGTAATTACTACTTAGTAACTTGATATGATTCTTATTATTTTTTAAGAAACGTTCTTATTAATAATTGAAGCATGCTATTTCTTTTACGTAGAGGTGTTGCATTTATATCCTGCTAAGAGGTACTCGTCTCTTTCTTTGTACTCTTGTGCAGATTCTTAGGAATGCAATCAACAAAACTTTTAATAGAATATCTGATTTGCGCAAAGAGATCTACCAACTTAAGAGGAGTGTTGTATCTGTGGAGGAGGCCGCAGCTAATGCAAGGGAAGAACTAGAGGCTGCCGAGTCAAAACTTGAAGTAGTAGATGGTCAACCTGTACCATCTGAGAAACCAGGGAGGTTGAAGAGGCTTAAAGGATATGCTGATAGGACGGCAAATGAGTTGGCATCTGTAAGAGATTCACTTGAAGCCAAGGAGGCTCTTTTCGCTCGTGCTAGTGAAGAAAATAAGGTATTAGTCTTGATACTCTTAGTGTTCTATGTAATAAATAATAAGTAAGCTTCAAGATATTACACCAGTCACATTTTGTAGTTTCCTTTTTTATAAACGAGTTCCTTCAGTACATGCCGTGATTATCAGTTTATGGCTTTATAAATGCTCCTCTTAGAAAAATAGAGGTACGTTGTTCACTTATCTGGAAATCACTTGACTGGAAAGTCTGTTACATTGTAACATTGTGCAGCCTTTTCTTCAATATTTTTAAATCATAATATTGTCATTCTCTATATATTTTTCACCCAATGTAATAGTTCTGAGTCTGTTGTTCATGCAAGTTTGTATCAATCTTCAGTTGGTACTTATTGTTTTTGATGTTATGCAGGCATTATTTATGTTATTGTATAAGAGATTCCGCGATGTGCTCATGGAGCGGTTGCCTCCTGTATCTGCTGATGGAAAATTACCTAATTTGCGAGCCGGTAGTACAGATTCTTTGGTTCTAGATTCAGAAACAGCAGCCATGGAGGTGGAGAATGATAAAGAGACAAACAGCAATAGGTAATTTTCACTGTAGGCCCATGCTTATTCAATTTAGATAAATGTTAAAACTTACAAGATCTAGTTATTTGGGCAGCCAAGTTAACGGTGCAACGGATGACTATAAAGTTGGGGAGCAAGATCAGTGGTGCCTGTGCACATTGGGCTATGTGAAAGCTTTCTCAAGGCTATATTCATCGGAGGTTAGTAACACCTTATGATACTTAGGTATACCAATTCGGTTATTATTTCTTTTAAATTATAGTAATATGCTAGTGGGTTTCTAACGATCATTGTGCTGGCAGATATGGCCTCATATTGACTCTCTGGAAACAGAAGTTTTTGCGGAAGGCACTCATCCACTCATCACGAGAGCCTTCAATATTGGTTTAGATCGTTTTCATCCTAATACATGAAGTGATTGCTCTGCTCGCTGTTGTTATTCTCCGACATGCATTCCAGCTGTTATCTTCTGTCTATTTGCGGTGATTAAACGATATTGTTGCAAACGTAAGTTACATGTAGAGTAGAAATCCTAATTTGGCAAAATCCTCAATGTATCAGCAGTTTTTTGTAGTGAATTAGTGAGTGATGTGGTAAGTAGCCTAAGAAAACATCATTCTGTGTTTGTTTACATTTTTTGGAGGAATAATGTTTATGCATAATTCCCTTAATAGTTGATATCTCTGGATATTTTAGCCTTATCTTGTAAACGTTTAAAGATCATAAAAGCCGCAAAGCTGAGGTCAAAATCGAGCTTTATGTGTAGATGCTATGGAGGAGATTCAATTGCTTATTCTGGCCATGACTGAAGCGTTGTTGAAATGATGATGTGGCTGATTCTCACTGCTTCCGATTTATGAAATAAAATGAATCTTGGGATAAAATGAATCTTGGGATGTAAATGTCTTTGGATATGTACCACCTTGAAATACATCTGCTGGTCCTAAGATCTTGTAGAAGGCATATATCTCAATATATCCTAATTATTTAGCAACTGATCTTAGACTACTGCTACAATAGTCCAAAGGATTCGGTTTTGTTCGGCGAAGTATAGTTTTGTTTGTTCGAATTCAGTGCAGAAACTAAATTTCAGGTGCTAGTGGTCAATTTTTTGGGCTAGTTGTCAAAAATATTTGGCTTTTTTTTTTGTTGTCTTTTGAATGCATTGGTTTGTTTTTTTTTTTTGTTTTTGTTTTTGTTTTGTTTTTTTTTTTTTCCAGAGAGATGATTTATTTATGTACTTATACGAGAGTGTCTCAACCAGCCGTGCTTGTGCTTACAGCTCACTTTGGTGTTATATTTTGCTTTATCTTAATAGCCTTCTGCAAAATAATTTTTTCTAGCTTCATATACAGTAAATTATATAAGCAGGTACAGCCAGCTTTATCTTAATGTCACTTTTTTAATTTTTTAATATTTTTTTGTTTTTGCAAACGCATGTCCGTTAGTATATTATATTATTTAGACACGAGGCAAATTTCAGCCCCTAAGGCAACCTAGTAATTTATGGGTGTAGGGACGTCATCCAACTAAGCTCTTAAAGTGACTAAGTGAGCTTTTAGAAGTCCTACACCAACAAACTAGGTCCTTGTTATGGAGATCGCAACAACGACAATTTAAAAGCTCATTTGCCGTAATGACTTTCCCTTTTATTATTATTATTTTAGGAGCGTCCTTTTTTCATAAGGACTTGTGTGTACTATTAGTGCAAAACCATGTATTCTTGCGACTAGGAATCCCCTAAATCATGGGACTCCCAACTTACCATACAGAATCCTAAAAGAAAAAAAGGAAGGTTTTTTTTTTTTAAGATTTTTTTTTTTTGTTTAGATTATCATAGTGGAACTCGTAATACGAACGCACGCCACCATAGAAACCTGAAAGTTACGAAAATTTTTCATATCCAGCTGAGATCGACGCTCTGAAATCTGAATATAGGCCTTTCATAAGTAAAAACTTCTGCCACGGGATACAGAAGATTCTGTGGGATATTTTATTCTATATGAATTTGAACACGAACGATGAAGCTTTCTGAAGCGTCCTTTCCGGTCCGACTAACCGCGTTCGGTCTGGTACTCCCGCAACTTTGACGGCATTTGTTTAATTCTCACATCCGTGAGTGCGTATCTAATTAACATATAAGAGAGTCAATGGGTGATTCCCTCACATATGTACTACATACACCAAGTTTATCTGGGAAGGATGTGGGGCTGAGATAAATGGGTCCAAAATAATTTATAATCTAGCTAATCAGCGTCCGTCAACGATCATTTACAGGAACGTTCATCCATTGTTTTATCTAAATAATCATTTGAATATACTCGTTCTCCGCAGGTACTAATAACTACTATATATATGTAGTTATTACTTAATAGATTTGTTACTTATTGCTATTATATTTACTAGCTGCAGAACAACATGTGAACGGGCAATGTCGGAAGTTTTCATTTGCAGTGTACTATTATTTATAGGCCCGCTAATCCAGCGCCCATGGTCCACCCCCCGCTCCCCCCCTTCCCCCCCATCCAAAAAAAAAAACTATGAAGAAAAAGAGAGGAGAGTGGTTCCAACTCTAGTGATCAACAATATTATAAGGCATACAAGCTTTTCAAGAAAGCAAAGATTTACTTATACATGTATTAGGACCACAAAAGATGTATAAAATTCTTATTACTAATAAACAGTGCATTTTTAAGATAACAAGCAAAACTTTTCCTGCTATACATACCAGATTATTTTAATAATACAGTTTTCTAACCAGAGCCTTGGAGCATTATCAAAAAATAAAACTCCGGACGTGCATTATCATCTTACATGTTATTATGTACATACACGTACCTACCACAAGCTTCAGAAAAATTTTCAGAGAAAGTTCTAATAAGGATATTTTTGATGTTTCTGACCTTTAATATGGCTAGTTCGCTATCTGATGCAATCTTATATAATTGCTTTATACCAGTTCTCAATATATATAACTGTATAAAATTAGGTATCAATACAATCAAAATCATGTGGTATTTTATATTACACTGAAATGCATTATATATCACCTTCTCTTCTTCTGACTATGCCATGTTGCAAGATATTAATTTATATCAGGGATTTCGCAAGTCCTAATACCAGTAATGTAGTTAGAGAGTAAAATAATAATAAAGTTATTATATTTAATCTCAAAAAAAATGTGCATACCCATATAAAGAATTGACTTAATTAAAAGTAAACTAATACAAATTGAGATTTTCTATAACAATTGCATTATATATCTACAAAGAAATAAGTCAACTAGATGTATTCAAATAACTTAGGAGTTATAAAGATGCATATGATTACAAAATCCTAACTAACAATAGTTTTTTACTAATACAATATATAGTTATATTGAAAATTATAAATCTCGAAGTGCATCTAAGATATCTAATTAATTTTCCCCTCGATTCCCAAGGTATATCTTAATTATAAATATGTAAGCAAAAAGAATAACTAATTAACACAAGCATGTCAAAAAGGTATATTTTAACCTTGATTGGGGCCAAAATATGTTAAATAGGCAAGATAATAGTATTCTGTCAATCTAAAGCTGCTGACAATAGAAAGCTTCGTTTCTATTTCCAAAATTGCCAGTCATTAGTTCTTCCTCAAATGAAGACTGTGTTGATGATAGCATTCTCAAGAATAAAAGTGAGAAAGATTAAGTTTTGTTGAAGATTAAATGAAACTTGCTAGAATCTAGCTTTTATCAACTATGAAAGGAGGTTTGTGTAAACAAATGTACCCTAAATTAGCATAAAAAAGGCCAGGCTTATGTATTGGAATATGCTTGAAGAACAACAACAATGCAGTCAAGTCTTGCCGCGGTGGGGTCTGGAGAAGGTAGATGTATGTAGCCACATCCAGAAGAAGGTTGTTTCTGTATGGGAATATGCATGGAGGTGTATAATTAGGAAGACAAATGTCTTGGAAATCAGTTGGTTCAAATAACTCGAACGCTAGTAAGATGCTGCAAATAATTCGATAATAGGCAAGTTAAAACATCACAATCCATTAGGTTGGACAAGCTTTTAAATAACTTTGAAATCCGTCTAATCAAGAAATTACGTACGGAGTCATATATCTTATTGTACAGAAGTTGCTTAGCTTGGTCGTCATATCAAAATTAGATGCTTGATGTTAATTAAACATGTATTGGAGTATCTCTCTTCTTATTCAATATTTGCAAGTTCCTGCAGTTGAAAAATGAAGCAATATATATTTTAGATTGAATTTACGGCATTACACAAGAACACAGTAAAAGATAAAAGAGGTTTTTTTTTAGCCTTTAAAATAACCCAAAGTTTCGGGTGGAAGGTAAAGGCGACTCTTCCAGAACTTTGTTGAAAAGCTAGATCATTATAGAGAAACAACATGAGCGCAATAAGTGGATACCGGACATAGACCAAAGATTTCTAGGAAGATACTGGATATAGATAAGATTTCTAGAAACTTTTGGAAGCTTTTGCTTGGATTCGTGAAGATCTTCGTAAAACATTAATCCCCAAACGTTTTTTTCTTCGATTTTTCTCCCCATCACCTGTGCCCAATCATCTTGGAAGAACTCAGAGACCTGCATCTGTAAATCATCATGAAGAAAGAAATCCTCATCTCCATCATTTGAGTCGCAAATAGACCTGCTCCTGTAATGAAATTGCGGATAAGGCACTGCCCCTTCAGGCGCTTCTGTAGTAGCGTGTAAACTACCTTTGGCTAACACATTACTATCTAACCCATCTTGAGTCAAAAACTTGTTAGGCTCAATAGGAATAATAATTGAGAACTCCAAACTTGTGGGGTCCTTGTGTATCTGTCTCTTTAGCTGCTGTAGTTACCACTAGAGGTTCGACAATTTCTTCAGTTTGAAGAATCTCTGCTACTGGATTCGCAACTGTATTTGATGTTAACTTTGCTGCAGCCTCATCTTCGTAAGAAGTAGGTGGTATAGCTACTGCTCATTGATCTGGTTGTGCACCACCTGGTCAAACACACCATGATCCTTAGGTTCTGGTAGTGCACAACTCACCATCACCATCAGAGATTGATGCTTAAGAGAATTAGTATCTTTGAGAAAACCACTTTTCAAATTTTCCATGACCCCTAAACTTAGTAAATAGGAAAAGTTCAAGTATATTTGCTTTCAAAAAAAAAAAAAAAAAAAAAAAAAAAGAAAGAAAGAAAAAAAAGGCCAAGATTTGGTTACTGGATGGGATAATAATTGAGGTGCTAACATTTATGCTGCAGCAAAAGTATACAGACTTCCAGACAATGGAAATAAATTCAAATGACAACCAAAGTGATTGCTACCTATTGCCAATTGTAAAATGTTATTGTAAGCATCTCTCTGATCTCCAACGAATTTTTCCATTAATTTTTCACTTGTTTTCTTGATACATATATCTTAATTTTAACATCTGAAAAATGGATTGGTGAAAAGATTATGCAAATTAATATTTCCATTAATTGTTCACCACCTTGGGAGTCCATTATCGCTGTGTGTCAAAGGAAACTATTTCGCATCAATGGACCACATTTGTCTGCCAATGAGAATGTTAATTCCTGAGCTTAATTAAAAGATTCATCAGTACATAATTTTCATATTTAGTAGAACTTGGTTGCTCAAATGGGGAGCAGAACTCCCAAATCGACTCATTTTGACATTGTTTTTAGAAAAAAAACATGGCGTGGATTCTTGTCGTCCTTGAACTAGTTTCAGATAGTGATTTCGACGAGGCTAAAAGTAAGGTCTATATGTAAAACTAATGCCCTTCTTTTTTCCTTCAGAAATCCCCTATTTTCTCAAAAGAGGTGGTACAGCTAATGGTTTTTGGATTCACCTTTAAAGCTCTCCTTCAATTTGTCAGTCATCACTTTAAAATAAGGCTTGTGATTGAAGATAATATGATGATCAAAGGAGGTCTTCTGGGCAATATATATCATTAAAAAGGAGAGAGAGAGAGAGAGGGGGGGGGGGGGGGGGGACCATGTTGAACCTCCAATGGTGCTTAGCGGGGTAGATATATATGAGCATTATAAACTTCACTATCAGCCGTTTCCTTTCAGATCTAGACGGTTAAACCAATAATATTTACAAATTCCTGTGAGAGATTCCTCCATCTCTCGCGTGTGAGCTCGCTCGTGTGCGAAAACATTTGGATCGTGATTCGTGAATGTGAAGTCATGTGCTACTAACTTATGGTCATGACATGACAAACAGCAATCTAACAGACTTACAATAATTATTTCCGAGTTTTATCGATGCGATATATAGTATATACATATAGATAAATGTATATATAAATATGAGCTTATATCTGAGCTATATAGAGAGTGAATGAAGACCGGAGTACAACGTGTCTTTCTTTGAGGGGTTCTCTAGGGAGATTTTTGTTTCAGGGAGATCGATGGGTGATACTATAGGCAGCAGCTCCGAATCTGAGAACCGCATAGTTCGGGGGGCCTCCTCCTCAGGAGGGCCATCGACCGACGGTGGAGTTCGGGAGCAAGACCGCCTTCTTCCTATCGCCAACGTGGGAAGAATCATGAAACAAATCCTCCCCCCAAATGCGAAGATCTCAAAAGATGCGAAGGAGACCATGCAAGAGTGTGTATCGGAGTTCATCAGCTTTGTCACCGGGGAGGCCGCCGATAAGTGCCACAAGGAGAATCGCAAAACCGTGAACGGAGACGATATTTGTTGGGCGCTCGCGACGCTTGGGTTCGATGACTATGCGCAACCCTTGAGAAGGTATCTTCAGAAGTACAGAGAAATGGAGGGGGATAAAGCTGCGTCTGTAAGCCAAAACACAGCTAATTATAACAATTATAGCTCAGATGGAAGGGGTGAAGAACTTAGGAATCAATCAAATGATCCGAGCCCCTTTATCTTCCATGCTATGGACAGAAATTCAAATAATGCCTCAACTTCACGGAGGTACTGAATTCTCTCAGCTTGTAAGAGGAGACTACAATCCCTTTATATATGAAATATGGTTGTCATGCGACATTTATAATTAAGTTTGAATGAGCTTGGAAATCTGGAAGTGATAATATTTCTGCTTTGAGTGCAACTATCTATGTATATGTTTGATGCTAATCCTAGAAACTGGAGTTTTGTGCTCGTGTAAAGATGAATGCAACCTTGTGTAAGTTTGAATTTTGCGAGAATTGATTTTTAAATTGTCTACATAATTTGAAAAGAAAGATATAATTATCTTTTTTTAGAATAAACTTCTATTACCTTTTGTTATCACAATATTCATGTAAAGTTGAACAATTTCGCAAATCTCAATGATTGCCACATTAAATTTCTAATTTACATACATGCATTTGCTATGTTCTACATGTCAAAACTCCATTAAGGATGCCAAGCATACTGAACTTTACAGGTTGTAATTTATAGTACCATTTCATCTGAATAATAATGATCAAGTGATTGTAAAGCATACAGAATCCTACATGATTGCAATCTACTACAAGGTACCGGGTACGTTCATGGTTAGTGTTAAACTCATCAGTAAAGTATATAATATCGCTTATGAATTGTGGATAGTACAATGTTGTTGGAATAATGATTCATTTATCTATGCCATGTGATCAAGATCAGAAACTACAGCGATATCATCTAATAACAAAATGACATGTAAAAAGCCAGCTAGTTAAGTCTATTACTTCTGTATATATATATATATATATATATATATATATATAGGTCTTTACCTCCGAGTTCAGTTTCTATTATAAATCTCGACCGGTAACGGGAGCGCGTTAAGGTAAAATCCCTTATAACAAGTTGTTGCTGTGATTCAAAGTCATGACCTATCCTTCACGAGAGGCAGGTTATGGTCTTTTCCAGCATCCAGCCGCGCTAACCAACTGGGTTTATGTTGGTTTGTGGATTTAAAGAATATTAAAATTGTCATATACAGTCTCGTGTAAGTTTATAGTATTTTGACATGTTATATATATATATATATATATATATATATATATATATATATATATATATATATATATATATAAACAGATCACTAGCTTCTGAGATGTACAAGTGTATTGTCTTTTTGTTTAGTTGTGGATAGAAAAGTAAATAGGATGACTACAACATAATTAATTGCATTGTCTTGAGCTCCCGCAATCCAGCATTCAAGTTTATTCAGAGATCATAACATTCAAGTTTCCATCACTTTTTTTGGGTCTGTGACTGTCAATTCATTTCCTGCACAGCCATTTCTGTCACTTTATGTAAAAGTTCTATTAAGACGTCAGTAGTACGTTTGTTCTTTATTCTTTTAATTTTTTAAAATTAAAAAATTATAGTAAATTTAAAAGGCGCCAATTCACACAAAATTTCAAATCAAACATTTAAATTTCAAGAGAAACATTCCTATACAGTATAATTCTATGATAATAATGAGCAAATCTAAATTGGAAAGCTAGTAGAAATGAGCATGTACTTATTCTTATCAACTATATAAGAAATGGAAATCTGAGATGGGGCACTGGACAAGAGAGAAAGATAGTGGGTCTATCCAGGTGAGAAAGATTTATTTGCGAGAATCTCCAAAAACATCCCTCAAATTCTTAAATTTGAGAAATTATAATTGACTACTGAAAACATATAATCGAATCTAGATCTTGAACCAAACAGTTAAAAGCTCGTTTCTTAAACTTTAAAAGTCAGAATAAAAATAAAAAATCGAATTGACTACCCAACATGCCAAAAAAAAAAAAAGAAAGAAAAAAATAATGTAAGTGCTCTTGTTGTTTTGTTTTCTTCTTTCTTGAGAACTATCTCAGAAAATTAAAGAGGCATTAACTGGTATTAAATGTCTGAATTGACTAAAATTCGTGACATAATGTTGTTGGATTCTTATATAGGCCAATGGTGAACTGAAAAATAACTAGACTTAAATAAACATTGGTTCTTTTCTGAAAAAGAACTGGATCATCTTAAACCAGAATGATCCAAGTGTTAAGAGTATTATATACTTGAGGGGAATTTGAGGAATTTATTAGATTTTCTATAAAGTCGTTTTCTATTAAGATATTGTAAACCTCTCTCTCTCTCTCTCTCTCTCTATATATATATATATAGAATAAGATATTATCTATATTAAAAAGATCTATGAGAAAGATCCCTAGTCAGTAATAACCTGCCCAAAAAGTAAGCATGTAGTGACACTATTGAAAACTGAGAACACGTTCTGCGAGCTTCTGTTGAAAATTCTGTTATTATGCTCTAACCAAATACACCTCAAAAATACAACAGAGATGTAGTCCCAGGCAATTTTTATAATTCTATAGGTTGGATGTGGTCCCTTCAAGAGCTGCAGAGGGCACGAAAAGAACTGGAGGTGTCATTCCTACAGGGTCAATTGCTTCAAGCATATGATCCCATATACCCACTGCATACGGACAAGTAGCAGATATTGTGTGGTTTCCAGGTCATTGGAGAAAAGAAGGCAAATATCGTCCGCAGTAGGAATTGATAAGTTGTTTAGCCTTACCTTGGTGAGGATCCTGTCATGGAGCGCAAGCCAGCAGAAAGCCTTGCACTTAAGAGGCGGGACTAGTGCAGTCTTACTTGAACAGTTGAGAATTGCTTATATAATGTGAATTGCTTCATTCTAACACTACAAAGTCTGGATGTTTTTATATAATACAACAAAACAAAACATGTATTTGTTCTATCAACCCATGTGTACGTATTCCCGTCTATTATACGCAAAATATAGGTATTCTTTTCTTGTGATGCATGTGCATTTCCTCAATATTGTCTTCTATTCATTCTCTAACAACAAACTTAATGCTTGAATATAAGTAAGAAAGAGGCCCCATGTTGCCCACATTACAAACAGAAATCAGCTGATTTTCTTTATATCGGATCCATGACTTCGTTGCACCTAAAGCTTGCATCATTTAGGTCAGGACATTCACAGCCAAATATAATACCAATATTCTCAATAAGTGTGTAACCGATTTGAGTCATGCTTGAGCTGAAATAGACTTGCGAGAAAAAGAGCTCGAGCCAAACTTGAGCGTTGCATCAAGCCGAAAATTTGGGTCAACCTTGGCTCGTTAATGAGTCAAGTTTGACAGAGAAAAAAAAAGCCTCATTTGCATATCGAGCTTGTCGAGCTTGTCAAACACACGCTTAAGAACATAAAGTTTTCACTTATATAAAGATCATTATTGTTAAAGCTTCTAATTTTACAACATAACTGATAATTAGTATGTATAACTGAAAATATAAATAGTACCTATTGAAAATCTTGTGGTTGGTGACTTTAAGCCGTCGGTCTATATGTAGCATAAATTCGAGCCTGAAAAGCTAATATCCTAAACTGGATAAGCTCTTAAAGCCTTGCTCAAGCTTGTTTAGGAGTCAAATGTTAAATTCAGCTCAGTTTATTAAATGAACTACGCTGGAGCTGGGACTATATCGAGTTGCTCACAAGCGGTTTGATTGAATTACACTCTTAAATTTCAAATAGTCGATAGATCGTAGTTACCAACATAATGCAGTTAAATGTTTAGATATTGACCCAAATACTCACACACACATATTTATATGTGTTTTGTTTTGATTTAGTGTTATTAGAAAAAACCAGAAATTTTATTTAGGATGGCGGCAGAAAAGTAGAAATTGACATAAAATTATTCCTAATACTAAGGGCTTTTAACAAATCAATCCATGCTTTTTAAAATCCTTACAAATTAGCCTGTCAAGTTTGCAAAAGAATGAACTGATTTGGATTTAAAAAAATAGGACCAATTTGGAAGGGTTTTTGAAATTATTCTGATTTATCATTTATCCTACTAAAACTCCATCGTACACAAATCTATACCCTTTATGTTTTGTACAACTGGATGTGTCAAATCACGTACGATGTTTCCTTAAACCCTATCCTGAACTAGTTAGAAGACCGAGTTAGGGCTGGTGATTCATGAATCTTCGCGAAAGGTAGGCATAGAATGCTTCCACTGCCCACTCCCCATGCAACTTGACCTTTAAATATGGCTAAAAGTACATTAACATTCATACATATCTTTACGGCTTTTTCTTTCTTTATTCTTGTGCTTCAGCGGATGAAAATCCTCCAGCCAGTAGCAACCTCATTGGCTCTTTGGTATGTAGAAATGAAAAAGATCGGCTAAGTCGATGCTGGGGCACGTGTCGAGGGCGTGGAAAGCATCAATATTCTCAGGCAGCTGGCTCGCCGTCATTACACGCTTGTCGGCAGGTGTCGCCTCGGCATTCACCTGTAATTTTAACGTTTCTGATCTCATCAGAACGAGAAAGTTTGTGAAAGAAAGAGAGAACTGGAAAAAAGTACTCAATTTCCTCAGAAGATGAGAGAGAGAGAGAGAGAGAGAGAGAGAGAGAGAGAGAGAGAAGAGAGAGAGAGAGAGATGTAGTTTTATTGGGCTCGCGTAGACTGAAGACGAAGATAGAGAAGACAGCATACAATATATATAGTACCTGATCTCGACTTCTCAAAAACAGAAGAAAAAGGAAAAATAAAATAAAAATAGTAACAATAAATAAAAAAAGTACCTGATCTTCGCATATGGACATCCAGCCCCGAAAAAGAAAGAGCTAGATAGTTTGGGACTCGTCAGGATCATAATGTTGAATATAAATGAAACTCCAGCGATAAGTTTTTCCATTTTAGCTTCTAAAATGCTTCTAGCTAGGAATTGCATACATGTCCCAGGATCCATTGCATGAACACAACGTGCAGATTGATCAGATGCAAAGCCATGGTGTGTGCTTAAGATCGTACATTTAGCTACTTGAGGAAGGAGTTTCAAGGCAATTGATCAAGGTAGGCATCTACTTAGTATTATCAGAACCATCGATCAAGGGACAAGATCTCATGAAATATCGACAAGTGTTGCCTAGATATCATGATTGCAGCGTTATAAAGATAATTTTAAAGATGTTACAGCGTGTCAGAAGCTGTATGGCTGCATTTGCCTTGATCGAATGAATATTTTGGGTAATTATGCCTCTCAAAGAAGCCACTATCAAGCAAAACCTTGACCTGTAATTTTCTTCAATTACAGGTTATCTGATGCCATATGGCATTCTTGTCATAATAAATTATTTTAATAACTTTCATTTTTTTTTCTTTTGAGATATATGAGGCGAGCAAGAAGTGACATTGTTCTTAATAAACGCAGACATATAAGCTCTTTTTTATCCCCCCCCCCCCACAAAACCAAAAAAAAAAAGAAAAAAAAAGAGCAACAACAACAAATACATGCATAGCTTCTTAAAGAGACCTTACTAATTTAGGGTGAAGATTTAACCGGAAACTGCATATATGAGTGCTACAAGTTTCTGAAAGACGTAACTTCTGCTGGCAATTTCTCCATTTATGATACATAGCTAATAATATAACACCCAAAATATAAGATTATATCAGAGTTCAAGATCACTTGTACCCATTTTTTTGACAATTCTCAAGATCATTGTTTACATTATCAGAAGGCGCAAGAAGTGCTACGAATGTTCATAAAAGATATTTTCCTATATGTATAATGGCACAAGAGCTTATATTTATATAGCCCGATCACTCCAAAAATTTTTTTTTTTCTAAGAATAACCTGAGGAAACTTACCAGAAACTAAAAGCATACATGTTGACATTCTATCTTTGCGTCTTAAAGCATTCATACTGATCATATATACTCTGGAGCTAATATAATACTTACCCAATTACTTATACTAATTTAAGTAAGAAATGATCATTTCATGCGCCATAATGAACTTACACCACACGATCAGTTGTTCTTATATATCAAGCCCATCAAAGGAGCCCCATAACATTCCCTTATAGAGCGACCGCTTTCTGGCTTACACTGCAATATTCTTAGATGAGCTCCTCTGATAGGCTAATTTTATTAAAAACCTTTAGATTAGTGGATGTGTCATTATGATGATCAACGACTTCCCCGACATACCGAACATTGTTAGGCTCCAAGCATCACAATAATCCACCTTTATCCAGTTTATGAAAATGACACCTGGTCTAGTAATTTCTCTTCTACAATTTCATATAACCAAATTGGGAAATTAAACCTCATTTTGTGCAGTATATATAGTACTACATATCCCTTCTAGGGAAGACTTGGAAGCACAGGGCGACGTGTCTCCCCCTTGATGGTTATAGGGTTCTCTTCAAAGTAGAAAGATTAATTCCATGGCTAATAGTTCAGAAAGTCTTCCAAATTCGGTAAGCAATGACTATAATTCTTCCGTGGCGGCAGACCACCTTCTTCCTATAGCTGTAGTAGGAAGGCTTATGAAGAAAGCTCTTCCACCGGGTGCTAAAATATCCAAGGAAGCTAAAGAGACTATGCAGGAATGTGCAACTGAATTTATTGGCTTCGTTACCGGGGAAGCCTCTGAGAGATGTCGTAGGGAGAAGAGAAAGACTATCAATGGAAATGATATATGCTGTGCTTTCAAGATGGTGGGATTAGATGATTATGCAAATGCTATGCAGAAGTATTTGGATCGGTATAGAGAGCATGGAGAAAAGGGAAGCACTGAAAAGATAGATAAGTCCATTCAGATCGATGTCCGAGACGAGCTCTCGGTGTTCAGAAGCGAGCAGTCAAGGAAACAAAACTCGGCTTCGAGTGCTCGTGGATGCAATGAGCCTCTAGATGGGGCAATGAGATTTTTCTGATAGAAATTTTTGTATAATGTGTGCGAAGCAAATTTTATCCAATCCATCTACAATTAATACCATTAGTAGTTTTATTAGAGAGAAGTGTTTTATGATTCCAAATTTATTTGCATCTCATGTTTCTGTCAAAGTTCAAGAATAAGAAAATATGTTTTCTTTCAAAGAAACAAGTGTAACACTTCTCTACATGACTATCCACATTATCAATGCACTATTTTTTGCTATGTAATCTTGATTCAAATCATATGAATCATTTAGTTTGTAGTATTCTTTGTACAAAGGTGAATTTTCTGTTGACCAATGTCTACTAACCTCATTACTATAGTTGTTTTATGATGTAGAAAAACAAGAAGGTCATACTTTAATCCCTCGTTTCCTTTGCACGTTACTGTATGACTTCCTCAAACAAAAACAAGAAAAAAGAAAAAAAAAAACTCATTTATTTGTCATCCATATTGCTTCTCAAGGAGTAATATCATTAATTACCATAAATAATATTTCTGCAATTTGTATGAATCTCTAAGCATATCTTTATATGATTTGCATATCCAACTCTATAAAATAATGCGAAACAGCTAAATTTGCAGCTCTACTCGCAATATTTTAATAATTGCAAGTGTAGTAAAACAAGGAACGCTGTTCTACATAATTTAGACAGCACGAAGCTGGCAGGGTACATGTGAATCTTCATCCCAGACATCGAATATGTGTTCTATCGATCTATAGGGTATACTAAGAATCTGATGTACTTTGTTCTTCATTATATTTCCTTAAATTCTTCCTTTCATATGCCTTTGCATCACTAATTGTGAAGAACATTTAGATTACTAAGTTTGTGTCCTTGCTAGTTGATAAAGAGGGGGCAAAAGCTTCCTCAATCTCAATGATCAACTTTACTGTAGTTGCATTTACTATAATAAGCAAAGCATGTAGGGTGTGAACTGGCTTCCTTAAGATCTGTGGTTGTGCTTGAAAAATCATAAAGCTATTTTGGGACCACTCTTTGACAGACGAATTCCGAGTTAAGTGTGGTTCTCACAACACCTTGTTATTGGAGATTAATATATTGTACTCTTTTCTTCAAGGTAGGGATTAATGATGAAACTAGAACTCACCAGTTTGTAATGTATACCTCTTATCCAAAATCATTTAATTGGGAACCAAGAAAGTTATTTTAACACGATTTTTGCACGTGGCGTCCTCTGACAAGCTACATGTGTTATTGCATCAATCTTCGAGTTCAAATATCAATACTTGAAATGTGGCGTTATAAGATTAGCACGCGAAAAGTGCATCTTTATACAATTGGATTAGTTTTTATAAATTTTGTAGGATTAGGTTGTCGTCATCAATGTCGTTTACAACATATGAGCTCTATATGTTTGTCGATTGGACTAGTTTGATGGATCAAATCATGTGTGTAGATCTTAGACAACTGATAATCTTGGAGTTAAGTACATCTCGGGCTCTACTGAGTATACAGAAAATGAATTACATATGTATACTAAGAAATACACATTTGTCATAGCACGAGACAAGAAAAGATATGTGAATTTTGATTGCATAATATAAACTCTCTTTCCTCTAGACTTTATGCAAAGAACAAACACAATATGAAGTAGCTTAGAAGAATAGCGAATGTAATTCAAGTAGCTTGGAATTTCGCTTCTATATCTAATACTTGTTTGGCATCTGACATTAGCTACAGGCAAGTAATAGGCTATAAATGTAATTTAGCATGCATCTAGCACATAATAGTTTCATGGATTCATCAAGTGATTCACGAAACGTTGACAAGATTATCAACTAAACTTGAAGTGCCAGGTCGCGGCTATCAAAGGTATGTGTGTGTATGCATTTCAGTTAGATGGATGGAGATCTTAGCTCGAAATGTGAGCATGGTCGACCATAATTACCAATATACTTAATCGTAGTTGGAAAGATCTGCCAAAAAAAAAGAGTTGCAAATTGCTGACAATGATTCAGTAATATTTAAGGTGACTATGCCAACAAAAATGGATTAATCTAAAAGAGCTTTAGAGCACTTAATCAACTATGTACCTAATGTCTAGTTCAATTGTACGTGTATATTAATAGAATATCTAAAAGTTTATTTGCATGCTGAACTTGTGAAGTACCCTTCGAAACAATTTATATGATTGGAAGACTTCAATGTCCTTGCAGCCTTGATATCGTCGATAGAAGAGTTTCCTAAGTCATACTCAACAAAAGATTCACCACCACTATGCTCAGAAGATATGTCAAACGCTAACCATCTCCTGGAGTGTACCCTGGTATTGCTTAATACTAGATTTTGATCCCAAGTTCGATGTTTTTCTCTCTCTTTGCTATTTTTACTTTTTTTTTATTTTTATGAGAGACGAACTTAGGGAGCTGGAGTTCCAACCTGGTTCCTTTTTTATCAATATGTTGATGCTTTAGCCATTTCTACAGCAGGCTTGTTCCCCAAATTCATGTAGATAGAGAAATATTTAGTTAGTTAATGTACATTACAATTTTCTTTTTTTTCTTTTTTTTTTTTTTTTTTTTTTTTTGAGAAGAAATAGAGGGGGTATAAAGTTTCCCTAGTACAGATTACAATTTTAAAAATCAAAGAAGCAGCTTTTGCTTCAAGATGCTAGCTGACTCTGGCTGGGCGCATAATAGGGTCTACTCTAAAATCTCCACAATGTGATGCACTGACATTATTTACTGAACTTAGCATACAATGACAACTTAAGACTATGATGAGGATCATCCTATGAAACAAACAATGTTTGCCAGCAAATTAGCAAAATAATGTACTCGGTGAATTTTTTGATAAACAATGTAATCTGCGTAAAGAGGAGAGCAATCTCATGTTGAACTCAAAGATAATTACTAATAAATAAGAACAATGAAATTGCTTTTGTAGACCGAAGTTGAACTAATCAATATATAGACCAAAGTACAAAACTTGAGTAATAGAATACCATACATATCTGTAATGAGGAAGCCAGGACATGCATAATGAGCTAAAGAAGAAACATAAAGATAAACTGGTTCAGCCGAGAGATATAACTACATTACCGAATCTTAAAATTTATCGACCCCTTTACTCTTTTTCTTTTTTTTGTTTTTTGGCTTTTTGACGTTTGGATCTCTACCTAGAGCTCGATGGTCATCCCAACCTTGAGAAGTCGCCCCTTGGGAATAATGAAAACCTCATCCTGGCCCCTTAAATTCTTCCTCAAATAGTTGTATGCATAATCTATCACCAGCCTTTTATACAAAGAAGACCCACCTTTGGCCACTACCTCACTCTCACCGAATAAATGAACAGCCCCGTTCCTCCACTCCCTCTCCACCATCTCCACCTCCCTCTCCGTTGCCGCCGCCTCATCCATCTTGGTTCTCCCAGCTGATGCTGATACCTCATCGCCATCTTGTGCTTGCGTTGCAAGACGTAGTGCATCATTCCTTATGAACTCCTTCAAATGTTGCACCAGTAGCACATCCAGAGGCTCCTTCTCGTTCCTTGAGTCTTTGTAGCCATATCTGTAAGTGAAGTTCAATGGAATCTAATTACAATAGAAAGTGATGTTTCCAACATGAAAGTGGTCTTGATCATCCTCAGAAATTGAACATTAAATTCGAATAAGTTTCCTTTTCTTTTCTCCTTAAGAATACTTATGCGAGAAATAACCAAACATGCACTCATAAATATACCACTGAAGAGCTGAGGATCCAAACCACAAACTTTTTGGGTGGGATCAACTTTCTTTCCCACTCCACCAAGGGATGATTGGATGAAGTAGGTTAGATGTTAAAAATGTAAAAAGCTAGGTGCTAGTTCATACCTTGCAACACACCGGAACACAAGCAGTTCACTTGGCCCAACCCGTCGGAAGAGGAACCGCTCCTCGCTAGATACCCTACTAATGGGCAGAGATTTAACCGAGACAAAAACGAGAACTTTGTGCAACGCAGGAACATTGTCAAGGTAATGCTTGAAAATTGGAGGAATGCCTTGGACGAGCTCAGAAAAGAAGAGAGCAAGACCAGGTATTCTTTGCAAGTGCGGCTCTGAGACAATCTCTGAAAGCCGGTCGGACGGAACCTTATGTGCAAGCTCGTACATATACTTCTTACGGTAGACATAGTTCCATATCAACATGATGAAGATGATAACTGCTGCAATTAGCAAAGGGAGATACCCTCCTTGGTTGAACTTGTACAGTGCTGCACTCAAGTAGATGAGCTCGACGGATACAACTATGGCAATGAATAACATCACAAGGATGAAGTTGGTCTTCCATATCATGATCATTATGAGAATAAGAAAGGCAGATGTTAGGACCATCACCGAAACCACAGCAATTCCTGCACTCCAAAAAAAAAAAAGAAAACGCCATTTAGCATGATTCAACCAACTATTCTAGATTACTTTCACTGTACTTGCTCAATTTTAACATTTTGAACTCAAACCAGACAAATTAGTACTCCATTATGAGATAGTTGTATACTTGACAGCTAGTCAAACGTACCATAGGCATTGTTGAGCTTGATGGTGTTCTTGAATATGGCAGTAATCACAACGCAGATAATCATGAGAATGTAGTTCACTTCGGGGATGTAGACCTGGCCCTCATACTTGGCTGATGTGTGCACAATCTTCACCCTAGGGAAGCAACCAAGAGACAGGGACTGCTGTATGATGGAGAAAGTGCCAGAGATCATAGCTTGGCTTGCAATTACAGATGCTAGGATTGCAATAACGAACATAGGCCAGTAGATTGGCTCTGCAAGATCAGTTTAAAAGGGCAACGATAAGCTGCTAGATCTTTATGGTGTAAGTAATAATATCTTGTCTAAAGCGATGAAATAACTTCCTCACACAACCATAAACAGAACCATCTTCACAAATTGAAGAAATCCTACTTGATGTGTGTTCGACTAATTTTTAATGACATTTCTGAGCAACCACTACTAGAAACTTGGAGATTAAAAATAATAGGCACATGTTTACATGTGAGCATATATACATACTAGGGATGGACTTGTAGAAGGTGTCGAGAACATCTTCCGAGTGCTTGCGGAGGAATGAAGCCTGCCCAGAATATGCCAAGATGAGTGATGGGTAAACCACGGAGCACATGCTTATCTGAATCGACTTGACAGTGAAGTGCCCGACGTCAGCGAACAACGCCTCAACTCCTGGCATTGCAGTAGAGTAAAAGGAATGAATTAGGGCACAGCTGATTTATGAGGCTATATATTTACAAGTGCTTGTGCATACGTATCTAAATTATTAAAATACAACATATCAAATACCCTTTCCTTCTCCATGCTGTCTATCCATAAGTCTAAATATACTCCGTATAATCCATCCATAATCTAATATACTACATGTGCCTTTTAATATGCACCTATGGTGTACAATCACAACTATAATCGTGCAAGCAGAGTTTCCTTAGATGGGCGTAATCGTAAGTTTATATAGTCAAACATTTCCGTTCCTTCAATATAGGCCCCTTCCATTCTAACAGTATTCTATTTTGATCACTCCACGTTTCTATCCAACATTGCCATCCCAAACTAATCTCAGTAATTGTTAGATTAATATTCCTGCATGTACATAAACATGCCGTCGACTAAGTAGGTATGTAAAGTAAAGGAGATTATTAGATGAGTTGGTACATTCATATAACTGATAGAATCACATCGAATTAACAATAAGAACTGAGTTTTAACATCATCCATAGACATACCTGTTATGCAAAGAAGGACACCACCAAGGGAGATCCATGCAGATTTACCATTCCTCTTGAAGTAGTCAACAATGTGCCAAGGATTAACAGCCTTGATGACCATAGGGTCATACTTGAAAAAGTTGAAAACTCCTATGCTTGCAATGGAGATAAGCCAGATAGTAATGATTGGAGCGAAGGTATAGCCCACCTTGTCCGTGCCAAACCTCTGGCACATGAATAGCACGATCAACACAGCTATAGAAATGCTTGCGATCTTATCTGAGACAAAGAGAAAAAAAAAGCATAAAATTAAGTAGCCAACAAAAATAATAATATGATAAAACATAGTTTACTACCATGTAGATTGCTCCAATTTAAAAAAATCACCCCTAGCACTTCAGCTTTGTTCATTATCAATTAGGGGTTTAAGATTTAACATTTGTGAACCATTGAGAACAAGTTTCCTTACTAGAACAAATCATATTTAAATTTAAACTGATAGGAAACTCTTCTAAGATGCCAAAAAGAAAAGTCTAGGCATGTAGATTCCCACACAGGGACAGATTTGTGACACTTTTGTACCTCAAAGTGCAATAATGAAAGAGGCTCAATCAATCCTACTAATTCAATAAAATTTCAACAATGAAATGGGCAAAGTACAGAAGAGAACTTAATAAAGGAAGAACAAAATGGTTATTACCATCATTCATGGACTCCGCTGCTTCCTTTATTCCTCCAACCGCAGATAAAACTGCCCCAAAAAAAAATCGAAACATTCAGAGGTTTTGTCGCACATGCATGAACAAGTTTTGTACAAGAATACAGTAACTTAAAGAACAAACAGGGTTGTTATATATCTAGACACTTTAATTAGTTTAGTTATTAAGAAACATATGTACAGGCCTAACTACCTTTTCCTAGTGCGCCACTCAGACTTCTCAATTTTTATCCTTAAACTTCAAATTAAAGTGAATTATACATGTCATTTTTTGAAATGCTACAGGAGGCTCTCTCAATGTGTTGGCTAAGAATTTTCGCTTACTTGTCAAAATATCGAGTAACATGTTCTTGCGAGCTAGTTTCGTACTAGAGTCTACACATCTACAAATTTAGTTATACTTCAACTACCATCAATTTGAAAATTTATGGACCATTTTAGGACTTAGGAGTATTTTTTCTCTTGAGTCCATTCAATACTCAAAATTACACTTGAAACTTTACAGAGTACTCTCACTCCTGGTTTATATGTAACTCTTCTTTCTTTGGCTGCATTCCGGTGGCTAAGGACATTCTCATAAATGCAATCATATTGTGCACATTAGTTTGCCGATCGGCACAAGCTGAAAAACCTGCTTCTGATTTTTAGTTTTGCTTTTCAAGAAAAAATATGTTTTTGTACAGTCAGTATGTGTTTTGAATTTGAGTTTACTGAAACTCGGCTAGGCTCATTCACCACAAATTGAATATATACAACCAACAGCGTTGGCACAGTTGGTTGGTGCTGAGTGGTGAACACGGCCTACCTCTCATGAAGGATAGGTCGGAAGTTCGAACCCCAACAAGTGTGAGTTGGGAGGGACTACCGTACCGCTCTATTTTGGGTCGAGATGTAGGATAGAAACCGAACTCGGTTGATAGACCAAGAAAAAACAAGAACATATACAGCACACAAAAAAAAGTAAATTACATACCTGAGACACAAGGGGTGAAAATACCATCCCCAATGACCATGGCAGTTCCAAGCATGGTGGCACATAAGAGGAAATACTTCGCGAATGGGCTGCTCTCAAGTGCTGATTTCATCTTTATCGCGCGCTTCGATCGGCGGTTCGGCAACTCTAGCTTGAAATTGGAAACATCTCTGTCTTCCGCTTGTTGGCTCGGTAACAATCCAACTTTCGAATGCCGGCAAATGAGGGAGTACAGAGCAAATGTCCCACCTGAACAAACATTACTCAAGTATAATCTAGAAATTCGAAGACATATGAAAAGTAAAGATCAAAAGTCATGTTCTTAGGATAAAGCACGAAAAAATCAGATAGGATCCTCACATTTTGAAAGATGCTTCTATAAAAATCATAAGCGGTTACTTCAGACCGCAGCCACCGGACGCCGGCGGGATTGCGGCGGTCCCGGCGAAGTGGTTAGCGGTTATTCGTTATTTGTGGCAATGGAGAAAGGAGGGAATTGTCGGGATTTTCTGGAACTCGTGGTCGACAAATTGAATTTTACTGATTGAGCTCGAAAGCGAGCCCGTTTTAGACCGGTCCATTTTATGTATTTTTTGAAATTTGTATTCTTTTGTCGATAAAAGTATAGGGGTTTTGTAAAAAAAAAAAAAGCCTGCTTTTCAAAATTAAGTTACTACATCAAAATCTATATTTTTCGTATTTAAATTTTTTTTATAAAAAAATATTTATAAATATATATTTTAATTTAATTTAATAACATCCGTAGATATAGGATTCATTCGGAAGAACGGTATAAAAACAAATGCTATTATGTATTTAATCTAAAATCATATGCATACATTAATCGTTTCTATCTCCAAAGATCCAGGACTTAATAAGATTCTACCATCATCCCACACATTCGGGCCACCACCTCTTCTTTTCATCTCACTCACTCATTATTTTCATACCTATAAATCATATTTATCAATATCAATCCCACTCAGCTCTAATAAACATATTTTAATGGAGCAATAATGGAGACATCCGATAGCAGTCCTCTCTCTCTCTCTCTCTCTCTCTCTCTCTCTCTCTCTCTCTCTTATCCAAACTTTTTCACTCAAGTCCTAATATGTGATGGCTTATGCTGACGACACCGTACATAGCAATATACTTTGTTATTATTTTTAAAAATAAAAATACAGATTCCAAATATACTTAAATATTTAAATATATATTAACATATGTTATGTCGGTAACAATTAGCATAGGTCATGCCGTTAAACTATGAACATACTATTGCAAAGGAGTATATAACACTTAGGAGTTAGGAACTTACCATCGCCATTGTCGTTGGCGCGGAGAACGATGAGTACGTACTTAACGAGGGGGATGAGAGTGATGGTGTAGTAGATGAGAGAGAGGACTCCCAGGATATCGTCGTTGTGTTTGATGCCATCCGTGAACGTGCTTGCAAACACGTACAACGGCGACGTCCCTATGTCGCCGTAAACCACCCCAAGGCTCTGGAACGCCAGCGCCATTATTGCACCCTACATAGCATACGAATAACTATTACTTTCCAATAATAAACATTTTTGTTAGCGAACTCTTTGAATCTCGCCAACACGTATCCTGAGAAGACTTCTCCTTGTAGTAGTACTATATTATGTTAGATAGTATATACACTTGGTTTTCGTACCATGGAGGCTGTATTTGTACGTCGATGAGATCCGGAGATGGCGTGGGCCTCGACGTCGAGGGAATCGTACCGTCGAAACACCTTTTGATCGGTTGCCGGAGCAGCTGCATCGCCGGCGCCGGCGAGCTTCTCCTCGATTTCTTCTTCTTCTTCTAGAGGAGGCTTCTCTCTATCCTCTCCTTGATCCTCCGCCATGTTTGATCTCCTTAGCAAGATCGTCTAACTAAGGAAATAAAACAAAAATTAAAGAGGAGGAGAAAAGGAGAGAAAAGAGAGAATTTATTAAGGTTGGCAAGCAATAGTTGCAGACTATCACGCGAAGAATGTGTATTTATTATGCAGCTTGCAAAAATAAAAATATAAAAAATGAAAACAAAATTGTTGGAGATCAGCGTGCCGCGGACCGGAATCCACGCTAGACGTTCATCTATTGCTCCTCCAAATTCTCCTCTCAACGCCCACCGCAAGTCAAAGCTCATTAGTATTCTTCCATGATTTTTTATGACCGAAAACTTGTAATAACTCTTGGACTTATCTGGCCCTAGGTTATTTGGAAAATGCTATATATATATATTATAAGATGGAATTATTATATATTATTAATTAAGAACAAAGGATAAGCTCCATACTAATATATATGACAGCCCGATCATATGCTCTACGTGATTGTAAGATGTGTTTTATGCTGAAGAGACCGTTTGAAACACCAACTAATTACGGTATTTTCATTTATTCTCGCTTAATAAATATCTAATTAAATATAGGGTCGACATGGATACATTAAGCCTAAGTAGGACATGGAAACCATCTTCTATTTCGGAATTGTTGAACTGTATCAGATGTCTATAGCATTTCTTTTTGGCCGTACACTATTGGAAATATGAATTCTGTTTTTTTTTTTTTTTTCCTGAGATTATCGTATGGATATTTTATCCGTACTGGTCTATTTTTTATATGATCGTTGTAACAGATAAAATAACGGATGGCTCATATAGATAGTCAAAAATTGAAAGCATAAAAGAAATAAATTCTTGGTCTTTAAAATCATGTCTCCCTAAAATGATCATAGTTTTACGTGCCAGTCTATGACATGTGTCCGACAATACATATTTAGTTATGCAGTTATCAGCATAACACATACTAAAAATTTATATTTTAAATTGTAAATTAATTTTGAATGTTTTAATTTCTGCAAAAATAATAAATGTTTATCGACATAGTATGTACGTAAAAGGATATGAACAGCTACTTAGCCAGAGTCCAGCACGACACATCTTGCATAATGTGGACAAAAAAAGCAATAATGTCAAATATGCACTTGACAAAACTCATACAAATCAATTTTTTTTATTAATTTTTTAAATAAGCTCCTAGTTACCGACTCGAATGTGTTCCATGAACTATTTAGTGTTCCCGCTAGTTAGTTAGTGTTCCGGATAAACTATATAGTATTTATAGGAGTTAACTTGAGGGGTCGATTTGCGAGACTCTTGCAGGCGAGTTTTCTTTTTCTTTTTTTTTGGAGAAAACTTCTAAAAAAAAAAAATCATCATTCTCAGAATTAAAAGTGATCTTGGTAAAAAATTAATTATAACTTCAATTTATCACATGCAGCCAAGATTTATTTGCATTTCCATGAAAAGTAAAACATGAATTTCCTTTAATCACATATGGTCAAGATTTGTTGCTCATGCATTTTCCAATGACTCGAAAAGAGGTCCAAAGTCACAGGTGCAATCGTCACCAAGCCGGCTCTTCTGTTATCTACATGCATGGAATTTAGACTTGACGACGATGAACAGTTTTTGTATCTCAAAGTAAAAAATTAAAAAAAAAAAAAAAAGAAAGAAGAAAGAAGAAGCAAAGATGAAAAGTAAGATCGATCCACTCATCAACAAGATCTTCGTGATTTCCATAATTTCTTTTTCTTTCTTTTATGAATGTTGTTGCGTCGTTTTCGTTGTTGCTTTTATTTAGAGAATAAAGTCTATATATTTATACCAACATCCGCTATAAACTTTATCTCTTTCCTGATAATTGCTAAATTAACATATAGTTACATATATAAGTCATTTGTTTTTTAAAAAAAATAAAAAATTGAATATGAAAAATAAATTTTTGTTTTCCTAAGGTGCCACATATCTTTGCGGTCCCCTTTTATAAATGTACACATGCAAATATGGTATAAAAGCTTTGAATATTATAAAAAAGTTTGTTATTCTATATTTTTTTTATTTTAAAAAAACTCAAAATATCTATTTAAAATTAAAAAAATTTCATATAGGATAATATAACTGAAAATAAAGAATACCCTACGTCTAAATCTTATAATAAGGCGCCGTAGTGTAAAAATTTAAAGATTTTCTTTTTTACGTTTAGCTATAGAAGTGGGTTGAGTATGATGCCGATACAGAGTTTATGCGGTGTGTACCAGAGATTTGGGAGTGCTATCCAATGAATTTTTTTTTTTTTTTAACCCCACCCCTCAGATGACCCTCCCATGGGATCGAACCTAGGACCTCCCCCTAGGAGGGGATTTGGGAGTGCCATCGAATGACCGTTTGTTTTTACTTCACGCATGAAGATGTGTATCTGTCCGTAATAGATCGGAGTAATTTCTAGGTTATCCAAGATTATTATTTTTAAGTGATGAGTCAACCTCAACTACTCTTCCCAGATTTAACACCTAAAGGACAAAATAATTATGTAACATTTTTTTTTTAAATTATCGTTAAAAAATATTATCCGTAGTTGATCAATTTTTATACAATCGTCATAATAAATAAATCATAAATATTACCAACACATATTATACTAAACGAAGCGTTTCAACTTTTCGATCTGAACAGACTAAAAAATCCGTATTATCCTCTATATAGTACAAAAATAATAAAATTTCCATATACTTATATATAGCTCGTACGAGATTTGATTCAAAACAATTAACTTCTTGAGGTAAAAGCTCCGATCGTCCATCTAAACCTCTTGGATTCGTACCATTGGTTCTTAAACACGATCGTACTAGTCCCTTAATTTCAAATATTCTTTCCTGTGCAATAGATAAAATACTAAATAGGCTTGATCTGCATCTACCATAGAAAAAAACTCATAACACATTATGTAACGATTTAGGAGAGTTACATATCGAACCTGCATCAACTTACAAATTAGCAACAAATATTTATTTATAATCTATTATTTTTCACATCATAAAATATCTATTTAAAAAATTAAATATATTTCTATTCAAAGTTATTTCAAAAAATGCTTTTATACATATATTTTAAGAATCTAAAATCTTAACGAAAGAATTTTTAAACCAATTGCAATTTTGAAATCTCAATCCACCTATTTAAAAATATTAAAAAAAAATTAAATACAAAAATTATAAATCACATCAAAATTTATTATTTTATATTAGAAACTTCTCCAATAACACTTATATAATAGTCAAGAAACTAATGGTACGAACTTTGAGACAAAATTAACTCGTAAATAATTTAAAATTCGGAACTAATTTGTAAACATTTTGAGAGTTGATATGCACTTTTCTCTAGGAGAATAACCATTCGGACTTTCACGCATGCAGGAGAAAACTTCTCTTATAGTCCACATGGGACAAGAATCGATTGCAGAGCGCTCCAACCACCGGACTACCTACCCGTGCCAAGAAATTTTGGAAAATATCTGTAAGTGCTACAAGGCGGGCTAGAAGGTCGATAGCGCGATGGCTGTTGGTGCTCACTTGGTCTAAAACAAGACACAGAAAAGTTACATTAGATCGAATCTGCAAAATAAACTAAAATCAAACTAAATCAAACTAGATTTTGCTAATCAGCTCAAGCACTCTACAACCCCAATTCAATTTGCAATATGAAGTAATAACACTCATCCTTGTTATATCCTCGGTTTTTTACAGGACACTCTAGCTGATATCAAGTAAACAATAAGATGGACATCAAATAAAAAAAAAGATGGTACAGAAACAAGCAAACATGGAAAACATACGTTATACGTACCCGGATGTGGTTCTGTCAACTCTTGTTCCATGGTTTTATCACCCCCACGACAATGACGACCACAATCAGTAAAAGGATTATAATTGCTATGCACATGCACTTCCGCGAGCTTTTCTGCAGCCTCTTTGCCTTTTGTAGGGTAGTCGTTCCAGTCTGCACATAGTTTACAGCGCTAGAAACCTGCGAAGAAAATAAATGTGAAATGAGGAAAAAGTTGTTCATACGAAGAGAGTATGACTAATGAGTAGTGTCCGCCAACCTGTGATTCGATATTATCCAGCATCTCTCCTTGGGCCTCAACCAGTACAGCCATATCAAGGAAAATCTGCAAAATGAAAAAAGATAGAAATAAACTGACCATATGAATTTAATAATACCATTAAAATGAGTTGAATGTCAATAAGAATAGCAATGTTTCTTGCTGAGAAGTCCCACATGAAGTTTACGCCGAAGTTGTCATAGTTCAGTTATTAACCTGAACTATGACCCCCCAAAAGGCTGAACTATAGTTACAAAAACTAATTTCTGGGTTAACATGTGTTTAACTTTGGGTATTGTAGCGGTGCCTTGAACAGTAAAACAATTTCTCACATAATATATAGCATCATCATCGGTACAACTCAAACTATGAATTACAGGCACAGCAATATGTCACAAAACGATACGGTAAAGTGGACACTGCAAGAAATTAATTTGTAAAGCCTTGGACATAAGATGGAATGGCGACTACAAACAAATTTATAACATTATATGCTTATTTTTCTAAAAAAACTAGTTTGTATATCTTTAAATGCTAAGCAAACATTAACTATAATGACTAAAAAATCACCCTGTTATCAATATCTTATAACAACAAAGATATTATATTACTTCATCACAATCAATATTATTCACATTCAAAATCAGTATGTATATAATCAACGAGTAATAATTTATTATTTTTTTTTTCTAATAGTTGATTTACTCAAACTTGTTACAGCAAGTGTTTGTAAGTGTCAAACACACAAATATAAAGAGCACAAGTGTCCCATTATGGATGCGGTAATTCACGTGTCATATACGTGTCCAAGTAGTGTAGTGCATGCAAAGTGTTCGCATCGTATACATGTCCGCATCAAGTCACACGGCATCTTATGAAAAGCACAAGTGTTTCCTAGCAGTCAAGCTTTGAACTTTTGCACTCATAGTAGGAAGCATAATTCAGTATCCATATTGTGACTGACTAGCCAAAGAAACGAATGATATGGATGACAACATTCAGCAAATACAAAAATTAAAAAAAAGAAGAAGCACCAAATAAAGCCAAGGCTGGTATGTATGAGATTCTCTAGAATGGCTGAAACAGGTATGTCAAGGAACCTATTGTGTTCTATTCTTGGATAAGCTGTCAAGCATACATACGTGTGGAATAAGGTTGACCTTGGTAAAATTTGGGGCAAAGTCGTACACATTTCGTAAGCTTATTCGTGTTTTATTCCTCAAAAGTAATGCAAGCAATTCAGGTCTCTTATCCACATTAAATAAATTCCTAAGGGCACAATACAACAACCAGACCTAAAGAGAGAGAATGATGAGGATAACTAAATTCTCAATGGCGCTGCGATGCACCTCGCATATCAACTTCTAATTAATGCTAAGCATCTCAAATCAATGACAGATCAGATTTTTGAGCGAAATCGAGAAAAGCCCATGAAAGAATTTCTATTATGAAAACCAGAGTAGAAACTAGAAACAACTGAAGTACGCGTAGCTTTTATAAAAATATAACTAAACCATGCTATAAAGGAAAAGACAATCTGCATTAACTAAAGTTTGTATTTTAGTGCAGTTACCTGCTGCAACTCCAGCAGCTTTCTCTCAATTTCTTTTACAGTGTCATGGCGCTCCTGGATTTCAGCAAGTGTGTCCATCACCTACAAGCAACAGTAATAATGTCTTGTAATCTAAGGATGCTGTTCTACACGTTGAATAACAACAAAAGCTAAACCTCAAACGTGTAAGTTTCCTCGTAACAAACAATTGAACCATTACATATACAAAATTTAAATTCGTAAGATGAAGTAAAACAGACAAACCTGGCCACGCCCCTGCTCCTGAATTGCTTTCTGAAAAATTTTCTCACTGTTTCCAGTCTCTATTAATCTGTCAATGGTCTACAAAGCCCAATAATGATAATACATTCGATATAAGATAATAAAAATAGAAGCATACTTTCATCTCATAAATACTAATTTACCTCTTCGTCAGCACGGTTCCCCGTTACTGTTACGTACAGGCAACAAACACAAATTAAAGTCAGCAAGCTGTAACATGCGGAAAGCAAATAACTTTGAGAAGCAGAAATTTAGTTCACTGGGAAACGATAAGACCTGTAAACACCCTTCTCTCAACGACTTCTCGATACTCCCTTTGAATCGCTTCCCTTAAATTCTGCAGAAAATTTGACAAAATTATCAAAGTCAGAAAGCAATGTCTTGCTTATCCAAATTATGATGCAAAATCTTCAGAAGATTTGCTGCCTTCCGAAGTTCCTTTACAGAGAAGATTGTATTCCAAGACAAATTAATCACAGTTTCTGTCATTCTTTTGTGATATGTGTGACAATGCAACCAAACATTTCATAAACATTATACCTATCTTAAAACCTTTCTTCCTGAATTCTACTTTCTGCTGGACAAATCAGCACCCTGTACAACTGAATATAGGTGACTATATAACCAGTTGGGAAAGTGCTGAATGGTAAGCATTGTATAAATGGATGTTCAAGTTAAATTCCAAATCTTCCTGGTAATAAGTTGTTGGGAAAGTGCTGAATGGTAAGCTTCACATCTTCTCTCGAATATCAACATAATGACTTGCAAGGAACATAAACGCTAGCAATATTTAAGCGACATGAACTACTTCAACATTTATAAAAGAAACAATACTTATTTGCATTCCAATCCAATTTATAGCAAGCGCATACTGATAAACATCAATAAGGATACTGGAGTGGGTAATACCCACCACATGCATTACATCAAGCACCGGGAACTGAACCAGCCTTTCAGTTAGTGGTAAAATGCATTACAAGTTAAAACTCCACCAACGGGTGGCCAGCCTCTATGCTTGCATATGGAGAGAATTTTAACCTAAAAAGTGAGAAAGTCAGGTTGAGGATCCACCTGAAACTCAAACATACGGTCCTTCAACTTCTTCTTCAAGGCCCTACAGTGTCACAAGATGCAGCCAATCTGCTCATTGATTAGCTGCAGTTTAAGTTGAATGCTTAACTTCAATAGACAACTTAACTTACACAGTCTGGGCAGCTCTGGTTCGATCTACACTAGTGCCTTTTCCACATCCAGGCTTCTGTCTGTTAGCCAAATTCTACATCAAAGGTAAATGAACACATTAAACCATCTTAAGTGAAGAAGAACTAAAAGAAATTTTAAAAAAATAATAAATTTGCAGAGATGTGCCTATGGAACTAGTTTCTGAAGCCTCAAGGAAAAAGAGAAAATAAATAATAAACTAGCATGTTAGGAACCACAAGGACCGCTGATACTAATGGTCAAATCAAATGATTTTCATCTGACAAATCCTTCAGTTCACACAACTTCCAGATTGGCAGGTCGCTCTAAAAGAGAACAGTTACTGAAAACATAAAACATTTCACATTTGATAGATAAAGAAGGTTGAGAACATGACCAACCTTCTAAAAGTGAACAGTTACTGAAAACATTACTAACATTTCACATTTGAAAATATTTCCTTACCTTAACTATATTTCAAATATAAGAATAGCATATAGTTAGGAAATATTTTACGGCCTAAGTCTGCAATCAACGTTACCAATTCACCATGCAGGAATTACCAGAGAAAAATGAATCTCCAGCAAAAATTAGTATCTATGCAGCGATCAATATTTTTCGAGAACTTTTACCATAGTTTACAAATAAAAAAGCTTTTATTTTAGGGACCTTATGTAGAAACGCAACCATAATTTTCATCCATCATAGAGAAACTGGTTTTGGACCCCCAACCATTTAGGTACGGCTAAAGTGCCCTACCCCCAAGTGAGGTAGCTGGCAAATACAAAGTATATGAAGGGAAACAAACTTCAGAAGGAAATGTGTCAAATGTTTCTTCAAATGGTAAAAGTATTGACAGAGAACATTAAGCAGCCGATTCCATGGCCATTCAACTACTTTAGTAAGAGGCAATAGGAAAGGGAAGAACACTTAAGAAGCTAATGGTGGAGTTATTTCACACAGATAAACCATTTCACAAGGGAATGTAGTAAGCAGTTCTGTATGTTCAAGACTATAATTAGCTGTTTGACATGTATTCAACCTATAACATCAGCGGGTCAATAAGTCGCTTACATCCTTGTCAAGTTCCTCAAGTTTTGACTTCGCTACAAGTGCAACCTTTTGTGCTTCATCAATATCTTTCTCCATGCGCTGCTTGATTGCTGCAAACATGTAGATATAAGTCTTTGTAACATACAATTCAAGAGGCATATTGGACAAACTAGCTCTGAGGTAAATTAGCTCACTGATTCTTTCTTCTTAGTTTTGTGTAAAGACCATGGTTGTACGTGCTGGACGGCATATTGGACAAACTAGCTCTGATGTAAATTAGCTCACTGATTCTTTCTTCTTAGTTTGTGTAAAGACCATGCTTTTACATGCCGGGCAGCTCGGTGCCTTCCGTCATGTGCTGGATCCGTAAGAATTTGGCACCGTCTCGGACCAAGCCGCCCATGCTAGTTGGCACCACACCCTTTCTTCTTTTTTTTTCTTTCCCTTTTTTTTTTTGGGTTTTACAGATCCTTTCTATAAGCCACATCGACACTCTATGCGACATAGATTAATGTACTATAAACTTTTGCTATGTAATTATGACTTTTATATTTAGTGTTCGATTAATCTTTTTTATGATTGCTTAAATAATTTTAAAATTTAAAAATAAAAATTGCACGGATCGGCATAGTTGGCATGTCTCTAGTTTAAGATATATCGAAACTCGGGTTGGCAGTCGGCACGACTTGGAAAACCTTGCTAAAAAACTACTACTAGTTATTACTGCTACAAAGCTAAGTGGGTTAATCTCTTAGCCATTAACTGGTGACCTATTCAGCTACAAAGCCCTCTTGATTTTCCATAAAAAATGCAAAATATTTTTCCACCTCAAAGGGATGACCCACTGTCACGTAATTGAGTGACAATATCATTTTTCTAATTAAATAATACATTGCACAAAGAATGATGACCCTCTAACTCTTCACACAACAACGACAACAAAATCTTTTTCCTACTAGGTGGCGTCTGTACATGGATACTTGTAGACCAATATGCTCAATTTAGAGCCTAGCCCTGTCTATTCAAAAAAAAAAAAGGCAACAAAGCCGCACATCTTTTAAAAAAGCAGAGAGCCAAAGATAGAGAGAGGACATTAAAACAACAATCAAGCAAGCAAAATCACGCTATAGTGTTAAGTCACCAAACCTCTAGCCACCTTTACAGAAGGGACAGATACAAAACTTAAAAGATGTAGATGAAGTTGCAAGATATTTGACATTTCAAACTGTGTTCACAAATATCTCAAGTAACAATGGCTCACGTATTAATCATTTGAAATAGTAGACAGCTGATGGACAAAAAAGGATTGTATAAATAGTTGTACATGTTAAGAAGTACGAACACATGCAATTTACCTTTCATAATAGCTGCCTTGGTTACAGCCTTTGATTCCTCATTCGATTCCTGCATATATAAATTACAACCTAAGAAAGTATACAACAAATTCGAAAAGCCAGAAACATGTAGTTGTTTCTACACCCATGGCCAACATGTAAACTGAACTTATTAGGGCCTGGGAACATAGTATGCAAAGAAATTGTACTCATTGTTTTATAGACATTAAATTTGTTTTATAGACATAATAAGAGTTTTCATGTAAAACTCTGTCCCAAGAAGATGCTTTACAAGTAGGAGTTTACAAACCATACAGAACTAACAAAAGTATAACTCTTAAATATTTCATAAAAAGATGTACCTGAAGCTTTTGTGATATCTTTGAAAGCTTCTCAATTTGTTTTTCAATATTCTGAACCTGGACGGTGAGAGAGATGCAAAAGAATTAAGGTTGAAAACATGTTGGTAGAAAACAAGAAATTATACTCAATAAGCCCATTTATCAATGAGCAGAAAGGATACCTTCTCTAAGAAACCTTCCAACCCCATATCACCTGTACTTATCGGGGGTTGTGCTCCTAGTTCAATGTCTGCATCTCTTGAATCTTGCCCTCGAGCGAGTTCAAAGGAATCCTGAAACAGAGGCTATGGTTAAAAAGAGCAGAAAAACAGACCAGTTCTTAAAAGATGATAATATTAAAACTAGGAAGAGTCGTATCAGCCTAAACATGAAATAAAATGAACAGCTCGAACTTACAGTCGGAATACTCTGTATTTATAAAGTGAGATACAAACATTTATTTGGCATCTGTGACTAGAAAAATACAGAAAAGAACCAAAAGATAGAGCAAACATGAACGACAGGTGCAAATAATCCGCAATAAGAACATCAAGAAAGTTGCTATAAAAAAACTTGCACTCAACATGTCAGTAACAGTTATTTATGTTGGTTGCATACTACATAGTCCATTTGTATCCTTAACAACCTCTTCTTTTGTTCGTGAACCAAAAAGACAAGGCCAATAACATACTCAAGTCAAAAGCGCAAGGCGTACTGAGGCACAAAGGTGATCTTGGAGTCTAGACGCAAGGCGAGGCAAGCGTCTTATAAACTAAGAAGCACGGATACGGATACGTGACACGGATACGACACGATACGGATACGTGGATACGCAATTTTTCAAAAAAACAGGATATGATACGTCAAGGATACGTTATTTAAAATATATATTTAAATATTAAATTATCGATTATAAAAAAAATATTTATGTACAAAAGATAGTAAAGAAGCATTTGTCAAAAGATAAAAGCTCATAAATTAGTATTTGAGTCCACATTGAGCATTTTATGTTTAGTAACATACCTCCACAAGGGCTTGCTCACATCTTCATTAGATCTCACATTTATATTCACAATCATATCACTAAATGTAGACATATCCATAATTTTACATCAATATAATTAAAGAATGAGAAGTCTAAATATAAAAAATCCATATTTAGTATATCATAATTCGTAAACAAAAACAAATGCACATCCAAAAAAAAAAAAAGAAAGGGTTGGACAAATGGGCTAGAAAATAGGCCAAACGTGTCTCCAAGGTATCCTAGCGTGTCCCCGACGTGTCCCCAGCGTATCCCCAGCGTATCCATATTTATTTGATTATTTATTAAATTCGGATACTTAAATTTGCGTGTCCGACACGTGTCCGAGCGTGTCCGGCACGTGTCCGTGTCCGATACGTGTCCGACACGCCGATACGCTCTTCCGAAGAGTGTCCGTGCTTCCTAGCTTATAAAGGCAGGATGAACTTTTTTCTCAGATATAAAAAATATACATAACAAATATAACTTAACTTTCAAAGTCATACATACCAAGTAGCAACAAGTAACAACAGTAGTTGCAATAGCAAGCAGAAAAGAAGCAAGTACAAAGAGCAAGCAAAGCCACAGCAAACAAGAAGCTGAAAAGAAGAAAGGAAAAAAATAAGCAAGCAGCAAAGAAAAACAAGACCCGAGGGGGAAAAAAAAAGAAGAAAAGAAAAGCAAGCAGCAGCAACACAGCAAAAGCCACTAGCCGATATGAGATTGCGAAATCTGCAGAAAATCAAAATTAAAAGCCGCTAGATCCGCACAGATGCGAATGAAAATTCCATTTATCATTTGTTCGAATTCAAAGAAGTGCAACAAAATCGGTACAATAACTTCAAACAATCATAAACAACACGTCTAACAGATTACTGAGAGAAGATTATTCATCTTGCTCGCTAAGCCGCTTGCAGCCCCAGAGTTCTTCGCGGAGTTGGCCGGAACGCAGAACTCGATTACGAATTCGACGTAACAGCTGAGCCGCGACTTCTCTCAACACGGTGAGAGAATTATTGTCGTGAGAAATACCGGGATGGCTTAAAGAGGTCGTGTATGTTGACTGCCGGATCACGTTTAGTAAAAAGAAGGGTTATTATAGCACGAATCTCGAATGCACGGTCTGGAAAGATCTGACGGTTGTGAACATTGGGTTCATTCTGTATAAGTTATCGTTAGGAGGAGAAAGAGTAAAGCTTTCCGATGCGGCCGTCGCGGGTTCCACGCCGGAACACTACTTACATGACAGAGTGACCAACTTGATGGAAAAAAAATGTTGAATATATCTTCTATTTAACCAAGCCAAGATGATATGGATATTCAATAAAGATACTATTTTTTAATGAGTATTGTTATTTATTTATCAGAAAATACAAAGTGTTATGAATAATTTTGCTATATAATCTAAATCATATGCACAGTATCAGATATATATAATAATACAAAGTGTTATTTAGATTGCTCTAGAATTATTATATTTCTGACACGTTTCTTCTTTAATTGACGATGATGATATAATCATACTTATTTCAAATATATTCCTTGACAAGATATAGTAATTGGATGATCATAAATGTTTAGGATCCAAAAGTTAGGCAGTAAATTCTACCAAAATTTAATGGCAAAATATAAACTTAAAATTCAACTGTTATACTTATGCTTTTTTTTATCTATGACCATCAATTTTGGTTCTATTCTACATTTTGACTAGCAAATGTACGATGAGTTTCTTTTGACTCACACTTACTAAATTCAAATTTTTTATTTTTTTTTTATTAGAGATAAGCAATTTTTTCCATGCACTAATTTTGTTAGCCAACATAATCAATACTAACTGATACTACTATTTTATGTATTATCAAAATACTTACCGGTGAAGTAACCAAGTTTTTAGTTTGAAAAGGATGGGAAAGAAGCAAGATATCATGGACGTGCATCAAATCAATATATTTGATCGAGATGCTAGCACGTGGTTTTATCCTAATTTTTTTAATCTATATGACTATTGATGTGTATTATATACTTCTTTAATTGATAATATTATTTCTTCGTAATATTTCACTGTTAACTTTTGTGTGTCTATGTCATGTACTTATCCAATCTATAACATATTTCATATAAGGTTATGTTTCTCAGTAACTATACATATATATACATATATATATATATATATATATATATATATATTCTCAGTAACTATACATATATATATATATATATATATATATATATATATATATATATATATATATATATATATATATGTATAGTTACTGAGAATATATATATATAATATATATATATATATATATATATATATATATATATATATATATATATATATGTAATTTGCCTCTTAAATGTAATCTCATGCCTATATCTGTTAGCAAAATATTTTTTATGAGTTTAGAATCATTGAAAATATTGATGTTATTTTTAAAAAGTTCTAAGTTATCATGCAGGGCATAAATTTAAAAATGAATCTTATGGTAGATTATGAATGAGCAACTAAAATTTGGCAAGTTGGTAAGTCTATAAATTGCCTTGGTTACATACTTCTCAGACTTTTCTTATAGAAATGTGGCATTCACCTCTTGAATTTTTTTTAATAATTTTGACAGTTCTAGACCAAATTATGTTTATTATAAATCAATCACTTGCTGACAATATCAGCAAAATTATGACCGATTTGAAATAAATTTTAAAAAAAGCTCGGTAAACTTTTGAAGAGATATAGTTGGTTTATCATTATTTCTTATTTTTATGACTATCTATTATAAAATTTCTTTATAGTCCATACCATCTCACTAAAATGAGCGCCAAAAATACTTTCCAGAAGGGGTGAATTTCGACCGGCCATGATAAGAGAGGATCAAATGTGATATCGGCAAAGCTTAGGTATCTAATAAAAAGAAAAACTCTTCCTTCTTTTTCTTATTGTTGTTATCAAAACCAAATTTGCCCATCTTAAATGGATAATTAAAGTACCATAATAGTATTATCTCTACACCTAGCTGTTTGTACATAGTTTCTTTGCTGTGACGCACGCTCTTGCAATGATTTTTGAACTCTGGCCTATATTGAGTTCCAACCTCAACTCAAAAGTAAGGCAGAATTTTACAATAATAGGTAAATTAAACCGTACTTTTTTTTTGACCCATGATGTAATAATATAATTTTTTCCCCTTAATTGATATATATATATATATATATATATATATATTTAATAATATAATTTTTTTCCCCTTAATTGATATATATATATATATATATATTATATATATATATATATATATATTTATTTATTTATTTATTTATATTTATATAAAATTGTTGCTTCATGTGGTATATTAAATAATTTTTAGTGTGCTATATGATATTTATTTTTATTCTAAACATATCACATAGCATTTACATTAATTGATAAAATTTTAAAAAATTATATAATCAATTTTAAAAATATGAAAGTTCAAATCTTAAAAATTAAATAATATATAATAATTTAATCAAAATAACAATCATTCCATATAGTAATATAAAAGTAACTACATTATATATTAAAAATAATTTATTATAATTTGTAATTTAATTTAAAACTACAATATATTCCATAATAGTATTTAATTTAAAACTTCTCTTAAATATAATTTGTTGGGTTTTACGCCAGTTATTAGGCAGCTTTGGGGAGTTACGTCTGCTAAAATTGGGACTTGCCCTTTTTTTCCTCAACAGAGAATCTTGCTTCTGTTTATCCATATATTAAAAAATTTGATTATATATATATATATATATATATATATATATATATATATATATATAATATTTATTTTTACTCTCATAAATATGACGAATAAATTATAATATTTTAAAAAATAATTATTCATTTATATGAAAATAGACAATATAAAAATATTTTTTTTAATATTATATTTATATATATGACTAATATTATAAGGCACAAAATTAGTTTTATATTTGTGCAAAATTAGTTTTGGCTAAAAATTCAGTGCCATCAATTATTTTTGTTTAGGCCAATCATATGGATAAGATTGGACCAGCTCAATTGACTTTAACAATGACAAACAAATTTTCTAACGAAAAGACGAAAAAGGAGCACGATTGAAAACAAAAGCGAGCTCTGGGATGCCACACACTCGCCGGAGTATGACGAACGTTTCTATTCCCAACTTACCCCTCTTCTCCGCCGCAAATCACACTCAAAATAAGGGACATTTCCGTCATTTAATTGCAAAGGAGAGATCTAGACTTTCATTCAGAAATTCCCCCACCAACCGGCCGAAAAACACTAGATAATTCCTCTAGTTCATCCGTCCTCATCGCTGTCTCGATTCTATTATGAATCGAGCATAATAACGAGCATTTGATTGTCGATTTATCATATTTTTCGTTACAAATTGATTTTCTCAATTACGAAGATGAGCGGAGGAGATCTCCTCGAAATCCAGCCAGCCGAGCTCAAATTTCCATTGTAAGTTTCTCCCAACAGGAATCGTGATTCGTCTCATATTTTTGCTTGTTTCTGATGTGGAATTCAGTCGTCATACTAAATTTGCTTCGATGAGAAAGTCGATCCGTGTATAGTGGTATGAAGTGATTGATGATCTGGCGAATTTGGGTGCACTTAGGTCTGAGCACTATTCATCAGGGGCCCGCTCTGATGCGATCTCAAGTACACATTTAAATGTGGTCATTTCCAATGGACAATTTGGTTCTGATTTTATCTCGGCTATCAAGAGTCTTGATGAACACTTACACATCCAGAAAATTTTTTTAGTGGGATCCTTTGATGGCAATAAGTTACAACATCATTATGCAGCTTTTTCCAAAAAAAATCTCATTATTTCACTTTATTTAAATAGTAAAAGTCATTATTTTCGTGGTTGTAATTCACAGATTTTCCATATATTCTACATGTCATTTATAAACAACTTATGGCAAGTTCTGTATATTTTTTTCAAATAAGAGTAAAGATTCAAAAATTTGATTATCTTATTACAGAAGTCAAATCTATATCGTTTATTGCAGGGCTTATTAGAGAATGAGATAAAAAATTATAAAAAAAAGATGATATAAATGTTGTTGGTAAGAGTTTAACGTGCAACCTGCATGGCAACCACTCGAACTCGAACTCGCTTAAGTAATTTTTTTGTTAAAAACATTTGAATAAAATAGAAAAGTTCGTTTAGATTCGGAGCCTAACGAGCCGAGTAACACTATGCTTATGCTTGGCTTGTTTAATTACTCGAGCTTAAATTCGTGCTCGAAATCGACTCGAGCTCGGTAATGTTCGAGCTCGATGCTCGTGAGCAGCTCAGTTCGTTTTCACCCCTAGATCCGCCTCTGCGGACAAATGGCATTTTCTGTTACCCTTTTTTTTGGGAATTTGTTCATCCAGAAACGACGATTGATTTGGTTTTTTTTTTTTTTTTTTTTTTTAACTTGAATATATATCATTTGTTTTGTTGTTTGATGAAGTCGAGCTCAAGAAGCAGAGCTCATGCTGCATGCAGATGACCAACAAGACTGATCAGTATGTTGCCTTCAAGGTGTGTTTTTTGACGTTTTTATAATCATGTTATGTTAGATTATAGAGCAAGCTACATTTTGATATCTATATATTTGTTTACATTTGGCTAGGTGAAAACGACTAATCCGAAGAAGTATTGTGTTCGGCCGAATACAGGGGTAGTTTTACCCCGTACGACATGCGACATTACAGGTGGACTTACTTGTCAAGATAGAACCTGTAAGGCAATATGTTAAATTTGTTAACTCTGATGAGTTAATCGGTCGTGATTTCAGTTACTATGCAAGCTCAGAAGGAGGCTCCTCCAGATATGCAATGCAAGGATAAGTTCCTCATCCAAAGTGTTGTTGCTAATGATGGTGCTACAACCAAAGACTTAACCCCTGAACTGGTCACTGGCTTTTTTTTTTTGTATCTTTCTTATTCTATTTTAGGGTTTCTTCTATCAAGTAACATTTAATTTATGGATCTCAGTTCAACAAAGAACCTGGTAAAGTTATGGACGAGTTCAAGATGCGGGTTGTTTATGTTCCTGCCAATCCACCCTCTCCCGTCCCTGAAGAATCAGAAGAAGGTTCTTCACCAAGGTCATCTATGATGGAAAATGGAAGCCAAAATTCTTCCTTGTTAGATTCAGTGGGTATCCTAAGGCATTTCTATTTTCTTGCATTACAATTTAATTCTTCTTAGATTTTGTGATATCGTGATTGTTATCTTTGCTTTGGGCTTTAAGTGGATGCATAAACATTTTCAGGTCTCGAGGACCCATGAAGAGCAGCCTAGAGAGAAGTCTTCTGAGGTGAGTTTTGCTCCTTTTAGTTAGTTCCAGCTATTGTCCAATTGTTTATGCAACTGCAATAGCTTTCTATTTCAGAATTTATTGAGGGGACCTTCAGCTAATGTAGAGTGGGCTATTAACTAGCCTTATTTAGTGGTCCAAGCTTATTGAACTAGGAAAGTTAACTTGACATGATATATGATGAGTGCATGTTAAAGAAGTTCTGAATATTGATAGGAAGCTAATGTTCACTAATGTTCACTGTGGAATTATTACTTCCCTTTTTGTTGGTGCGTAGCATTGGATTAGGCAGAATGTAAAAATTCCTTTATAGATTTTTTGTTATCTTGACCAAACTTGGTACCAGCATATACTTTTTCACTTTTGCAAGGAGATGGATTCCTCTACTGTAGAATTTTTTTTGCTTGTTGTTAGTGCAACGTAAAGTGTGGCAACTCCAAGTGGGAAGAGTTGGTCTCATGATCTTTTTTTTTTTTTTTTTTTTTTTTTGGGTACAAATTGGTAAGATATCATAAAATGGTTGAAAATATCAACCATTTTCTTTTTTGAATGTCCTTCTCGATTATTCTGCACTTGTTTGGGTGTTTAAATTGCTTGGTAGAGAATGGGAATGTTTTCTTTTTAGTAGTTTGATTGTAACTCTTTGTGAATTACTCTTATCTGATTCTTTGATTTACATCACGAGGATAAGTTTCAGAACCATAGAACTGATATCTTATTGGCCAATATGTCGTTCTCATTTGGTACTCCCCTTAGTTTTCAGGTAAGTGGGTTGTTGGTTCAATCAAGGGTCGGGTATTTGGTATAGTTCTGTTGCAAGGACGACTTTTGGGGATTGGCCAGTGGCTGAAGTGCTGCTTTCATTAGCTACTTAGCCCCCATCGAATTAGCAGATTGTATACCTTAAGAAAGCTCTATTAGGAAAAATGAACTCAAGCATGTTGATCGTCTTTCGATATTTTCTCAAATCAATCCTGGATTAGTTTATATGTTTTTACACATGCAAATTACAAGAACGGGGAGCTACAAAAGTCTGTTTTTTATAGGTGCAAAGGGTGCTTCAATTGGAACATCCATGAAGATTTTTGCCCAAAAACACCAAAAAGTTTCAACTGATTTCATAGGAATCTGAAATTCACAATATATTGCCAATTTATAATTGCTCCATTTCGCTCTACATCTTTTATTATCAAGCAAACCGGAGTGCTTCGTACATTGTACTGATCCTTAATTGCTTGCATATTGTCAAAATTCGACAACCAGAGTGTTTTTATCTGTTACTGAATCCTTAGGAGTATATCGTTCATTGGAGGTGTTCTTTTTTGTGTGATTTAGAGCATTTTTCCTTTGATTTGCGATTCTTCAAATTTTTCATCCATTATCAGAATGATAAAGAGAATTGCCTCAAAAGACTATGTGCAAGAGCGGTTTTACTTTTTAGGGCATTTGGATAACCACCTAAACTGTAGTTTGGGACCTTTTTTTTTTGAAGTTGCATGTTGAGTTCCCAAAAAAGCTGGTAAAAGGAGTTTCAACAGTTAATATTAGACTAGAGTTTCAGCCAAAAAATTGTAGGAAATAAAATACACTATTAGCAGGTTTTATTCTTCCTCCAGTTTCAGGTGCTTGATTGCACTTATGCATGAATCCGTCTCTGTCGCTATTCTTCTATTTTTATTCTTCTGATCTCTTTTGGTGGAAGAATACCTTTAGTTTTTCTCAAAATCTTTGTGTTCTTCATCCTGTTCTATCCTTTGTTATATCTGTAGCTTTCTCTCTTCTATGGCCCTGTTATCCAAAAAAGTAGTTTTAACTTTAAAAATGTCCGTTTATGTTGCGATACTTCTTCCAGTTGATGTTTTCTAGATTATCAATGCTTATTAGTTGATCTAATTTTGAAACAGAAAAATGAAAATATTCACTTATGAAATTTATGAACTAGATTGGATGAAAAGCAAATTATTTTCACCTTTTGGTGTGTCTGTAAAGGAGCAAGGAGCTCTTACTTTAGGTTGTCTAACGCGTAACTTCAACTTGATTATATTTATCATAATACTCTGACCCAGTTTTCTTTTCTATATTCTTTAGGCGTCATCCATGATTGCGAAGTTGACCGAGGAGAAGAGCTACGCCATTCAGCAAAATCAGAAACTTCGTCAAGAACTGGTATAACTATCCCCAATTATGGTCAAGCTTACATATTTTGCAAGTGCCGTTTACGGTAGTTTCAACGAATAATCATGCAAACCAAGATAGTCATGGTTATATTTTTGCATATGATGCTAACATACTGTTGGATTTTGAAATTGCTTATTTCTGCTACTATAGCTTTAGATATTTTACCAGTAAGGAAACACTGTGCTCCTGAATTTTTTTTACTGGTTGATGTCTGTATTCTCCGACCAACACACAAACATATCTAGATAGTTGATGGATTTGAGCTGGTATAACTATCCCCAATTGTGGTTGAGCTAACATATTTTGCCTGTGCCGTTTAGGGTCTTTTAAACGGGATAATCATGGAAACATAGGTAGTCATGGTTATATTTTGGCATATGATGCTAACATACTAGTGGAATTTGATATTATTTATGGCTGCTACTATAGCTTCAGATATTTTACCAAAGGAAACATAGTGCTCCTGAATTTCTTTTTACGTGTTGATGTTTGTATTCTCCCTACCGATATACGAATATTTCTAGATAGTTGTTGGATTGATCTGGTTTTAATTGATGTACGTATTGGTCGTCAGGCAGATGTTGACCTGTCTACCAATAAGTATCTCTAGTATATTCTTAAATGTCTGGGATTAGTTTGTATGTAATAGTCGATAAAGTATGATGCTTGGTATAACTGTAGTATTGCAGTATAATTGTAATAACAATGACCAAAGAGTTTTGACTTGCAAAAAGAGCAATTTTAGTTGGTTGAGTGCTGGCACGGCCAAGCTTGGCTGGTTGGCAGGATGTAGATGATCTGTTGGTCAATTACATTATATGTCGATCTTCGTAATATTTTAAGTGCATGGCAAGTGGTGGATCATGTTCATTTCTTGAAGCCCAAGCAGTTAAATGTTTTAATCCAAATGGATGGGCATTTCGTGAATACTGTTTCTATCTGCGTACACATTTGACCTTCCTTTTAATGTTTGATAGGGGTAAGCCATCGGCATTGATATGTTGTCCCAAGTTTGCGGTAGTTGACTCGGTTCAGTTTCACCATTGCTGAACTTGAACAAAAACAATATACAAACTATAATGAAGGCATATGTACTTCCTACATGCTATATACAATGCAAATGAGAGAATTTGTTTACCTGGCTGGAAGTGATGAGCTTTGGCTCACGTAATATGGCAGTCGATTAATGACTTTACTAGCATTTCTTACAAATATAAGACTTTGTTTTCTCATGTGCAATGGGTTTGCTCATTTTCTTTGCCTAGTCGGTGGAATATGTTTGTTCTTATCATGCATATAAATATGAACGATGTCTTCGTTAAATTTCTTCATTTGATGTGTAATGAACTTTGTGATTTCACCCACCCAGGATCTTCTGAGACGAGAACACAGCAGGAACCAGGGTGGCTTATCGGTGTTCTTTGTGGTGTTGATTGGCCTCTTGGGTGTTCTTATTGGTTATATTATCAAGAAGACATAGGAAATTCGGCTTGATAATTCTTCCAGAACTTGGGTCTGACCTGTTTGGTCGATCTTATATTTTTCCGTGCTGGATATTCTAGTCGATGGCACGCTATTTGGCGGGCTGTTCGTATGTAACGTTCCCCGCATTTTGTTCTTTCAGTTCTGGTTTATTTATAATTATTGTTGCTAAACAATCAAGAAGAGAAGGTTGCTGCAGTTTCATTTGAAACTCATCCTTGTTAATGTTATTAACTTATTACAGAGCACAAAAGACTTAACGGTAGCAGTTCCAAGGCATTTCAGCTCTGTTGTCTTAGTCTTAGCTTATGAAGCCTTTCGTTATAGCTGTAAGCTCATGAAGCTAATTGATTTAGAGTTTGTATTGGCGTAAGTCTCCATTGCTATGATCGAATACCTTCACGATTGAAAATATAACATCACATAGGGTACCTTTTTTAATCTATATTTTCAAAATTTTAACGGTAATGTTATAGCTTAAAAATGGTTTATTAAATTATGTTTAGAGAGATGTTAGACAGTTAAGAGCAATGTTATGGTACATGAAGTTAATCTGGAAGTGAATAGTATTTTTTTTTTTGGCTTTACCATATTGCTGTAGTTTAAAAATTGAATTTTAGAATTATTGGGGTTATTCTTTGAGAAAAATTTATAATAATATAAAGAACAAATAAAATTGGTTTCAAGATAAATTCAATTTTAATTTCAAATTTTTAAAAATAAAATTTCGAAAACACTTATTATACGATTACATATACATAAAACTCCTAATACAGGTGCTCAGCGTTATAAATGTGTCAAGCTGAGTTTGAGCCAATATTGACTTGGCTCGGCTTGAGGAATAATATTACACCCCACCATCCTTCTCCTGGGACTATATATATATATGGCTATACTTTGGTGTGTTTGATTAGAACGCATTAATTGTCTTCAAAGGCAAGTTGCCAAGCTCATTTTTGTATTTATTAGTATCATCCATCTTGTATCTTTGCGTATACGAATGTGAGCGGTATAACCGTATAAGTGCTCCTATATTTTCACAACCAACGGGACTTGTACGCCACTACACACTGCTCGCACGGCCCCTTTTCTATTTTGTTTTTTGTTTCTTTCTATTTTTGACTGAAGCATATGCATAGTAAGGATTCAAATATTTTCTTGTAATATGTGCTTCTTATTTTCTTTTATAATAAGTACAATACTTTTATGTCCATTTTTTTAATACAGTCAATATATTATTTTTAAAAAAGAAAAGCTCCTTTAATGAGTTCGAACATTTTATCCAATTTACTAAGATTAATCTCATCATGTCAAACTTGTTCAAGATAAACTTGTTAACATTAAAAAATTTGTATATTAAAATAATTAGTATATATAAGTGAAACATGTACAAATACATTTATTTTCGAGCTTGAGAAGCTTGTAAAACAAAATATATGGTGATGGGAAAGAAATAAACTTGCAAAAATAAATTTATGGTGATTGAATTATAATTTTTTTAGGTATATTAAATATTTTCGAGCTTGAGAAGCTCGCTACGACCTAAGTTCACCTCCTGTTTTCTATGTTAAGTTCGATGTTTTACTGCATTTGAAACTTGAAAAACAGTTTTTTTTTCCCTTATTTGTGAATCTACCAAAAAGTTCAAGTTTAATTAACCTGCTCAAGAAAGTAGTCATAGAATATATTAATATAACTTATCCCGTGTTTCAAATTGCTAATAATGACTCTTTTTAGATTTGCATGTAGGTATATCTGCTTTTGCCATGTACTTTTCCTTTTTCTTTTCATTATTTACTTTTGTTTTGTGACAAATTGCTTAGTTGAAGGACAATGTCAATCAACAGTATTAAACTTCTGATGATCTAATAAGACAAACTAATCCTTGGGCGAAATTGCTCTTTGTCAAATCTATGCTGGGTTGAAAACTTATGTGACCAATTTTCCATAAGCTGGTAGCGATGTAGGGATTAGTTTCTAATTTTGGAAAGACTGTCCAGATTGAAAATTTTAAAATTTTGGGTTGGTGGAATATATGTTGTTGTATCTATAGATTTATTCATAACGACGTTCGCACAAAAGTGGACTAGTTATGGACATAATTTTTCTACGATAATTTTAAAAAAAAATATACATAATTTGAAAAAAAGTGGTGTAACTTTCATTTGGAACCCACTCACTTGTGTCCATCCAATGAAGTGAAACTGAATAAAGTGATAAATGTCCTGGTCTCTACGATGCAGCCTTGAGCCAAACACTCTTTCTTTTCTAGGCCTACTTGGCACTTGCATCATTTTTTTTTTCCTTGCTCAAACCATCCTATTGGTTTTACTCTATATTGTATTAAAGCATTACTGCCACTTACTACATAAATGGATTTTATTTTATACTTTAAGAAAAGAAACATTGGCATCATTAAAAGATTGAAATTCTTCTGTAAAGATAGAAGTGGTTGCAAGTGTGAGGCATAGAGCTTTTACTGCTTCCAATGATAAATCATTCTACATGTGTTTTCATATTTACAGTAATAATTGTATCCCAGCACAAGCAGGAGGATGTGTGTGTTGGTTTGGTAAGTAATTTCACATCTTATTGGCCTGCTTTGTTAGTTAATTATATTTGAAGTATGGTTTTCAGTGCCGGTCCGCACAGTCCGTGCCAAGTGACACATGTCTGTTCTGACAGTTGTCGGCTTGCCACGTGCCAAAAAAATCTTTATTTGAATTTTTAAATTTATTAAAAACTAATAAATATATAGATATCGATATGATGGGCACGGTACCAACGGTACGGTTCTTACATGCTGGGATCTGAGTTTACTGAAATTCAGACGGCTCAGCACAGAAACCTTGATTTAAAGTGATATTTGATCTCCCATGGAACCGAATTCTTGAGAGCTTCCTATTGGTTGAAATTTTTGGGGTGCAAAAGTCTCTCTCTCTCTCTCTCTCTCTCTCTCTCTCTCTCTCTCTCTCTCTCTCTCTCTCTCTCTCTCTCTCTCTCTCTCATATATATATATATATATATATATATATATATTATATATTTCTTGAGATATCATGGTGAAATCCATCAATCCACCGAGATCCATCCTTACAGAGCACGAACCACTTATCTCTATATTAGTCCTTTTCTTTATTCAATTTAATACTAGTCCTGTTCTTTATTCAATTTAAAGTTCATGTCCTTTCCAAATATTTTAGACATTTCATCAATATATAATATTACACAAGTATGGATAAGTTCTTACTTGTTCTTAAACATTACGTTTACGTAGTATGTCTTTTATATTCTAATATGATTATGTTTTATAACTTCATGCCTGTCTGATTTATCAGTCTGATATCTCTAGACCTTGTTGTCTCACATGGCACAGTTGAGAACAACCATTGGAGCATGACAGAATTTCTTCATCCAGCGTTTTTTTTTTTCAACATTATTTATAAACCCACAACTTGTCAATCTTTTCTATGATTTAACAAACCAAGGGATGGGGGTAGCACATAGATCAGATTAAGTTGAAAGTGTTTGTCATCTCTTATCGAGTGTATTTTCTCCGAGGGCTGTTCTTTGTTTGTAGAGGAATGGAACACCTAGTATTTTATTTAACCGACCAGATTCTTGACCCCACAATCATCTTATTACTGTACAGCTCTTGGAACGTTATTAATGGTCTTAGCTTCCTAGCCAAACACTGGTGGCCAATTTAGTCATGTATGTGTTACTTTCTGGTCCTGCAGAAACGCTTTTAGGAATTCAATTGTGACTGTTGTATGTTCTTTTCCCAATAATATCAATGACTAGGCCTCAAAAACTTCCCTTTGTCCTGTCATTTCATCTGCAACAGGTTTTACATCAACAGGCAACATCTAGCATGGTTTCAATCATGGTTTCAATGGTACCGGTCGGCACAGTCCGTGCTAGACGGCATGTGCCTATTTCGGCAGTTGTCGGCACGGCACGAACCGGCACGGTACGTGTCAAAAAATCTTAAATTTTAAATTTTAAATTAATTTATTTTTATTTTTTAAAATATAACAACTAATAATATATCGGCACGGCACCATTGGATCGGCACAAAAAACCTTGGTTTCAATATATTTTGCACATTAGATCATGCCACAGTAAGTACAGACTTCATAGATATTACATGCATTAGTGCTTTCAGGAGCTTTTCTGCTAGAAGGCATCAAAGTGCAGTATATATACACTATATACTCGTCAAAGGTTAATGTTAGTTCTGTTGGGTCATTACTGAGATGATATTGGTTTGCCTTAATGTTCAGACTTCGAGTGAATCTTAGCGAACTCCAATGTCTTTTTTCCTTGCAGCTTATTTGTGACATAGTGGCGACTATACTCGCCATGACTGTATCTTCTATAGATACGAGGTTGGTTCCTGGTGAATTCGGGGAGTGGTCCGAGCTCCACATCATAGCTTGGAGCATAGAAAGTGACCACCGAGAGCCTATCAAGTTTTTCGTTCGTCACAACCCTGTGTTCGACGCTCTTGTATTTTCCATTTGTTAGGACCTGTAAGATAGAAAATCAAATTAATGATAGAAAAGAGTAAACAAGCGGATAAAGAGTTTTATCATGCATCTTGCTTACTTCTATCGTATCACCGAGGTTGATAACAAGAGAATCTTTTATAGGATCGACGGGTACCCAAGTATTGTCTTTTAGTATCTGTAATCCTGCATATCCTGAATCTTGCTGGAGAACTGTGATAGCACTGCCATCGGAATGGGGACTCAGGCCCAAGACTAAGTCAGGCCTTGAGCATGGAGGATAGTAGTTCATTCGAACAGCCTGTACAGCCTGACCAAACATCTCATTGAAGGTATCTTTTCGCAATCCTAGGCTCTCTGCTATGTAGCCCAACAGTGTCTGGCACAGCTTTCTGATGTTGACCGAGTAGTTTTCCAGGGTTTCACTGTAGAATAATACATTATTTTTGTCAATTCAATCACTACATATATGAGAGGAAAAAACTACTCATCCCCAACAAACTACCCAACCAACCACACACAACCAATCTCCACCACACACGCGTCTCGTTGCACAAAATATCCAAATTACAGATATACCCATCGTGATGTGTGGCCTTGATTGTGCCACGTCAACATTTGTGGTTTTTTGGGGGTGCATAGCAAAGCTCATCTGAAATATCAAAATTGAGTTAATGAGGATGTATACCTGAACTGAGGTGGCCGGGTAGGCCATAGCTTGGGGTTTCTGATAAAAGCTGGTTCTACGCCAAGTGCCAACATGTTGCACCAGTCAAGCTTCTGATCCTCTGAGAACACAAAGGCATGCCCGTAGCCCTGAATGGTCCCTGGAGCCATGGGATACTTCTCCTTCTCCTCCAGCGGCAACATGAAAAACTCCTTAGCCACCTTTTCCATACTCTGTAATAAGTCGGTCTCTATGCCATGGTTAATAACCTGACATTCAATAATGGATTAGAAGTTGGTTTTAGATGTTGTTATATACTGGAACCCTATTTCAAAGGAACATTCCAAGTTTCAGACGCTATACCTGGAAGAAGCCCCATTCTTGACATGCAGCCTCAAGCTTTGCCATCTCCTTCCAAGCTTCTTCATTACTTCCACATGCCAGCACAGACATGTCGATAACTGGGACGCCTGCTGAATGAGGAACTATAATTTTTGCTTCTGGCCTCTCATTCATGTCCCGAATATACCTCTCGGGAACAACCATAGGCCTCGTTCGACTCAGCTCTTGGATGTCTTCAATGTGGCCAATCTTGACTTCTGGAGCTCTTGAGCAAAGAATGGGAGCCATGCTTTCAACCAGAGAACGGCCGGTTAGTACTTCTTGTGTCCTATACTCAACTTCTTGACTTGAATTTGTCTATTTATAGAGTTCTTGAGTCCATGCAGCACCGTTGGTTCATTTTGTGAAGCGCCAAACTTGAGAGTGGAGTGTGCTGGCCTACTAGACTGGTACTTTTTGCTTGGCAATATAATGCGAGTGGCCCGCCATGGGGCTTTGTAGGTTGTTGGTGGTGAGGCCTGGAAATCAAGTAGGTCTCGTGCCCACACCCCCTTCGATGGCACACATCCATCAGGTGCCAATGGAGAATGTTACTGATTAGTAAGTATTTGATTTTTTTTTTTTTTTTTTTTTTTTGGGAATAATGTCAAATAAACTCTTACTTTTCAAAACTCGTACGTATCAGTCCCTAAATTTGCAACTTTCCAAATAAGCCCTTCGTCGGAAACTCGAAAGTGTTCGATGCTGCTAGACTAACGCTACATACGGCTAATCTAGTGCTTCCATCACTTGTATCGTAGTATCTGGGATGAAGTGTTCTAGGCAAGTTATGTTAGTGTTTCGGAGAGCTTAGTGTTTTTATTAGAGGGATTGATTTGATAGACTTTGATAACGCAGGGTTTTTTTGGGGACAAAAACGCCTTTTTTGGTGAATATTGCTGCTTGGTTTATATGTTAACGACTATGCATGAGAGTGGAACCAACACTAACAGAGGAATCCTCGTAAGCAGGTATCTACTACGAAGGGTAGGGGAATCTGCATAGCATCACTCTTTTTGGGGGCAAATTGCAAACAGGTGTTCCCTTTCTCACAGACCGCCATTAGTGACTGCTCGATGATTGGTGCACCGAGGAAAAGTTCTTACAAATGGACCATCCCTTCTTCCACTGAGTTGATCCTGCCATGCCCACCTTTGTTCTTCCAAGATCTGGGGTTCTTAGTGGAGGCTTCACAGCGATCACTACGCTTAATAACAAAATCAAAATAATTCTTCGTGACTTTGCTTTGCAGCAGCCTTGGATCCTTCTGGGTTTGCTTTGACTGTCAAATGGCGCCTCTCAATTTGGCCATGCGAAGCGATGAGAATTATTACAAAGTTGAACGGTGCACTTTTGTTTGCCTCAGCGGCTGCGCCTGCTGGGTGAGCCCCAGCAACACATTGGCCGTTCTTTTTGGTGCTAGCCACTGAAAATTTCTAGTTCGAGCATCACCGTCTATGACCGTGTGTGGAACTTATTATGTATATTAAAAGGTGGCATTGTCGAAAGATGCACGAGTTTGACGGTGGAGTATGAATAGGTTGTGGCCTAAGGTTGGGCTAACCTTGATTGAATATTTTCTGTTATATCAAAAGAACATATTGAAAAAATTGCAATTCAGTTTTCAGGAGGTATATGCGAAGTCTCTTTCTTAGAATCGAATAACAATTGATAACATAAGGCGTTATTCCAGTATGTATGAACATAAATCATAAATATAATCATCATTTTTCTAGAACTTTATTGCTAAAAAATTCTGCTTTTTCGAGCTACCGGCATAATAAATAAAGCACACGAGTAATACTGTCTCATATTTCACCAATCGAAAGAATCAATCCTAATAATTAGAACAGGTCCAAATAATCCGTTTTATCTCCACGGGGTATATGAGGAGAGACCTTCGCTCTCTACATTCTTACAACGGACATATGTAGAATCAAACCCAAAATTTTACGTTTATGAGATGGAAGCTCACCGTCCGTCCTAAACGCTGTAAACTATAAATACAATCATCATAATGTAGCTCAACTAGGAGATGGTTGCGATCCCTCTGTGGTTGCGATCTGGGCCGTTAATCGGCCCAGCACGTATTACGAAATTTTTTATTTAAATTTTCGTCGACTTATTTGACCTAATTTTATACATTTTTATGAAAAGTTATTAACTGCAAAGTTGTAGATTTTGATGTGATATACAATGTTGTAGTTCACAGTTTTTCGAAAAAATGTCAAACAATATGTCAAATTGATGATCAAAATATTTGATCATTAATTTGACATATTGTTTGATATTTTTTTAAAAAAATTTGAACTACAAAATTTAGATCACATCAAAATATACAACTTTATAGTTCATAACTTTTTATAAAAATATATAAAATTAGGTCAAATAAGTCGACGAAAGTTTAAATAAAAAATCTCGTAATACGTGCTGGACCGATTAACGGTCCAGATCGCAACCACAGGGATCGCCTGTGCTTTTTAGCACAGGCGATCCCATCTCCTCAACTAGCTCCAACTCTGACGTTGCAGTCTTTGTCTTCTCTCGTGCATCCATGCCCTTTTATTTCTCCAATCAGAGACGAATGCATGTTTATTAGGACACAAATAAGTGGAAGGCAAAAAAAAACTTTTCTTAATTTTGTGAAATACTTGGTTTGGAATTAGCCGGTCGCCAGTCCATTCCACCAATTTTTTGGTATTGGATCGGAACGAAGATCAATTAACAATTTCTAATAGGACCGCGGACAGACCGTCTATATACCGGATGGGACAGAACCGATCGGTCTGGTCTGATTTTTCGATTTGGATCGGTATATGAACACCTCTAAATTTACTCCCAAACTTTTTCTTTAAATTTTTAGAATATGATTTTTTTTCCGAGTTTAACTGTTAATGGCTATTTTCTAAACAAAATTAATTTTGCACACAGTTTTTCTATATACCGCACACGTTTCCATTCTGTTGAGTTTGTGCCAAAAAAACGCCATGCCAAATAAAATATAATAAAACCACATAATAGAGGAAAGGAATGTGAATAGTTGTTGTCAAAATACACCATACATAATTTCCTTTCATTAATATTCGGGGATTTCACAGATCAGCCCCTATTTCTCCATTTTCGGCAAATCAGCCTTTGGAAACGCCTATGTGGCAGCGCGTTGCGCTGTCACGTAAACATTTCTAGGGACTGATTTGTCCGGCATTCTGACAGAGGGGGGCTGATCTGTGATTTTTCCTTAATATTCTCTATTTCTATATCGGCTACTGATATCTCTTACTATATTTATAATGCTAAAGCGTAACAGAAAAATTTGGTGATAAATATAATTATTTAATATTTAAAATATATTTAAATTATATATGTTAGTTGTTATATATATGATGTAGTTTATATTCGATAGAAAGTTATAAAATCACTCACTTTTTTCTCTACGTCATATTCTCTATATAAATTTTAGATTAGATTTTTTTTATTTTGAATTTGTATCTCTAGATTTTTCTATTACTTTTAGAAAAAATATAATATATATAAATTAATATTATTAAAAATAATATTATAAGTTAAAAAATTTCTAATTTACACATTTTTAATTATATTCGGCATATGCATAAGAGGTGCATCATGTACTAGTATAAATATATATCCCTCATGACATGACAAATTTAAGAAATATTAGTGAAGAGGACAGAGAATTTCTTTTTTTTTGTGGGTCAAACAAAGAGAATTGTTTTTTGTGTGTGTATTTATTATGGTAATAAACGATCTAATACAATCTCTTTGGTTCTCCGAACTAAAAATAATACTTTTTTTTTTCATTCCATAACTATTTACATAATTTTGTAAACATTTGAGTAAATTTTATTGGAGAATGGGAGTGCAAAAACCAAAAAGAAAAGGGGAACGAAAGCTCTCTACTTTGAAGGGTAAATTATCTATTTGGTACCCCGACTTGTACCTATATTAACTTTTCATACCCCATTTTACAAACGCACCTCAGCGCATACCTCCAGCGATAATCCGTGACGGCGCCGTTAACATGGATGACGTGGCAAAACGGGTTTTTTACCCGTTAACATTTAGGCCCCAAAAATACTAATTTAGAAGTATATTTTGGAGAAACTTTGAACATAAAAGTTATAAATTTTAATGCGATCTACAACTTTCATGTTAATTTTTTTTCAAAAAATTCTTCGAAATGTATGTTTTGAGGCTCCCAATTGTTAACGGATTTCAAAATCGACTTATTAACCCGGTAGAATTTGAAGCCTAAAAATACCTATTTCCAAATATTTTTTGAAAAAACTTTAAGCATAAAAGTTGTTGACCTTATCAAAATTTATTACGTTTATATTCAAAATTTCTCCAAAAAATACTTCTAACTAGATTTTTTGGGGTATGGAAGTGAATAAGTAATAATTTAACTCGATAAAATTTGGAGCCTCATATCACCTACTTAGAAATACTTTTTGAAAAAATTTTAAATATAAAAATTGTAGAGTGTGATAAGGTTTACAACTTTTATGTTTAAAATTTTTCTAAAAAAGTGCTTGGAAATAGGTGTTTTGAGTCTTCAAAGTGTACCGGATTAATAAGTCGATTTTGAAATCCGTTAAAATTGGGAGCCTCAAAACACACATTTTGAAGTATATTTAGAAAATACTTTAAACATAAAAATTGTAGATCTCATCAAAATTTACAATTTTTATGTTCAAAATTTCTCCTAAATATGCTTCTAAATTGTTGTTTTTGGAGCCTAAATGTTAACGGGTAAAAACTCTGTTTTGCCACGTCATCCATGTTAACGGCGCCGTCACGAATTCTCGCTGTAGGTATGCGCTGAGGTGCGTTTGCAAAATGAGGTACGAAAAATTAATATATGTACAAGTCGGGGTACCAAATAGGTAATTTACCCCTACTTTGAAAGTAACAACAAAGTAACAATCTTTTTCTACATCATATATATATAAGGCTTCACAAAATCCCAGATACATTGTGCAACAAGATGCCAAATAAAAAGACTGCCAGGTATTCTACAAACTGTTTCTTTTTCCTTGTCTTTTTAACATTCAATCCCATTTCTCTCCGTCCAAATGACACCAATACTAATTACAAGGCACTTTGACTATAATCGGGAAATCGCAACCACAGAAATAACTAGCTCAATCTTTTAACTGGTGAATAACAGAAGTAACGAAGATCCGCAGAAAATTTATCATTATTCACAAAAATGGTGAAAACCAAAATGAAATTGTAGGTATTCGCTGAGCAGCTGCCGCTTGTAATAGCTTCCAGAAGAGCAGAAGGGATGAGCAAATGCAATTTGTCTTCCTCGCTGAAGCATGCATTATAGCAACAGAAAAATCACTCTGCTAATCATCTCCACCATCAAAGGCGGACGGACTATTTGTTTTCATCTTGTCTCTATAATTTACACCCCAAACTTTGGCCTCTGCAATTGCCCGCTCTCTGTCCACGTCGCGGTTTGGATTCTTCACACTTCCTCTGGTCTTTCCATAGCCGGGACTGTCACTTTGACAATCTTGATTATTTGACTCATCAAGACCCCACCTCCTTCCAGATCCACCACCTGATTCACCTCTACGGATGTCAGCACCGGGCAGAACAGCCCTAGGAGTATTCCTCTGCCTCAAATCAGGAGAGTTACGATGCGGGGATTGAACAGAAGGTTTATTTTGAAGGCCATTGACAAGGTTCTTGTCTGCATCCTTAGACCTCGGAGTAGAAGGTCCACCTCTGTGGACTTGATGAGCAGCTGAATTCGGATCATAGCTTTGTGACGCTAGATATGACAGGGCTGTGACAACATCACCTATAAGAGGTCGAGTTGCTGCTTGCTCCTGCAAGCACATAGCAGCAACAGCCAGAGCTTGGTATAGGCCTCTCATAGGGTAACGACCTTTCAATAGGGGATCTGCCATCTTCGGGAACTTTTTACGATCTTTAAATAGCGGACGAGCCTACTTTGACAAGAGAGTTTAACATAATAAGTAAAAAGGGGAAATTAATAGATTTATTCTTTTGCCTCAAAACAATGGATGCAATATTACTCGATACATTTACACACACACGCAATTATGCTTCTACAGACTTGAGAGATTGCATCCATTGTTTAAGTGAATGAATGATATATTACTGAATGAATAATCTATGACAAAAATGTCCCTACTACTTTTAGCAAGTGTTTCTTTGGATTAAAGCACAAAATGAAAAGGTATTTCTAGCTCTTATTCGATGGATTTGGTTGGAAGAAGGGGCTGTCCAGGAGGATACATCCCCACTCCAGTACTTGTTGCAAGATACTTAGTATTCCAACAGGGTTATTTTGATTTGGAGCTTACTGAAGACGTTAGAAAATATAAATTATGTAGTACGTCTTCTAACACCGATGACCTGTCCTGTATGGAAACGAAATAACAAGTAGCATAAATTAATTGCAGAAGTGATGGGAAACCTACCCATGCCACTAGATTCTGTTCCACAGGAGCCCGAGTGCTGTCAATTGCTTTGCGTCCAGTAATGAGCTCAAGGAAGACAACCCCAAAACTATAGACATCAGATTTCAGAGTTAACTGACCCGTCATTGCATATTCAGGAGCACAATAACCATATGTTCCCATCACTCTTGTTGAGACATGAGTCTTATCCCCAACTGGACCTAGTTTAGCAAGCCCAAAATCTGACAGCTTTGGATGATAGCCTTCACCAAGTAATATATTCGATGACTTGAAATCTCTGTATATAACAGGAGGATTTGCCTTGTCATGCAGATACTCCAACCCTCTGGCAGCACCAGCTGCAATCTTCATCCGTGTATTCCAGTCAAGGGGTTCCTTACTTGAGGGAACATCTAAAGGTAATAGGCTACATTAGTCATAAAATATAACTTCTCAAGTATTAATTCAAACAATTACGACATGAACAAATTCAATGAACACTAGATTGATTAAATCTAGATAATAGCGAGACAAAACATACTTTAAACATAGTGTATCGGTGTGTGGAATCTAACCGTGCAAATGATCCTCCAATGAGCCCAAAGGCATGAACTCGTAGACAAGGAGGCGCTGCTCCCCATCAGCACAGTAGCCAATCAAGTTAACAAGATTAGGATGATGTAAGAGGCTAAGCATGAGTACTTCCACTAAGAATTCTCTGTTTCCTTGGAGACCGTTGCGATCAAGTTGTTTCACAGCAACAATCTGTACGAGAAATTTCATTAATCTATCTGATACAACAACTAAAACAGCAACAACAAAGCAGCAGATTTTTGGCAAATTTTTAATGGTGGCTGCCGACCTAACCCAAACGTCCTCCTTCTATCCAAGCTATCTGCTGTGTGAACTTCTACCAATCAATCCTAAAATTGCCGAGCTTCAAACTTCTATGAATGACATGGACATATATGCGAGATGGATAATCTACAAATATAATTCATTAAAGCATAACTGTTTGCCGCTTTAACAGATCCAACTAACCTGTCCACTCTCTAATCTTCCTTTATAAACACGACCAAAACCTCCTTCTCCCAGAAGACAATCTTGTCGGAAGTTTTTTGTAGCAGCAGCAAGCTCGCGGAAAGTAAACGTTTGCGCTGCGATATGCACAGTACTCTCATCCTTGGGTGTAACGGCCGCTTCCTTCTTTGAGTCCGACCCGCTTTTCGTCTTCGATTTGTCTTGTAGCAATACCAATTCATAACAACGCGATAAGAACATGACCAAAAAGAATCAATTCAGAGAAAAAGATACCTGAGCTGATTCTAGTGATATGATTCGAAGGATGAGAAGGATGAGCTATAGATGCATCTTTCTTCAAATCTGTGTTGTCCCCTTTTGCATCCGCGGTGGATCCAAAGCACGGGAAGCAGCCCATCTCGAATCCCAGCAACTAAATGAAAAAATAAACCCCCAACAAAATTGAGCCGGATTCAACTCCGCTTCTCTTCGGTTCTCATCTCATCTAGACTAACAGGTAAAATTACCACTTCTTAGCTCGGATCAGATCCGAGAAAATCAAAAGAGAAATTGTCCCTTCTTAACAACAATATTAAAAAATAAGGCGAGATTGGAAGAAAGATGGAGAATGATTTAGAATTTGCTGAGTGGAATTGATGAGGAGCGAGGGCTGTGGTGAGGTTGAAAAGAGGAAGGTTGGGTGGTAAGAGACAGAGAGAGAGGGGGAGGGAGGGAGGAGGGGAAGAAAAGTCAGCAGAAAGAAAAGAGTGAGAGAGAGTGTGAAAGAGGGGATTTTATGTGGATAACGAAGTACTAACTAATAAACCAGCATTAATGCCCCTGCGTCAGGTAATCTTTCTTTTTTATTTTTTTTTAAGAAGTTAAAACAATTATTTTGCATAATTAGACATCTAATATGAGAATTGTTTCTTGTGTGTCCTAAACTGTGAACATTTTAGCACCATTGCTAACATTAGTCATATGGAGTTCCCTTCTCTTCCTACAAATGCGTTAATATCAAGAGAAAAGAAAAAAAAAAAAAATCTATACTTCAGATTAACAGGAGTCTTCGCAATTTGCATGTTGATATGTTCATGAATATAGTGAAAGTTACAAAAAAAAATGACATATTTTGGTCCCCAAAGTGAGGACCGAGTTCGATCAGAAAAATTTTATTATTTCATTTTCCAATATTTTTGTTACTGCAACAAAATTCATAGTGTAGTTTAGGATGTGTTTTGGATGTATGCTCAGACAGATGCAACAATACGTTTTTATAGAATATAAATTGTATAATTAGGTAATACAATACCGATTAGGATATTTTGCTAATAAAAATAAAGAACATGCAATTGGTAGTCATGTCTGCATGTTTTCGTGTGTTTCAATGACAAATTCATGTTGTGATGAAGTGGGATTGTGGTACAAGAAGGGCTGAAAAACAAATAAGCTGTTTATAAATAGTTCAGATTTGAACTCGTTTAGATTTAGTTGAAGTTCAAGTATTACTGAGATCGAGTAATGAAATAAGTTGAGTCTGAACATCGTATTATTCGGTTCGTTGGGCTCGTAAATCTAAACAAACTTCTCAATTTTACTTAAATATATTTTATAATAAAATAATTTAAGTGAGTTCAAGTTCGAGTTTGGGCACAATTCGAGCTTAGCTTAATTCATACAATCAAGCCGAACTTGACTCGATTCGATTCAAAGTCAGCTCAGTAAATACAATCGAGCAGAGCACGAATTGATTTCGAATTTGAGATTTTTGAATTGGATCGAGCTCGAGCTCGAGCTCAACCTCTGAAGTCATATCCATCGTATCCCTGGATACTGTAGTTTGCAGGGTAGTTCGATTGGTAAGAGGGTGGTTTATAAATTATTAATTACGAGTTCGAATTTCGTCGGTTACGTAGAATTTTTTTTTTAGAAAATTGTGATAAAATGTGTCTGTAACTTACTATATATTAGAAAATTTTGCTTCAAAAGTATAAGATTAGAGGATCGTATACAGTAAAATAATCTTCGGTATTTTTCGTTCTGAGAGTACCATTTGATAATTGAATGTTTTCTTTTGTGGGATAAATTATAGGTCTTTCTTAATCAGAAAATGAAAAAGAAAAGAATACAAATATAAATAATAACTAATTCCTTATTGTACTGTACGATATGCTGTCGTCCATACTCCTCCTCAAGTATGCGCCAGCCTGCCAGGTATAATAAAACTGTTTATAAATCAGACTAGTTTCTTTATTAGTATTTTTATTATTATATAAATATTATTCAAAAATTTTAAAAAAATATTGATGTGATGTATATATATATATATATATATATATATATATATATATATACTTCTAATAAATATTTTAAGACTAAAATTTTAGTGAGTTTGGATATTAATCCGTTAAGACTTAGGAACATCAAAATATCTATTTAAAAATATTTTTTTTAAAAAAAAATTAAATATATAAAAAACGAAGAAGATTGTAATGTGAACTATAAGTTTTGTATTCAAAACATTTTCAAAAAATAATTTTAGAACGTAGAAAATAAAAAATTTAAAACGAAAGACTTATTTATAACATCGTTGCCTAAGGCAGATATATGAATTTTCCTAAAATTTGCCAACAAGAAAGACAACCTACTTTTAGGGGTAATTTCTTGGAACGAGGATACCCTGTATTGGCTGTTATACGCCTTCCGCGCGTTGATATCTAAAATAATATCTACATGTATTTTGTGAAAAAAAAATTTAATATTAAAATTATAGATTTTTATGAAATCTTTGATATCTAAAATAATATCTACATGTATTTTGTGAAAAAAAAATTTAATATTAAAATTATAGATTTTTATGAAATCTATAATCTTCATAATTTGTTTTTCAAAAAAAATAATTCAAAATATATGTTTTAAAGCTCTCAAGTCTAGGCTCTTAATAGGTTTTAAAAACTATTTTTAAATCAGTTAAGACTTGAGAGCTTCATAACATATTTATTTTTGAAAAAATTTTAAATATGCAAATTGTAAATCTCATCAAAATCTAAAATTTTAATATTAAAATTATTTTTTAAAAAAATAGATAAGATATTATTTTAGATATTAATGTATAAAATAATATATAAGATCCGATGCAGAAAATTCTTAAGCGTAGGTGTATGAAACATTCAAACGGTCCAGAAAAGCAGCAGCAAGGAAGCTAGCCCCGTAGATCAGAAGACCCAATAAAATATCGATCATAAAGTTGGAGAAGTATCCTGATAATTTTATGATCCCTACGTCAAGAGAAGAATATATGCCCCAAAAGAGATTAGCAGTGAAATGGAGTGGGTGTAAAGTGGAGGTCCATGGATAATAGTTTGCAAAGGATTAGTAAAGTGGTGGTCCATGTGTAACTAGTGGGTCTATCCACCGAATCTGGTGTCATAAATAAATTCATCTTTTAAAATTTTATTACTTTTAATTAAAAAAATATTTTTAATAGATGTTTCACAGTTACAAAATTTTAGTGAGATAGCGGATTACTTTTTAAACCTGCTAAAATTTTAGAGCTTTAAAATTTTTATTTAAAAATATTTTTTTTTAAAAAAAAGTATAGATTGTATAGAAATATATATATATAATTTTTATAAAAATATTTATACAATAGTAAAAATCTCGAGACATAGAGTTGTTTGTTAAGATTTTGAATATATAAGCTGATTTGTAAAATGTTTTGAAAGCAGGAAATAATATGCAATCTTCACTTTATATCAACAGCTTATGACTGGTTAGATATGAGAACTCAAATTAACAGAATTTGTTAGTGTATCAAATATATATAGGAACAAAGAATGCGTGCGTTACTCTCTCTTTGCTGAAAATGAGAGAATAAAACAAGGCCATTTTGCTTTGTTTCATTTGAGAGTCCGAATGAAAATCATTGCTGCGTGCGAGCAAGATCGACGTCCGATCAGGCGATCACAACAATATTTAAAACTTATCCAAATTTAATCAATTTGATATTTTTTAGTAAAATAATTTAAGATAATTAATGATATTTAGACATAAATTCGACAATAAATAAAATTTTCAGAATACCTCATTTATTTGCAGAAGCAGATCATTGTGCTTATCTCACATTCATCAGTTTAACTCCGATGAAATACGATGATCTCTCCAACAATAAAAATGACTACTTAAGTCATTCTCTTGGTAAACTCTTCAAGTGGTATGACTAATATTTTCAAATGGTATAGAGTTTGGATGTTAATAAAGTATATCAATACCCTTAATTCTTCATCGAACTTGATTGAAAATAAGCCAATACTAATAAATCAAAATATTATATATTTTGATGTATTTTTTTGTGATCTATTCAAGCAGCATACATCAGGATGCACCCAAAATGGCATGTGTTGGACCTTCTGAGGTGGTTGCGGCAGAAAAGCGGCCACCAGTGGGCCGCAACCCGGGTATCTTTTACAGTGACGGAGAGCCCAAAAAGATCTACGGCCCCTCTGGGTACATAAATACCCAAAGTTTCGCTTTCTCTCTCGCTTCGTCTTGCGACGTCTTCGATGTCGTCGTCGGCAGCGAGCTGCGAGATCCGTCTTCACCAACCCAATTGTTCTCCTCGATATTAATTCTGTTTCGCCGATCCCTGATCTTGAAATCTGTTACATCTAATTTCAAGGTTTTCTTCTTTTTTTTTCAAGGTTGTTTGGTTGACTTATTTATTCATTCTTGTCTCCGTTTGATTCTACAGAAGTTGGATCTAGGGTTTTCTTTTAGTTGTAAAAGCTGTGGTCATTGTCTCTTTTATCAGTGGTACTATCTTCTTTAGAAAAAGACTCTGCCTTCAATATTTAACCCATCACTAATAGTACTAGTAATATTATTTATACACATAATATACTCAGTCATCCATTCGTAATGTCAATTAAGTACCAAATAAATTGACTTTAGAATAGTACCAATAATTTATATATATATATATATATATATATATAACTAAAATATAAAAGTAGAATTTGATGATATATTATATTTTACTGTAATTATTTAATAGTTAAACTACTTCACCGTTATGTAGAAAGTTATAAAATTATTTTTTTTCTCTTATATATTATATATATAAAACTAAAATGTAAGAGTAGAATTTGATGATATATTATATTTTACTATAATTATTTAATAGTTAAACTATTCTATCATTAAGTAGAAAGTTATAAAATTATTATTTTTTTCTCTTATATATAATACTCGATATAATTTTCAGATTTTATTTTTTTTAGTGGATTTTTTAAATGTATTTATTATTCTTTTTAGAAAAAAAAATGATATATAATATTGATATATTTAAAAAATTAAAATACGTTCTGATTGTGAATTAAAAGAGTTATAAAATTTATAAATAATTCTTTTGGCTTTTTTGACACATAATCCCGGATGAAACATTGCTTTTTGCAATATTTTGACTACTAACAGTGTTGTTTGCTGTCTGTGCTTGGTTCTAAAGATCTATAAACATTGAGGTTAGATACTGTAAGATTATTATTATGCTAATAAAGAAAATCAATTTCCTAAAAAATAATAAAAAATTGAAGCAGTAGGTACAGACTGTAGAGATGGAGCTGTAGACACTACTAACTAGTGCTGATGCCAACCATCACCATATTAAATCCTTTTCTTAAATAACAACTATAATGTGCTCTGAGGCAGATGACATTGTAAACAATGCTTAATCGGACTATGAGACTATTTTTGTAGGACTCGCCTCGGGTCTAAATTTAAAGAGATAACAGTAAAGCATACAAGCACAAAACTCTCAAAGCAAGATTTTAAACCGAGCATATCTAGATAAATTAAAAATTAATAGCAATGTACATCTTATACTATCATTTGGGCCCGACGAAGCCGTATATTGTCGACCATTTTGGGGCATTTGTCTTTTCTAGCCGGATCAAACCTAACCAGCCCCAAATTCTGGTGGTACTATCAAGGATGTCAGTTTTCATGTCTTGCTCTCTCTGTCTCTCTCCCCATCCCTCCGTCATATATGCTTCTTACGGATGCTCATTATTGACTTGGGTAGGGAATTTGATCCGACCTGACTCGGTCAAAAGGATTTGGGTTGAGTTTATTGCATGAGATAGGTTGAACTCTAGATCGGAAAGCCCGAAAGCTCGAATGGCTCGAGCCCGCCCAGATCTAATGATTATTTGAATTTTTACAAAATAAGGAAGTCCATTGTCTCAGCTTTGTATGTGCACTGTCATGCACCTACAAAAAGTTAATTTTAAAAAACTACAACAGTGGATAGAAGTATTATAAGATCTGACCGTTGTTTTGTCTCTTGTTAGCAATAACATCTTCTTTTGTATTATTAAAAAAAAAATCTTCCTCCGTTCTTCAAAAATTTTTTTAAATTGAAATCGATTATACTGTTAGTATCACTTTGGAGGTTTTAACATATCGATCTTACCCTAAAATCGATAATGAAGAACATTGTGTTTTACGTATAAATCCTCATATACTGTGTATCTTAACATTTTCAGCACTGAAAAAATACTGTTATACGTGATAATAAAATTAGTCTCCGGTCATGGTAGAGAGGAGGAATAAAAAACATATCAAACCCTGCATTGAAAATGTTCTTCTTAATTTACAAATCAGTCCTTATTCTTGTAATTTGTGAAATTATTTTTAACTGAGATACAAATATTCTTTAGAAAAGTTTTGCATATGAAAATAAAATGTCAGTGTGATCGATAATATTTGCATTTAAATTTTTTTTAAAAAATAATTTAAACACTACACAGGAATTGATACTGAAGTGCTCCACAATACGAGCAAATCCTATCTAATACGCATTCATCAAATTTTTTCCAATTCATGATAAAAATTGATACCTAGATTTTTTTTTTTTTTTAAATTTAAACATCAAAATTTAGATTTTGATGAGATTTACAATTTACATATTCAAAATTTTTCCAAAAACTATTTTTAAAGGAATATTTTGAAGTTCCTAAATATTAACCGGTTTGAAAATTTGTTTATATCTGTTAGGATATTGAAATCTAAAACAAATATTTTGAAATATTTTTTTTAAAAAATATTAAATATAAAAATTATAGTTTAATTTTTTTTTTTAAAAATACGTCTAAATATTAAATTTTATAATAAATTTAAAAAAAAATTTTGAGTAATTCATATTAGGGAGAGAATCCACCCCCTCCACCACAGCCACACATAAGTGAGCTGCCTATTGAAGTTTTAGAGAGCAGCAGCTACCATCTTTCAGCAATGTGGTATGGGGAGGAGTTTGTGGGGTGTTTTCTTAGCTGTCAATGTTGTCCTTCCAAACTTAAAAATGACAAGGGAATCTCAAGAACATTGCTGATATTGTGAAAACTTAAAAAGGAGAAATTCCTGCTCCCAAAACCAGGCCAATGGAGGGAGATCATCATGTGGGTAGGGACTGACTGACCAATTCAATACCAGATCTCCTAAAGCAGATATAGATCTCCTCTTTCCCTTCTCTCCAATAATTTCAATTCTTAATGCTTTTCTATAATTTAATGCAAATAAACTAATAAATAAATAAGTAGAAGTGTGATGAGATGCAATCCAGGTATGTATGGTGATGAACAACCTTAATTATACATTTTGACAGCTTCTTCTAAGTTCTAAATTGTAACGCATTTGTCACGCTCTGGGAGTCAGGGTGGCATAGGCGCTCGCACACCGAGCATCCCGTCGCCACTTCAAGTGGCAGCGTCCATGAAATTTTGATTTTACGGGGTGCTTGTCAGTTCACTTGTCTGCGGAAGGTCCAAGCATGGATAGGGTTACACAATTTCCAGACTATCAAAGTAGAGAAGTTTAAGCACGTGAGTCCAGGTGTGAAGGTCAGACGATAAAATCAGAAGGATTACCATCTGAGAATTTATCTATCATGCGGATTCGCTAAGCAGCCCGTAGTGTGCAAGATTTTTCTCCTTAAGCTCAAAAAAATTAAAAAAAATTGTAATGCATTTGGGTTGGACTAGTTGAGACGCATTGTTAATACAGCAACTCTTTTGCAAAACACTTTGGATATGTGTTAGTTATTTAGTTACTGTTGAAGTGGGTTTTCATGGTTCGAAGTCTATTTTAGATTTAGCTCTCACATTCCCAATGTGTGATACGTATAAGCATATTTTAAAAAATTTTAAATATAAAAAAAAGTTCAATATGACCTACAAATTTTATATTCAAAGTTTTTTTAAAAAATACTTTTAAATATGTGTTTTAGAGTGTCAAAAAATTAACATATATAAAAATAATGGATTTATTTGTAAATGAATAAACAGTACAAGGACTAATAAGTAACTCTCCCTACTTCCTTTAGCTTATATATTGTGGATATCTCCTCTCCCTATCCTTAGAGTTTCGAGATAGATGCTCATTTCTATATCATATCGCTATCATATAGATATCCGTGCATGTACTATAATTCAAAATTTCTCACTCATCTACTTTGCCAGGAGTTGCGTATCAACCTTCCGTTTTTCAAACGTACAAATCAATATCTAGAAATGAAAGAACGTGCTGATGGGGCGACGTGTTGGAAATAGGGGATGATACGCAATTAACCCTATTTTCTTTGAGGGGGATGTTGAAGTTAGTCCTAATGTGCTAAAGTCTTATCTGCTTATCCAATATGTGGAATGATCTTGCTAACTTATATATAGTTTGTGTTTCTTTTCTTTTTATGCTTAAGGTTTTGAGATTTGTCCTTTCTATAGGTTACTAAACTTGCTATGTAGTAAAATAACAAGACACTTTTGACAATAAAGCTGGTAGGTAGTTAGCTAAAAAATTACAAAATGTTTTTGACCAAAAAAATAGCCACGAAGGGCAAGTTACTGAACTTGGTGCAACAAAAAAATAAAATAAAATAAAATAACAGAAGAAAAAAAAAAGAAAAACTTTTGGCTACCCTTGGTACCAATGCTCAAGAAATATTGTACAAGTTAATATAAAAGGAGGCAACAGGTTCCCACAAGTCATGTGGTTTACAACCCCACATTGCGATATTCTGGATCTTAAGATCTTAATGGGTTCTTTTTTTTTATATATTTTACTATTTTATATATATATATATATATTATATATATATATATATATATATATATATATATATATATCAAGTATAGGATCGGAGAATCCAACAACGGTCTCAAATGCTGCTCACTGCCACCATTTTGTCGGCTCAACAGTCCAAACCTGGGTTGAAGTTCATACTCTTCTGTTTAGTTCTGTGCAGTATAAGCTGGCATTGTATTTTTACAAGACACAGTGGCATTTGAAAGGCTGGCACTTTGGCATGAACTCTGAGGCACATGTGGTACAACATCTAATCTTTCTTTGTTAAAATTCGATTTTTTTTTATATCGCTGCTACTTGTTCTTTTCTGAGAGAGATTGATGACATAGCCATCGAGTGAAGTTCCTGACTTGGACTGTACTACCTCGTGATCGCTTGGATCGAGCACCGTTACCTGAGGTTGTAGAAGTATCCAAATTTTGTTTTTTCCTCCCATTTAGCGCTCTCAAATTACATTGTTTATATTTTCTTCTGGAATTTCAGATTCAATGTTTAGGAACTGCAGATCATGTAAGGTGTCTTTCCGATGTCTTGGTCATTTGCAGTCACAGTGGCAGTTTCTGCAAGTAGTTTTGCTCTTGGTTTGCTGATATTTGCTGGATCATTTTTATGGTTCTATGTGCTCCGTCGAAGGACAAAATCAAATAAAAATTCAGAGGCCGGCTCCTCAGATCCTTCTTCCTTAGGTTGGAATTCGTTTAAATCTTTTTATCTATTTGTCCTTCTTCACACTTTTGCTGCATTGATTCAGATATCTCTTAGCTCTTTTTTTTTAAAATTTTTTTTTTTTTTACATGTATCAGAATTGACTAGGGGAAGTAGGAACCCCTGTGCTAGAGGTGGCTCAAGATATGAATGTCAGGGTGCAAAACAGTTCACACTGCAAGAACTGGAGCAAGCTACAAAGAATTTCAACGAGCACAATCTTGTTGGACAAGGTAGTTTCGGTTCGGTGTATAAGGGATTACTTCTTGATGGCACAGTTGTTGCAATAAAAAGACGGGTTGGTTCTCCAAGGCCTGAATTCATCGAGGAGGTAGACACTGATTCATTTATCAAATTTTATTTACTTATTTAAATTCTACGTGTTTGTAAGTCTATATTTTACTTAAATATGTGTTTAAGTTTTTTAAATTCATGACTGCGAAGCGTCTCAATTCATTGCTCTGGTTCTTTAGGTGAAGATCATATTATACTTCAACTATGAAAACAAAGAATGTCGTTTTATTTTCTCTTATTTCTTGATCCTGAAATATATTTTAATGGCAACAGGTTCATAACCTAGCAGGTATTTTGCATCGGAACCTTGTTACGCTGATCGGCTTTTGCCAGGAAGGTGGCTGGCAAATGTTGGTCTTTGAATACTTACCCAATGGAAGCATTTCCGATCATCTTTATGGTATGTAAACGACTTTCTACGACACATAAAACATCTAAAAGTTGCTAATTATATGCATTTGTCTTACTTTCATACAACAGATACAGGACAATATCCAACTACAAAGCTAGAATTTAAACAAAGGCTTTCGGTTGCCATCGGAGCAGCTAAGGGTAATGAACTCAACTGATTTACTCTAAATTAAAATCTCCGAAAAAAAATAAAAGTTTAGTGGATCTGATTAAAACTCCGATTCCTTCTGACCCAGGTTTATCTCATCTACATAGTTTGGCTCCTCCCATGGTTCACAAGAACTTCAAAACAGCTAATGTCTTGGTTGATGAGAATTTCATTGCTAAAGTAGCAGACGTCGGCATCCATAGGTTACGCCTGAACACTGGAGATTTTGCTTCATCACAGGCATATCAAAACAATGTCTTCCGCGACCCAGTGTATGCTAAGCATGCCTTTCATTATCTTAATATAAAATCCACATTTTTCAGTAATGAGCTTAATATGTTTTAGTGCTTGCAGCTCGGGAGAATTATCGGAGTCCAGTGATGTATATAGCTTTGGTGTGTTTCTTCTGGAGCTCATAACGGGTCGGGATGCCACAAAACTTTTCATGCAAGAATGTGAAAGCTTGCTGCAATGGGTAATATGCCTATCTGCTAGCTAGAACTTAGACCTGAAAACTTTTTTTTAAGATTTGTGTTTAATAATACTAAAAGTAGGAATTACCTAGAGAACTAAAAAGTTTCTACTTTCTCTTTTGTTCTAATTTGTTTTTCTTTTTTTTTTCTTTTTTCTTTTTTGAGTTGCTTCAATAGATTCAAGACTTTTTGAAGGATAAATCTTTCGTGGGTTTCCGCTAATTGGTGAATTTCTGTTTAGATAACTGAAGTTTCAAAAGGATGAATCTTACCAAAAAAGAAAGTCCTAGACTTTTTACATATTCCTGAAGAGTGGTTGAGAAAAGCTCTTCATGTCACTCAACTTACTAACAATTTTCTAGAACATTGTACCTAGTTACTAAGTTCTACGGAAACAACCTTCTCCGTGACATGGCTGCATACATCTGATCCTCTCTAGATCCCGCATGATAGGTCTTATCACTGGATATGTTGTTGTTGTTGTTTTATTTATTTATTTATTTATTTATTTACCTAGTTACTGACCGTGGATTCTGCGAAAGGCATCAAATGGCTACAGCACTCTTCAATTTGCATATGAACTTAGCATTCCTATACTGCAGTAGGTTCTATTAAGAAAAATAGTATTTACTATTATCTGATCTGTTGAAGTGGATGATATCATACGGATTTATATAACTTTCTTTATCGCAGTTATGCTAATTATCATTTTTCAGAATCCTTCTACCTCAAAAAATAACATGAAATGTTTTTTCATGTTTTGTCTATTATAAAGGTTGAAATACAAATCAGCTTAGATGATTTCATAGACCGGAGACTGGGTAGCAGCTACACTTCTGAAGGAATGAAGGAGCTAATCAGCCTGACTGTTCAATGCTTGAATGAATCTCGCATAATTCGGCCAACGATGCGAAACATCGTCATGGAGCTCGATCGAATATTGGAGACAGAGATGAGCTTGACAACAGTGAGTGGGGACGGTACTGCTATAATCACTCTTGGCAGCCAGTTGTTTACTTCCTGAATATATATTAACCTTTTTTTAAAAAAAAAATTAATTTTTATTTTTTAACATGTAAGCTCTCCCACTTTCTGTGATCTTTCATATCATAGATTGAAGCTTCGCCATCATTGAATTCTTGAATGAGAACATAGGATAGTGTTAGCATATGTCTAGATTCTTTTCTAGTTCTGCTTAAGTAAGGATATATATTATTATACTATTGAAATGTAATGTGATTGTTAATTTAATCAATGCCCTGGATTGCATTTGTGGTGCAACTGAAAACAGCTTCAAACAACTTGTTAATCCAATGCTAATTTACGATGATTCATCCCTGATGTAGGTTTTTTAATCTTTAAAGATAGAAAAAGTCTAACCTTCCAATATTTATTGAAATAATATAATCAGTATATAAAAAAATCATTCAAACAGTTCATCGTCTACTGCTTAAACGCCAACTATAGTTTGAGATGAAGGGCCTTTGCAGTGACCCTAACCAGTTTAAAAAATAAATCTATACTTTTTTCCCCATTTCAGCCTAATCTAATACTTTTTTCTCCATCTCCTCCACTATTTTGTTAAATGAAGTTATTGGCTATATAGTTTACCACCTCTACAAGCTCATCATCGGTAATATAATTAAAGTTTTCACGATAACAATAACTTTTTAAAAAAATAAAAAAAATAAATAAATTAGGGGTATACAGGCCGAGCGGGCTGGGCCTGTAAAGACTAATGGGCAGATCCGTTCAAGTCCAAAAGATAGCCTGACTGTCACAAGTCCTGACTATGTCCACGACGGCACGCCGAAAGTACGTGTCAAAGCACGTGTCATTTCGACGTCAGAACGTCACGTCATCACCCACTTATACCGCCTTCTTATCCTCCTACCGCTTAACCTCTCACTTAATATCTACATATCCCCACGTAACCCCCGAAGTATCTCGCTAATTCGAGCACCTCCACCTAAGCATCTTAACTCAACGGCCATCCGCGTTAATCTCCCGCGCATCTCTCCTTCGCGTGCCCTCTAAGCACCCTATATATACCTTCCTATCCCCGATTGTCCCACCGTTATTCCAATTCTTTCTCCTTTCGAGGCAAAGCAAACATCTCATTTCTAATTTGATCCAAGTAATGGCGTACAGAGCGTTGGAGATTACTCTGCAAAATGCGAAAGATTTGAAGGGCGTCAACATCTTCTCGCGCATGGAGGTCTACGCGGTGGTGTCCATCACCGGTGACCCTCGTTCGCGCCAGCAAACGCCGCCGGATCGCGACGGCGGCCGGAACCCTAGTTGGAACTACACGATGAAATTCTACATCCCCGCTGAAGTCAGCCCTAACCAGAACTCCGCCCTCCACATCCTGCTTCGCGCTCGCCGCGTTCTCGGCGACCGCGACGTCGGCGAAGTCCATGTTCCGCTGCGCGATCTCCTAGCCGGCGTAACGAGCGACGGGCCTTCGCCGGTGAAGTTCCTGAGTTACCAAGTTCGCCGCGTCGTCTCCGGAAAACCTAAAGGCACCCTTAACTTCTCCTACAAGCTCGGCGAGCGCGTAAACGCTCCATCGAACGCAGCGGGGGGCCCCAGCGCCGCCGGAGTCGCTTATCCTCCGCCGTCGAAGCATGGTGATAAACCCTACAAGATGGGCGAGCCGGTGACGGCGTATCCGATGGGGTACCCGCCGCCGGGATACGGCGGGCAGCAGCAAGCGCATCCATATCCGCCGTACCCGCAGGCGGGGTACGGGTACCAGCAGCCGCCGCCGGCGGGGTACGGTTACCCTCCTCCGCAAGGGTACGGCTACGGAGCGGCGGCACCGCCGAGAAGGAACAACATGGGGATGGGTCTCGGTGCTGGGCTCCTAGGAGGAGCGCTTGGTGGGATGTTGCTCGGTGATATGATGTCTGATGCTTCGTCTTATAATGCTGGGTATGATGGTGGATATGATGGAGGTTTCGATGGAGGAGGTTTCGATGATGGCGGGTTTGGCGACTTCTAAATTTGTTCTTTTGTTTATTTGCTTGGGTTTGTATTGGAAGGATGGGGAGTGTTTTTGGCTCTGGCCAAGATTAAGAGACGAATTTGTAATTATTGTTGTAATCACGAAAAAAGTACGTGTAATTTGAAACAGGTGAGTGTGCTATCGAGATCATCCACAATTTATCTGTAAATATTGAGATCATCCACAATTTATCTCTTACACAGTCCTCCGAAAGAGTAATACTGTTGGTATGATATTAATCCGAATGGTATTTTTTTTATGTCTTGAAATCGGTAGATATGTGATTTTATCGATTTTGAGGTATGAAAAATATTATTTGGACTTTTTAATGACTGTTTTATTGGAATTAATAGTATTTTTATTTTTCAAAATTGTTTGTACCAGATTTGCAGAACTAGGCGTGTTTTTTTGGTATACATACTTGTTCCATTTTCCCTTTGCTTATAACCTTTCAGACATTCTTCATTCGATAAAGAATATTTATTTAGTTTTCGTGACCATAACGAAGTAGATATTTATTTAGTTTCATGGCTGTTTAGTTTAAAGGTTTGCTCGTATAGCTCGTGTATAAGCCATGTTACCAGTCAGGCAGAAAGGCAGAATTTGTAGGAGTTGAGACTTTCATAATCAATCCAAGCATGCAAAAGTTCGATCGACAAGTGTGCTTTTTTTGTGGGAGATAAGTGTCTGCGTCTAGTTTTTAGTTGCGCGTCCAAAGATAGTGTTCCAAATAGGTATTCCACTGATTGATTAGGAGACGGTCGTCAGATCAAAATTTTACCATTTGACTACGAGTTCAGTCCAATGTGGGCTGATAATTGTGGTTAGAAAATCGGGTCGTGTTCAGGTGGCACAACTTTGTGTGAGGTAGATTTTGTATCGTCATCTTTAAAAAAAAGAAAGAAAAAATATCATCTCCAAGCATCGTAGTATGATCACACTACAAAACCAGAGGTATCAAACTACCCAAGTGTAAGCAAGATGGCTTTTGTCTGCAATTTGATGAACTTCAAAGTTTTATATGAAAATAGAACAATGATATAAGAAACCCAGTCGAATGCTCACACCAATTTCTTTGGTCTCAAACCATTTCTTTGGTATAGTGAGCTGATCATGCCTTTTGCCTTCTTTCTTTGAAATACAAATACAGGACGTAAGTGTAGGGGAAAATCGAAATCAGAAGCTATCTGGTTTAAAGACGGGGTAGTTACTTATATGTTTCTGTTTTTCAGAAATGTGTAAATAAATTTCTGAAAATAAGAAAATAACCGACGTGGCGGCATATTTTCAGAAACGTACAAATTAGTCTTCAAAATTAGAAAACGCGCTCGCGCGTGTTACATCGGCATATTTTTTATTTTTAAAAACTGATTTTTACAGTCTTTGAATATAGGCATACTGATATGCAAGTAATCCTTTAAAGAATTGTAAGACAGTTGAACATAGAAGTGCACATTCTAAATTTTTTCATTATATTAACCATGTCAAAATGGACATCAAGAAGGTTTGAATCTGCCATGCACTTATGATGTGATTATCAAAGCATGGTGTCTGGTGGAAGCTTAGCAGCAAAATTTAGAAGACCCGATAAATTCGATCAAGCAACGGCAAGTTACTAAGAAAATCTGATCTGTGGAAGCCATAGGAACTCCTCCATGACACTTTTGAGGCGGCCGATCCTTTTATTTCAACAATTTTGGCCAGTCGTCTTCATTTACACTTCCATCATAATAACCTTTGATGATGTTGGGCTTTAAATTTAACACACTCAATAAAAGCGTGGATATTAGACCAAACTATATGGGCCTAGAATATTCGAACTCTGCTACGAGCCCACCGCACGAAATTCGAGAAGATTGTAAATACTTTGACTATGGATAAATTCTAAATCAAATTCCTGGACATTTCTGCACCGTTGGATCAAATCAAATAAATCAAGGCTAAATATTGGATGAGGTTATTAGGATTTCCTTATTTTTTTTTATTAATCTTGTAAGACCGATTTTATACTATGATAACTTGTTTGGCCTCTAATAAAAGTGATACAGTTTGAATATAACAAAAAAACTCTGATAACTAAGAAATTCGTTAGACGATTGACATCTCGATATATTTCCTTAATCTGTAGTTCTTACATATAGTTAAGAATATTTCGACGTTCAGTAATCAGCTTTTTGTAGAGACCCTCTATAGAATCATTTGATCTCAGATATTGGACCAATAAAATGAATTAGCTGCATATATAACTTTTTCATATGCCCATATCCAATGATGACTGCAGTGCGGTAAGACAACCTTACGGTTAGGGCTGCGCATTCGGATCAACCCGACCCGAACCGACCCTAATTTTATTTCAACCCGAACCGACCCAAATCGACTAAAATTCGGTCAGTTCATTGGTTCGGGTTGATCCGAATAACATCACAAATTATTTTTATTCAATACCAATTCGGATTTGGGTCAGTTCGGATAGACCCGAATAGTTATAATATAAATATTTTATTAAAAAAAAAAGAACTAACACATAAAAATCAACGAAAACTAATTAATACATAACTAATAAGATAATTCGGATCCAATCCGAACCGATTCGAAATTTGCTACCGAACCCGAACCGAATTATGTAGACCCGAACTATTAAAATGCCGATCCGAACGAATCTGATCCGAATTAAACCCGAAATTTTGACTTTGTTCGGATCGTTCGATCCGATTTTTCGAATAAGGTTCGGTAATGCCCAGCCCTACTTGTTTAGTCTCAGCAACCGAATAAGTCCCCAAATGTAAGCTAAAGCCACCTGTACCTTGTTTCCCTCCGTATTACGAATGACTCTTCTCGCTGCCGCCGCTCCTGTTAGACTTCTATTGTGACATATTACCCACTCTATTGTGACATATTACGGGATTACCACTCAGGAGTCAGCTATTTATATGGCGTTGGTCAGTTTTACCCCTCTTTAGCTTTCGTAATTCGATTATTATCCTGATTCCCGACGATCGTATCTTCACCGCCGAGGATGGCCGCCGTCTCCGCTCCGCCTTCCTCTTCCGCGCCTGGCCGGACCCAAACCCTAATCCATCGACAAATATCCAGCCCCCTCTTCTCGATTCGGCAACGATGCTGCCCCAGGAATCAGATGAATTCGAGGAAGAAGAAGAAGATCATCGAACCGACACCCTACCACCGCCACCGGTAATCTCAGCCGCGCCACCTCCCCAGCCGTCGCCGCAGCTCAGCCTTCGGTGCCGTCGCTGCTCCACCTCTCGTTCAACCAGGACCAAGGCTGCTTCGCCACCGGCACCGACCGCGGGTTTCGAATCTACAACTGCGACCCGTTCCGCGAGATATTCCGCCGCGATTTTGATGGTGATGATAATGATTCCGGCGGCGGGATCGGCGTGGTCGAGATGCTGTTCCGATGCAACATCCTCGCCCTCGTTGGCGGCGGCCCGCATCCGCGCTACCCTCCTACGAAGGTGATGATCTGGGACGACCACCAGTCGCGCTGCATCGGCGAGCTCTCGTTCCGGTCAGAAGTTCGCGGCGTGAGGCTCCGCCGCGACCGCATAATCGTAGTACTTGATCACAAAATCTTCGTCTACAATTTCGCGGATCTTAAGCTAGTGCATCAGATAGAGACGGTCCCGAACCCAAAAGGACTTTGTGTGGTGTCACAGCAGCAGGGCTCGCTCGTTCTTGTTTGCCCTGGCGGGCAGAAGGGACAAATTAGGGTTGAGCATTATGGTGCTAGGAGGACTAAATTCATTATGGCCCACGACTCAAGGATTGCCGCGTTTGCGCTTTCGCAGGATGGGCAGATGGTGGCAACAGCGAGCACCAAAGGCACACTTATAAGGATCTTCAGCACTGTGAATGGCACTCTTCTCAGGAGGTACAACAAATGAGCTCATGGATCTTGTTTCCTTGCACTCATAAATCTTATCTCTTTGAGGTCGTAATTGATGTGCTTCTAGATTACGGTTGATGGTTGACAGCTTCAGAATTTTAGTTCTGCATTTTTTAATATTAGCATACGACTATAGAGATGCACGAGGTTTTGTCCTTTTTGCCTTACATCGCCTTGATGTCTCAATGTAACTATGTACTAGGCTGTAGGCAATTTAAGTTTAAGGTGACACGTGAACAACCACTATTGTAATCGTGTTCCCGTAAGCTAGTTAGACTAATATTGCTCTTTCTTGTTATCTCTTATATATTGAGAAACAGCAAGGACTGTGGATTTGAAGTATTTGAGGTGCACTTAGACAATGTAATGGAACCTTTTCAAATGTTTATATGTTTCTCTAAATAAAAAGGAAAAGACCCTATTGGTTTCAGGGCGTCGTAGAAGAGATGCAGAAACCTGTTGTATCTCTTTACAAAATAATAATATTTTCACAAAGCAAGCGTACCACATAATTGTTTTTTTAGATGTGCAACAATACGTTAACACTTTTCCTTCATAGTACTAATTGGAGGTAGCATATATAAGTTTATCTGTATAGGTTCACATTCTACCATTGTAAATGCAATAGAGAAGGTGTGTATGAAATTGTCAATAATCACTAGTTTAGCTTTTCAAATTGGCCAGTTTGGCCATCTCATCTGAGTAACAGTGATTATGATATATTCTTGTTGAGTAACAGTGATTATTATTCTTTTATGCACATACAGTGTACCTTGCTCATAGAGGTATTGATGCATGGTAAGAAGTGAGACATTAGATACCTTGGTTATTGAGTTACTTGATTTGGCTATGCAAGAGATTATGGAAATCATGTCTAATTATAACAGTTTGTTGATTATTTTGTTTTGTTATTGTAGTAAGTACTAGTGTAAAACATGCTTTTATACTAGAGTATTTTATCTACATCAAAGTTTCTATTGCTTACCTTCACTCTGCATCTTGGAAACGGGTAGCAGTCTAGTCTCTTGTATGAGGAAGGGGATATGGTAATGACTAGCATATGTTAGTTGTACATGGTACCATAGTATAAGCTAATTATAAATGGCCTTATATCATCAATGCCAATTCCCTAAAATAATGTTTCCCCCCACCTTTCCCTAGCCGCCTGACTAGCAGATTCTCGAATATTAGTATTGATATGCTAGTGTAATCATATGCATAAAGGTTAGCAAAGTTGGTTTCGGCATGTCTTTGCTATACGCTGATGTGGGTTAGTTGAAGTGTTAAAGGATTGACATACGTTAGTTGTCATTCTCAACCTGTCGAGACAACTGCACAAGTGGGGAACTACTCAGCCGAAGCTGTAAGAACCGAACAATATGGATCTGGTCGGGAGACTATTTTAGTCTACTTATAATGCATAAATATAAGGAACATAATTAAATTAAATAACTACATCTCCATCCATCTCCAACGAGAATGTTACTTATTATAGGATATCATAGACCAGTGACTCAAGGCACCTTACAAATAACAAACTTTAATAAATCAAGAAGTTATTATCGTCGGTATATGTTACAGTATATACTAATTACTCTAATACTAAAAGTAAGCTGATTTTACTGGGCATTAACAGTTCAATTACTGTTAATGTTTAGTGCCATTTCATCATCAGGCTTTATTTCAATGCTCTTATATTGCAAATCAATGCGCAATAGATGTGCTGCAAACGTCCTGAATGACAATTTATTGATAACTTAACCTAATCACGTCTATTGCAAATAACGACTTTTGACTTGCAGTTTTACAACTTGTGGCTGGGAAAGTTTGACCATCTTTTGCCATTAGAACATGTGTTAGAAAAAACCAAAAATCATTTTTTAAATAGTCATTAAAGAGCACTTGTCAGTGTATGACATCACCTCAGAGGGTGAGGGGACGGCATGTCTTCACCTCAGAGGGTGAGGGGACGGCATGCCATGCCCCTCTTATATATTGATTGAAGACATATTTAAGGAGAAATGTATAACTATTGTTGCATTAGACTCGGTTTTATTTCCTCAGCAAACCCATTCTATTGGTAAGAATTAATTTTTGTTCCTTTTTAGTCTCTTAAATATAAGCAAAGATAATGAGCTTAATAAAATTCAGTTTAGTAGTCTTTAGATGTAAGCAATGATACGGAGCTTAAAAAGAACAATCTGTTCATGCTTAACATGTAGCTGTGTTGCGTCCCTTCAGTTTCGGCACAGCTTATAACTTTGTATCTATGTCTTTCGCAGTAAGAAATTTCATGCAAAGACTGGGTCAAACATTAGTGACTGATGGTGAGACATACCACCATCAGCCAATCGTGGATGATTAATGTAGTCTAATGACTAAGTGCCACGCCATTTTCTTTAGGGATAATATAAAGTGGGTGAATGATGGAGAGGAAATATGGGATGAAGAATCTAGTGAGCCAAACTACTGTATAAAAGAGCTGGGGTTTTGATAGATTCATCTATTCCACGGAATTTTTTATTATGCCTCTTCTTCCCATGATAAACATCACATCATGTTTATCGTTTTACTTTTCTTTTAGCCTTCTGATTAGCACATAGTTAAGAGGCTTCAGTTATTTAGTATCTGATTTTACAGAAGGAAATAGTTTAATATCTCAATTATAATTACATCGAATAAGCTATTATACTGCATTTATGGTGACACAAATTTTGCACAGACAAAGTACATTTATCTTCACTGGTACAAATAAGATATGCAACGTAGTAAACACAAAAAGATTAACTTGGATTCTGATTTCAATTTCTGTTAGTTAGCTAGTCAATTGGAACTGACTTCTTTCATAGTGTTTTCCTTGATGAAATCTAGTATTCTTTATGCAGAACAAACTCCCCTTTCTTCCATAGGAATGTTTATAACCAGATTTCGTATCTCTTCCTCAGGTAAGAAGAGGTGCTGACAGAGCGGAGATACATAGTCTTGCTTTTTCTCAGAACATGCTGTGGCTGGCAGTATCAAGTGATAAGGGAACTGTACATGTATTCAATCTCAAGGTTAATCTTGAAATTACTACAAATGACAAGCCTCATCCTTCACAAGATCCAAATATTCCATCAGTGACTTCATCTCTATCATTTTTAAGGGTAAGGTATTTCAGATAAATACCTTTGATATTAGCATGCTTAATCTTGCAATCTTGAGTTTGGCTTAGTCATAGGCTAAAATGTGAAAAGTTTACCACTGTGAGATGTTGTAGTGTTGGATTTTAGCCTGCTGAGAGAGAGAGAGAGAGAGAGAGAGAGAGAGAGAGAGAGAGAGAGAGAGAGAGATTCAGCAAAACTAATGTGGGGATCAGGGGCAGAAAGAGAGGGGGAAAAAGTACACCATTTAAGATTTTATAGGCGCTATGTAACGTTGCAGAAAAACTATGTAGCTATGCATTGTTTCAACCCACAACCCGCTTTACAGTTTATTGGGCTAATGCCTTTTTTTAGCCTTTTTGGCACCCTATAAATGGGTTGGTTTGGTTAGAATGGTTATGGAGTTGCTCTGTTTGTCATTTCCTATTAGAACTTCACTTGGAAGACTCTACCTTACTGATGGGATATTGCGAATTTGGTCTTTAACAATTTTCTTTAAGGCTTGCAAGCATTCTGCTAGTTCAACGGAAGGTGATGTGCTTAGCCGTTTTGGTGAACTTATAAAATGGATCCTGCTTCTACTATGTTGGCTTAGCGAAATAATTATTGATCGAGCAAAGTGAGGATAGATTTTTCTTCAAAGTTAACAACTGCCGATATTTCTCTGAAATTCTTGGTTCTTCTACAGGCGTCTTGCCAAAGTATTTCCATTCAGAATGGTCTGTTGCTCAATTCCGGCTGCATGAAGGTTGTCAGTACAATGTTGCTTTCGGCCACCAGAAAAATACTATTGTCATTTTGGGAATGGATGGAAGGTACTCATCTGCTTTAGATTGCTGATTTTTTTGGATTTATAAGAGATCTATAGAATTATTCTATGTTTTCCATGGCTATGGACTGCAACAAACTCACTGCAGGAAGTAGTATTTATGAGGAATAGTTGAACACCGTCGTACCTGAGAAGCATAAGCTGCTACCTTTTTTAATCCCTTAGACGTGACTTAAATAATCATGTTGATTACCTGTTTCTATCAACAGCTTCTATCGATGTGAATATGATCCGGTGACCGGTGGAGAAATGAAGCAGCTGGAGTTTTATAATTTCCTTAAAACAGAAGACGCATCTTAGCATCTGGTACTCTATTCCTACCTCTGGCTTTACCTAGTCTTGTATTTATAAAATTTTCATTATGCTGAACGTAATGAAATGTAAATATTTGAAATGCTCATCTTATTATCTGTAGGTTTGTCTTGTATGCACAAAGAATATCTTATGAAAACACAACCTTGTACATAAAACAATGCAAATATTAGTATTTTACTTGAAACATTCATCCATCATAATGTTAACGCGGGTATGATAGCATGTTGTTGCTACTTGATGATGGATCTAATAGCTATCAAGTCTGTGATTACAGACCGAGTGAGCATTTCTTTTACTGATGTGCAACGGATAGATGAAGTTGGAGAACTAAACGCTGGCGAGGGAAAGCTTATAAAGCCATTTATTATCCGAGTGCGCATTTATATTCTTAGAAAGAATGCCATTTATTTATTATCCGTGACCCCAAAAAGACGAGATCAATAAATAAGCAATTTAATTTTGTTATCCTCAATTTACCAAGAATAAGGGATAAATTTTAGTCGGATAAGTAGGGGACATGGAATAGTAACATAATAATTACATGTTAAGTCTCCATTTTCTATTTCAATTATTAGTTGGAGCAGTTGTTATGTATTTGTATTTTATATCTCTAATAATTGAATCCAATTATTTCGTTCTAATTATTTTATTGTTTTGAACACAAATTTTATTATGAAATGTTAAAAAGAATATTTACGTTTTATCCTCTTTTTTTTTGTCATTGTATCATTAATTTGTATCCTTCAAGTTGCCCCCCAAGGGAAGGTAAGGTAGGAGTGTTTGTTGGAAGTTGAACAGCATACTATTGCTCTTTCGTTTATTTTATTTTTATGTTATTTTGTTTTATTTGATTTAAAACACTATTGTTCTTCTCAGTAACGTTAAATTGCATTCTTGAAAACAGCGCCAAAGTCATTATGATAGAAAATGCTTTTTACCTCTTAACTTTTAATCTCAAAGTCCATTCCTAACTTTTATCCGCTCACAATGCTCGTGTTACCAAAAAAATGTCCAAAAGTAATTTTAAAAAAAATCATAAAAATATCTAGAGGGAGACCCTTTATAGTAGAGGTCACAATTACAAAATTATTTTTTAATTAATTTTTTATTATTGGTGGTAATTTTTGGTGCACATTATCTTTCCGCCCAATCTTGTGGTGTATATAAAAATTAGAGAGAGAAGCGACTGAACTCGATTTCAAAGAGTTCTCGTGTCGCAAAAAGCACAAGATTGCTACCGTTGTTTCTTAGCGAAAGCAATTTTGTGGAATTCGTTGAAATGGCCAACAAAAGATCATGCGTCTGTTTTTCAGTCGGGGAGTTGCAGATCAGCCCCCTTGAAAAACATCATGATAGCTCCTTAAATAACAATTTTATCACTCGGATTATTTCCTGTATGTGATAACTCTATGTTAGAATGCTACGAATTGTATCATAGTGTCGGCACTTGAATAAGAAGTTGCGGATTAAAATCAAGATACAACGATACCGTAAGTTGAAGAATCGAATCAAGATGTTGCATTCTTCATAAATCCATGTAGAAGTCTTATAAATTCATATAAATGTGTCATACGAACTGGAACTGCAGTAAAATTCTATGTTAAAATCTAAGTGGCACTAATCTTCACTAATCGTAACACTTTGCTTATATTTTCGATACTTAAGATGTTAACATCATGTACTATGAACTGTAGTAAAAATTGGACGGCGAAGGATTTATCTTTCACCACTCTCAATTTGAATGAGCCCATTTTGTAACCTTCTATTATTTTTGTTTGATTTTGACCTTTGAATTGATTTCTATCATATATTTTGATCAAATTTAATACGCGTCAAGATAAAAGTTCTTCCAGTGAGATATTAAAATTAAAAATTTTAACCTATTTTTTATAAAAATAATAAACTTAATTTTTTTTCTAATATTCAGTGGTGTTAACAATGAGTAGCAAGCCATCCATTATTGATCGCACATTCAGACTCAGTACGTGAAACTCGTGTAAATAGAATTCCATCCCTCAGATGGAGTCATGGACCCACCATCTTTCATCCTAATCTTCGTCGTCACTTCCTCTCCCTATATTATATATTGAATCAATCCGTCTTACCATTTCATCATCATCATCATAAGCCCTAGAGATCAAAAAAATCCACCCGAGTAACACAGAGAAACAGATCACAACTCCGGCGCGATGGGGCTGAAGATCTACGGCATGAACATGTCCACCAACACGATCCGCGTGCTAACGGCGCTCAACGAGCTCGGTGTCGACTTCGACATGGAGATCGTCGATCTCCGCACCGGCGCCCACAAGCAACCCTCCTTCCTCGCCCTCAACGTACGCTTATCCTAACACTCCTCTTGACTTCCATCGATTTTTATCTCATGTGTCGTTGGTTTGATTTCATTTGATTTGATCTCTTCTCCAGCCGTTCGGCCAGATCCCCGTGCTCCAGGACGGAGATGTTGTTCTCTTTGGTAAGATTTAAGATCTGTAAATTAAGAAATAATGAGTTAATATGAGAGTCGTCCATTAAGTAACATACGCATATAAATCAAGATATTGTGAGATATTATTGGAGATTACATCAAACATTATAAGTTTAATATTTAATTCAAAATGTTGCAGGGGTTACAAATTAAGTCATTATTAGACTTTTTATTTAGTAAATTTAAAATTCTTAGCAGTAAGTTTTGGAGATTGAGGTCATGATTTTTATTTATGCAATTCTACGATCAAATTGAATTATTATTCTGTGAATTTACAGAATCGCGGGCAATCAACAAGTACCTGGCGAAGAAGCACAAAACGCCAAGCGGAGACGATCTCCTTCTCAGCTGCGGCACCGACGCGGAGAAAGCTCTGGTAGAAGTGTGGCTAGAAGTAGAAGCTCAGCAGTTCGGCCCGCCGATTGCCGACCTGGTCTACGAGGCACTGATCAAGCAGATGTTCGGCCGGACCACGGACCAGGCTGTGGTGGAGGCGCACGCCGAGAAGCTGTCGAAGGTTTTAGACGTGTACGAAGCTCGGCTCTCGCAGAGCAAGTACCTCGCCGGAGACAAGTTCAGCCTCGCCGATCTGAACCACATTGCTTATACGAACTATCTGATGAAGACGGGGAAGAAGGAGCTCATCACGTCGCGCCCGCACGTGCTGAAGTGGTGGGAAGATATTTCTGCTCGTCCTGGGTGGAAGAAGACCGCTGACGGGATCAAGATGTGATCCGGTTCTTGTTAGTTCGAGTTTAGTAAATGATGAGAATAAAATGGCTGTAATTTCGAATTATGTAGCCTCGAATGTGCAAGTTCTGATTAGTATGAGTATTTTTATGTAGTAGTCTTGAATGCGCAAGTTCTGAGTAGTAGGAGTAGTTGTGACCTTAATTCGGTGTGGATATAGCTGCTCTTCTTTTAATCTACAATTAATGACCAAGGGCGGAGTAACTATATGCCCTTCAGCCAGTGAGCCAAAAGAAGGGTTGTGGTCCTGATCGACACAAATTTTGAGTTTTTGGTTGAATTGAATTAACGAAAAAAATTGAAAATCAGCGGCCTATCCAAATAAATTTATATGTATAAAATTTGTCGAAATAAAATTCATAAATTCATTTTACAAATAATTTTGATAACAAAATTAATTATTATTTTACTAAAAAATAATGTATGCTGCTATTCTATCTAATACAGTCAAAATCGGCACATATACCATATTATTCTAAAGTATAGATGCTACAAACTTTTTCTTTTAGTTTTCTTTTTTTTAAAAAAATCAAATTTCTTTTGTTTCTTTCGTAGCATTAGTTAATTTGCTACACAAAATTGTGAATTCACCTTGTTTATCACACTATACAACCACTGGCCTCTGAAGGGGCACAAACACTTGTCGAACTGAAGAACATGTTTGCTAGGTTAATTTCCACCTGAATCATACTTGAAGAACTTAACATAAGCAAAGCGTAAGTTGGAAAGCTGACATAAAAAGAAACAGACCCGAGATTTTCATATGTAATGTTGTAAACATTATCTGCTATTGGTAGATTTATTTATTACGATAGTCATACAGATATCTATCAGTTACATCATAAATTTTCATGATAATTTAAAGAAAAAGTGGAAGCATTTCTTTAATGCGTGATTATAATGCTTCTCTTTTGTTCGAACGTTAGTATTCTCGTCTCTGCAACTTAGTTTGGGCATACAGCCTATACACCAAGAATAATGCTCTTGCACTTTTCTTCATTACGATTGCTTTCAGTTTTTACCAACCAGCATTATCACACTCACATAGACGACTGATGACCTTAAAATTTCATGCATTTTCATGATTAAGTAGTGAGTCATAAATAAAAGCAACACCATAGCTATCGATATTGCCAAAACCTTGAGAACTAAAATGCACGGCGACAAGAATGCGCGACATCACTACAATGCAAGTTTTCTTCTTTTTTTTTTTGAGATAACGAGGCGAAATCTCTCCTGAGTTTTCGCTAACTCGCAGACCACAATATTCAACGCGCACCTATATGACCATTTTGGACCCAGATGCGCGCAGGAGAATAAAACTCCGACCTAATGTCCGTCCCCGGACCTGACATAGAGTACTGGAAGTTACCCAGCCACCAACTTTTCCGCAACCGTTGTAAACTCACGGCCACGGACACATCCACATTGCAGCCACCCGTGGGGTTCGAACCCGAGCGCTCGCTTTCTGAGGCGAGCGCCCCGGCCGACTGACCCACGGGCGGGGTACACTACAATTCAAGTTTTCATCAGTGATCTTAGGTCAACTTCGTTTAACCTGCAACAATGAAGTTCACCAGTACATAGGCAACCAAATAATGGCTTCAGTTAACCAAATTACCGCTTTTATGACCCACGGGCGGGGTACACTACAATTCAAGTTTTCATCAGTGATCTTAGGTCAACTTCATTTAACCTGCAACAATGAAGTTCACCAGTACATAGGCAACCAAATAATGGCTTCAGTTAACCAAATTACCGCTTTTATGAATGAGAAGCCTCAGAAAGACAGTAGGAAGGCAATCGGTTAAAATGGATCTCCGCTGAAAAGAGAAGTTCCACTTAGCAGCTTATAATAGTACCCAATTTGTTGAAACACTCAGCATCATCCGAAGGCCAGTACCACCTCTAACTCATTGACGTGACACCAGCGTTACCGAATGCATATCCTCAAACTTTGACACCAATCTGTGGATATCTTCAGTACGAACGAAAAAATCGAGAACTAAACTTGTTTCTTTGTTTCAGTAGTAATCTGCTGTTCCTAGTTGGGACGCCGAAGCTTACCTCCACAGATCGGTGATACATCCTACAAAGTCCTATTTTCCAGAACCACAGACTTGAAACAACAAAGCAACATGAGCACCGACGAATAAGGAACTAAGTTCAACAGAATACAACATCTAGTTTAAATGGTTTACACACTTTCAGTCATAAACATCATAAAAGAAAGGTATGACATAAGTACATCAACTGCATGCTTAAGAACATACAGGGTCAGGCTCTCCATATTGCACCAAGCCACACGACCAAAGTCAATTCTTCTCCAAGAGTAGATAACGAGTAGTTTGCTTCCGTGGCATGTAAATCAATTCCTATTAAGAATAAAGAGAGGGAATACATCACCAAACTTTCACTAGTAGTAGCATTTTATCTATCACTTAGTTTAACAGAAATAGCTTTACATATGAGGCTATGATGAACAATAAGCAAAATGTGAGACAAAAAAAACGTTCAACAACCTTGCATCGATATGCTTGAACTTGGGAAGGCATAATAACTGATAATATTAGTAACTGCAAGATAAAATCTCAAAGATGGTAAAACTTTTCTTTAATAAAAAAAAAAAAGAATAAATTCAGAAGTTCATGCCAACGCCTTCAGTAAAATATTTAAAAGATGCAATTTAACAATGCGGAACAAATATTTGATAATCTACAGCCAATTATGGAATAGATAACAAACGAATAAATCGGGTTCTTATTCTTATAATTTGTGTTGCATAGTTTACACTATAAAGTAGATGTGTGCAGGGGTCTCATATTCAACTTTTAAATCGTGCTGACGTATTATGCATTGAAGTACACAGCAGTGTTTTGAGCACTGGCTGTGTTAAGACACCCCATAGTACCATGAAGCATATTCTGGGATATGACAAGTTCATAATGATCCTCCAATGAAATTCCCTACAACTTTATTCAGCATAGCTTCTACTTCAAGATAGTTATTCTACAATCTCCTAAAAGCCGGTCCCAAAATAGCACAACCCTTGCTCAGACACAAAACTCATAGTTACAACCACACTAAATAAACTAGTTCAAAACAGACGCAGTCCGTGGACCAATCTTGAGCTAGTAGTCCGTGGGGATAATATAAAGTGGGTGAATGATGGAGAGGAAATATGGGATGAAGAATCTAGTGAGCCAAACTACTGTATAAAAGAGCTGGGGTTTTGATAGATTCATCTATTCCACGGAATTTTTGATTATGCCTCTTCTTCCCATGATAAACATCACATCATGTTTATCGTTTTACTTTTCTTTTAGCCTTCTGATTAGCACATAGTTAAGAGGCTTCAGTTATTTAGTATCTGATTTTACAGAAGGAAATAGTTTAATATCTCAATTATAATTACATCGAATAAACTATTATACTGCATTTATGGTGACACAAATTTTGCACAGACAAAGTACATTTATCTTCACTGGTACAAATAAGACATGCAACGTAGTAAACACAAAAAGATTAACTTGGATTCTGATTTCAATTTCTGTTAGTTAGCTAGTCAATTGGAACTGACTTCTTTCATAGTGTTTTCCTTGATGAAATCTAGTATTCTTTATGCAGAACAAACTCCCCTTTCTTCCATAGGAATGTTTATAACCAGATTTCGTATCTCTTCCTCAGGTAAGAAGAGGTGCTGACAGAGCGGAGATACATAGTCTTGCTTTTTCTCAGAACATGCTGTGGCTGGCAGTATCAAGTGATAAGGGAACTGTACATGTATTCAATCTCAAGGTTAATCTTGAAATTACTACAAATGACAAGCCTCATCCTTCACAAGATCCAAATATTCCATCAGTGACTTCATCTCTATCATTTATTAAGGGTAAGGTATTTCAGATAAATACCTTTGATATTAGCATGCTTAATCTTGCAATCTTGAGTTTGGCTTAGTCATAGGCTAAAATGTGAAAAGTTTACCACTGTGAGATGTTGTAGTGTTGGATTTTAGCCTGCTGAGAGAGAGAGAGAGAGAGAGAGAGAGAGAGAGAGAGAGAGATTCAGCAAAACTAATGTGGGGATCAGGGGCAGAAAGAGAGGGGGAAAAAGTACACCATTTAAGATTTTATAGGCGCTATGTAACGTTGCAGAAAAACTATGTAGCTATGCATTGTTTCAACCCAACCCGCTTTACAGTTTATTGGGCTAATGCCTTTTTTTAGCCTTTTTGGCACCCTATAAATGGGTTGGTTTGGTTAGAATGGTTATGGAGTTGCTCTGTTTGTCATTTCCTATTAGAACTTCACTTGGAAGACTCTACCTTACTGATGGGATATTGCGAATTTGGTCTTTAACAATTTTCTTTAAGGCTTGCAAGCATTCTGCTAGTTCAACGGAAGGTGATGTGCTTAGCCGTTTTGGTGAACTTATAAAATGGATCCTGCTTCTACTATGTTGGCTTAGCGAAATAATTATTGATCGAGCAAAGTGAGGATAGATTTTTTCTTCAAAGTTAAGCAACTGCCGATATTTCTCTGAATTCTTGGTTCTTCTACAGGCGTCTTGCCAAAGTATTTCCATTCAGAATGGTCTGTTGCTCAATTCCGGCTGCATGAAGGTTGTCAGTACAATGTTGCTTTCGGCCACCAGAAAAATACTATTGTCATTTTGGGAATGGATGGAAGGTACTCATCTGCTTTAGATTGCTGATTTTTTTGGATTTATAAGAGATCTATAGAATTATTCTATGTTTTCCATGGCTATGGACTGCAACAAACTCACTGCAGGAAGTAGTATTTATGAGGAATAGTTGAACACCGTCGTACCTGAGAAGCATAAGCTGCTACCTTTTTTAATCCCTTAGACGTGACTTAAATAATCATGTTGATTACCTGTTTCTATCAACAGCTTCTATCGATGTGAATATGATCCGGTGACCGGTGGAGAAATGAAGCAGCTGGAGTTTTATAATTTCCTTAAAACAGAAGACGCATCTTAGCATCTGGTACTCTATTCCTACCTCTGGCTTTACCTAGTCTTGTATTTATAAAATTTTCATTATGCTGAACGTAATGAAATGTAAATATTTGAAATGCTCATCTTATTATCTGTAGGTTTGTCTTGTATGCACAAAGAATATCTTATGAAAACACAACCTTGTACATAAAACAATGCAAATATTAGTATTTTACTTTGAAACATTCATCCATCATAATGTTAACGCGGGTATGATAGCATGTTGTTGCTACTTGATGGAGATCTTAATAGCTATCAAGTCTGTGATTACAGACCGATGAGCATTTCTTTTACTGATGTGCAACGGATAGATGAAGTTGGAGAACTAAACGCTGGCGAGGAAAGCTTATAAAGCCATTTATTATCCGGTGCGCATTTATATTCTTAGAAAGAATGCCATTTATTTATTATCCGTGACCCCAAAAAGACGAGATCAATAAATAAGCAATTTAATTTTGTTATCCTCAATTACCAAGAATAAGGGATAAATTTTAGTCGGATAAGTAGAGGGGACATGAATAGTAACATAATAATTACATGTTAAGTCTCCATTTTCTATTTCAATTATTAGTTGGAGCAGTTGTTAGTATTTGTATTTTATATCTCTAATAATTGAATCCAATTATTTCGTTCTAATTATTTTATTGTTTTGAACACAAATTTTATTATGAAATGTTAAAAGAATATTTACGTTTTATCCTCTTTTTTTTTTGTCATTGTATCATTAATTTGTATCCTTCAAGTTCCCCCCAAGGGAAGGTAAGTAGGAGTGTTTGTTGGAAGTTGAACAGCATACTATTGCTCTTTCGTTTATTTTATTTTTATGTTATTTTTATTTTATTTGATTTAAACACTATTGTTCTTCTCAGTAACGTTAAATTGCATTCTTGAAAACAGCGCCAAAGTCATTATGATAGAAAATGCTTTTTACCTCTTAACTTTTAATCTCAAAGTCCATTCCTAACTTTTATCCGCTCACAATGCTCGTGTTACCAAAAAATGTCCAAAAGTAATTTTAAAAAAAATCATAAAAAGTCTAGAGGGAGACCCTTTATAGTAGAGGTCACAATTACAAAATTAGTTCTTAATTAATTTTTTATTATTGGTGGTAATTTTTGGTGCACATTATCTTTCCGCCCAATCTTGTGGTGTATAAAAATTAGAGAGAGAAGCGACTAACTCGATTTCAAAGAGTTCTCGTGGCGCAAAAAGCACAAGATTGCTACCGTTGTTTCTTAGCGAAAGCAATTTTGTGGAATTCGTTGAAATGGCCAACAAAAGATCATGCGTCTGTTTTTCAGTCGGGGAGTTGCAGATCAGCCCCCTTGAAAAACATCATGATAGCTCCTTAAATAACAATTTTCACTCGGATTATTTTCTGTATGTGATAACTCTATGTTAGAATGCTACGAATTGTATCATGTCGGCACTTGAATAAGAAGTTGCGGATTAAATCAAGATACAACGATACCGTAAGTTGAAGAATCGAATCAAGATGTTGCATTCTTCATAAATCCATGTAGAAGTCTTATAAATTCATATAAATGTGTCATACGAACTGGAACTGCAGTGAAATTCTATGTTAAAATCTAAGTGGCACTAATCTTCACTAATCGTAACACTTTGCTTATATTTTGATACTTAAGATGTTAACATCATGTACTATGAACTGTAGTAAAAATTGGACGGCGAATGATTTATCTTTCACCACTCTCAATTTGAATGAGCCCATTTTGTAACCTTCTATTATTTTTGTTTGATTTTGACCTTTGAATTGATTTCTATCATATATTTTGATCAAATTTAATACGCGTCAAGATAAAAGTTCTTCAGTGAGATATTAAAATTAAAAATTTTAATCTATTTTATAAAAATAATAAACTTAATTTTTTTTTTCTAATATTCAGTGGTGTTAACAATGAGTAGCAAGCCATCCATTATTGATCGCACATTCAGAGTCAGTACGTGAAACTCGTGTAAATAGAATTCCATCCCTCAGATGGAGTCATGGACCCACCATCTTTCATCCTAATCTTCGTCGTCACTTCCTCTCCCTATATTATATATTGAATCAATCCGTCTTACCCATTTCATCATCATCATCATAAGCCCTAGAGATCAAAAAAATCCACCCGAGTAACACAGAGAAACAGATCACAACTCCGGCGCGATGGGGCTGAAGATCTACGGCATGAACATGTCCACCAACACGATCCGCGTGCTAACGGCGCTCAACGAGCTCGGTGTCGACTTCGACATGGAGATCGTCGATCTCCGCACCGGCGCCCACAAGCAACCCTCCTTCCTCGCCCTCAACGTACGCTTATCCTAACACTCCTCTTGACTTCCATCGATTTTTATCTCATGTGTCGTTGGTTTGATTTCATTTGATTTGATCTCTTCTCCAGCCGTTCGGCCAGATCCCCGTGCTCCAGGACGGAGATGTTGTTCTCTTTGGTAAGATTTAAGATCTGTAAATTAAGAAATAATGAGTTAATATGAGAGTCGTCCATTAAGTAACATACGCATATAAATCAAGATATTGTGAGATATTATTGGAGATTACATCAAACATTATAAGTTTAATATTTAATTCAAAATGTTGCAGGGGTTACAAATTAAGTCATTATTAGACTTTTTATTTAGTAAATTAAAATTCTTAGCAGTAAGTTTTGGAGATTGAGGTCATGATTGTTATTTATGCAATTCTACGATCAAATTGAATTATTATTCTGTGAATTTACAGAATCGCGGGCAATCAACAAGTACCTGGCGAAGAAGCACAAAACGCCAAGCGGAGACGATCTCCTTCTCAGCTGCGGCACCGACGCGGAGAAAGCTCTGGTAGAAGTGTGGCTAGAAGTAGAAGCTCAGCAGTTTGGCCCGCCGATTGCCGACCTGGTCTACGAGGCACTGATCAAGCAGATGTTCGGCCGGACCACGGACCAGGCTGTGGTGGAGGCGCACGCCGAGAAGCTGTCGAAGGTTTTAGACGTGTACGAAGCTCGGCTCTCGCAGAGCAAGTACCTCGCCGGAGACAAGTTCAGCCTCGCCGATCTGAACCACATTGCTTATACGAACTATCTGATGAAGACGGGGAAGAAGGAGCTCATCACGTCGCGCCCGCACGTGCTGAAGTGGTGGGAAGATATTTCTGCTCGTCCTGGGTGGAAGAAGACCGCTGACGGGATCAAGATGTGATCCGGTTCTTGTTAGTTCGAGTTTAGTAAATGATGAGAATAAAATGGCTGTAATTTCGAATTATGTAGCCTCGAATGTGCAAGTTCTGATTAGTATGAGTATTTTTATGTAGTCTTGAATGCGCAAGTTCTGAGTAGTAGGAGTAGTTGTGACCTTAATTCGGTGTGGATATAGCTGCTCTTCTTTTAATCTACAATTAATGACCAAGGGCGGAGTAACTATATGCCCTTCAGCCAGTGAGCCAAAAGAAGGGTTGTGGTCCTGATCGACACAAATTTTGAGTTTTTGGTTGAATTGAATTAACGAAAAAAAATTGAAAATCAGTGGCCTATCCAAATAAATTTACATGTATAAAATTTGTCGAAATCATAAATTAATTTTACAAATAATTCTAATAATAATATTAATTATTATTTTACTAAAAAATAGTGTATGCTGCTATTCTGTCTAATACAGTCAAAATCGGCAGAGATACCATATATTATTCTAAAGTATAGATGCTACAAACTTTTTGTTTTAGTTTTCTTTTTTTAAAAAAAATCAAATTTCTTTTGTTTCTTTCGTAGCATTAGCTAATTTGCTACACAAAAATGGGAATTCACCGTGTTTATCACACTATACAACCACTGGCCTCCGAAGGGGCACAAACACTTGTCTAACTGAAATGAACATGTTTGGTAGGTTTATTTCCACCTGAATCATATACTTGAAGGACTTAACATGCAAAGCGTAAGTTGGAAAGCTGACATAAAAAGAAACAGACCCGAGATTTTCATATGTAATGTTGTAAACATTATCTGCTATTGGTAGATTTATTTATTACGATAGTCATACAGATATCTATCAGTTACATCATAAATTTTCATGATAATTTAAAGAAAAAAGTGGAAGCATTTCTTTAATGCGTGATTATAATGCTTCTCTTTTGTTCGAACGTTAGTATTCTCGTCTCTGCAACTTAGTTTGGGCATACAGCCTATACACCAAGAATAATGCTCTTGCACTTTTCTTCATTACGATTGCTTTCAGTTTTTACCAACCAGCATTATCACACTCACATAGACGACTGATGACCTTAAAATTTCATGCATTTTCATGATTAAGTAGTGAGTCATAAATAAAAGCAACACCATAGCTATCGATATTGCCAAAACCTTGAGAACTAAAATGCACGGCGACAAGAATGCGCGACATCACTACAATGCAAGTTTTCTTCTTTTTTTTTTGAGATAACGAGGCGAAATCTCTCCTGAGTTTTCGCTAACTCGCAGACCACAATATTCAACGCGCACCTATATGACCATTTTGGACCAGATGCGCGCAGGAGAATAAAACTCCGACCTAATGTCCGTCCCCGGACCTGACATAGAGTACTGGAAGTTACCCAGCCACCAACTTTTCCGCACCGTTGTAAACTCACGGCCACGACACATCCACATTGCAGCCACCCGTGGGGTTCGAACCCGAGCGCTCGCTTCTGAGGCGAGCGCCCCGGCCGACTGACCCACGGGCGGGGTACACTACAATTCAAGTTTTCATCAGTGATCTTAGGTCAACTTCGTTTAACCTGCAACAATGAAGTTCACCAGTACATAGGCAACCAAATAATGGCTTCAGTTAACCAAATTACCGCTTTTATGACCCACGGGCGGGTACACTACAATTCAAGTTTCATCAGTGATTTTAGGTCAACTTCATTTAACCTGCAACAATGAAATTCACCAGTACATAGGCAACCAAATAATGGCTTCAGTTAACCAAATTACCGCTTTTATGAATGAGAAGGCTCAGAAAGACAGTCCGAAGGCAATCGGCTAAAATGGATCTCCGCTGAAAAGAGAAGTTCCACTTAACAGCTTATAATAGTACCCAATATGTTGAAACACTCAGCATCATCCGAAGGCCAGTACCACCTCTAATCTGACGTGACACCAGCGTTACCGAATGCATATCCTCAAACTTTGACACCAATCTGTGGATATCTTCAGTACGAACGAAAAAATCGAGAACTAAACTTGTTTATTTGTTTCAGTAGTAATCTGCTGTTCCTAGTTGGGACGCCGAAGCTTACCTCCACAGATCGGTGATACATCCTACAAAGTCCTATTTTCCAGAACCACAGACTTGAAACAACAAAGCAACATGAGCACCGACGAATAAGGAACTAAGTTCAACAGAATACAACATCTAGTTTAAATGGTTTACACACTTTCAGTCATAAACATCATAAAAGAAAGGTATGACATAAGTACATCAACTGCATGCTTAAGAACATACAGGGTCAGGCTCTCCATATTGCACCAAGCCACACGACCAAAGTCAATTCTTCTCCAAGAGTAGATAACGAGTAGTTTGCTTCCGTGGCATGTAAATCAATTCCTATTAAGAATAAAGAGAGGGAATACATCACCAAACTTTCACTAGTAGTAGCATTTTATCTATCACTTAGTTTAACAGAAATAGCTTTACATATGAGGCTATGATGAACAATAAGCAAAATGTGAGACAAAAAAAACGTTCAACAACCTTGCATCGATATGCTTGAACTTGGGAAGGCATAATAACTGATAATATTAGTAACTGCAAGATAAAATCTCAAAGATGGTAAAACTTTTCTTTAATAAAAAAAAAAAAGAATAAATTCAGAAGTTCATGCCAACGCCTTCAGTAAAATATTTAAAAGATGCAATTTAACAATGCGGAACAAATATTTGATAATCTACAGCCAATTATGGAATAGATAACAAACGAATAAATCGGGTTCTTATTCTTATATTGTGTTGCATAGTTTACACTATAAAGTAGATGTGTGCAGGGGTCTCATATTCAACTTTTAAATCGTGCTGACGTATTATGCATTGAAGTACACAGCAGTGTTTTGAGCACTGGCTGTGTTAAGACACCCCATAGTACCATGAAGCATATTCTGGGATATGACAAGTTCATAATGATCCTCCAATGAAATTCCTACAACTTTATTCAGCATAGCTTCTACTTCAAGATAGTTATTCTACAATCTCCTAAAAGCCGGTCCCAAAATAGCACAACCCTTGCTCAGACACAAAACTCATAGTTACAACCACACTAAATAAACTAGTTCAAAACAGACGCAGTCCGTGGACCAATCTTGAGCTAGTAGTCCGTGGGGATAATATAAAGTGGGTGAATGATGGAGAGGAAATATGGGATGAAGAATCTAGTGAGCCAAACTACTGTATAAAAGAGCTGGGGTTTTGATAGATTCATCTATTCCACGGAATTTTTGATTATGCCTCTTCTTCCCATGATAAACATCACATCATGTTTATCGTTTTACTTTTCTTTTAGCCTTCTGATTAGCACATAGTTAAGAGGCTTCAGTTATTTAGTATCTGATTTTACAGAAGGAAATAGTTTAATATCTCAATTATAATTACATCGAATAAACTATTATACTGCATTTATGGTGACACAAATTTTGCACAGACAAAGTACATTTATCTTCACTGGTACAAATAAGACATGCAACGTAGTAAACACAAAAAGATTAACTTGGATTCTGATTTCAATTTCTGTTAGTTAGCTAGTCAATTGGAACTGACTTCTTTCATAGTGTTTTCCTTGATGAAATCTAGTATTCTTTATGCAGAACAAACTCCCCTTTCTTCCATAGGAATGTTTATAACCAGATTTCGTATCTCTTCCTTAGGTAAGAAGAGGTGCTGACAGAGCGGAGATACATAGTCTTGCTTTTTCTCAGAACATGCTGTGGCTGGCAGTATCAAGTGATAAGGGAACTGTACATGTATTCAATCTCAAGGTTAATCTTGAAATTACTACAAATGACAAGCCTCATCCTTCACAAGATCCAAATATTCCATCAGTGACTTCATCTCTATCATTTATTAAGGGTAAGGTATTTCAGATAAATACCTTTGATATTAGCATGCTTAATCTTGCAATCTTGAGTTTGGCTTAGTCATAGGCTAAAATGTGAAAAGTTTACCACTGTGAGATGTTGTAGTGTTGGATTTTAGCCTGCTGAGAGAGAGAGAGAGAGAGAGAGAGAGAGAGAGAGATTCAGCAAAACTAATGTGGGGATCAGGGGCAGAAAGAGAGGGGGAAAAAGTACACCATTTAAGATTTTATAGGCGCTATGTAACGTTGCAGAAAAACTATGTAGCTATGCATTGTTTCAACCCGCAACCCGCTTTACAGTTTATTGGGCTAATGCCTTTTTTTAGCCTTTTTGGCACCCTATAAATGGGTTGGTTTGGTTAGAATGGTTATGGAGTTGCTCTGTTTGTCATTTCCTATTAGAACTTCACTTGGAAGACTCTACCTTACTGATGGGATATTGCGAATTTGGTCTTTAACAATTTTCTTTAAGGCTTGCAAGCATTCTGCTAGTTCAACGGAAGGTGATGTGCTTAGCCGTTTTGGTGAACTTATAAAATGGATCCTGCTTCTACTATGTTGGCTTAGCGAAATAATTATTGATCGAGCAAAGTGAGGATAGATTTTTCTTCAAAGTTAACAACTGCCGATATTTCTCTGAAATTCTTGGTTCTTCTACAGGCGTCTTGCCAAAGTATTTCCATTCAGAATGGTCTGTTGCTCAATTCCGGCTGCATGAAGGTTGTCAGTACAATGTTGCTTTCGGCCACCAGAAAAATACTATTGTCATTTTGGGAATGGATGGAAGGTACTCATCTGCTTTAGATTGCTGATTTTTTTGGATTTATAAGAGATCTATAGAATTATTCTATGTTTTCCATGGCTATGGACTGCAACAAACTCACTGCAGGAAGTAGTATTTATGAGGAATAGTTGAACACCGTCGTACCTGAGAAGCATAAGCTGCTACCTTTTTTAATCCCTTAGACGTGACTTAAATAATCATGTTGATTACCTGTTTCTATCAACAGCTTCTATCGATGTGAATATGATCCGGTGACCGGTGGAGAAATGAAGCAGCTGGAGTTTTATAATTTCCTTAAAACAGAAGACGCATCTTAGCATCTGGTACTCTATTCCTACCTCTGGCTTTACCTAGTCTTGTATTTATAAAATTTTCATTATGCTGAACGTAATGAAATGTAAATATTTGAAATGCTCATCTTATTATCTGTAGGTTTGTCTTGTATGCACAAAGAATATCTTATGAAAACACAACCTTGTACATAAAACAATGCAAATATTAGTATTTTACTTGAAACATTCATCCATCATAATGTTAACGCGGGTATGATAGCATGTTGTTGCTACTTGATGATGGATCTAATAGCTATCAAGTCTGTGATTACAGACCGAGTGAGCATTTCTTTTACTGATGTGCAACGGATAGATGAAGTTGGAGAACTAAACGCTGGCGAGGGAAAGCTTATAAAGCCATTTATTATCCGAGTGCGCATTTATATTCTTAGAAAGAATGCCATTTATTTATTATCCGTGACCCCAAAAAGACGAGATCAATAAATAAGCAATTTAATTTTGTTATCCTCAATTTACCAAGAATAAGGGATAAATTTTAGTCGGATAAGTAGAGGGGACATGGAATAGTAACATAATAATTACATGTTAAGTCTCCATTTTCTATTTCAATTATTAGTTGGAGCAGTTGTTATGTATTTGTATTTTATATCTCTAATAATTGAATCCAATTATTTCGTTCTAATTATTTTATTGTTTTGAACACAAATTTTATTATGAAATGTTAAAAAGAATATTTACGTTTTATCCTCTTTTTTTTTGTCATTGTATCATTAATTTGTATCCTTCAAGTAGCTATTCTCCGCGTTGTCTGCCCCCCAAGGGAAGGTAAGGTAGGAGTGTTTGTTGGAAGTTGAACAGCATACTATTGCTCTTTCGTTTATTTTATTTTTATGTTATTTTGTTTTATTTGATTTAAAACACTATTGTTCTTCTCAGTAACGTTAAATTGCATTCTTGAAAACAGCGCCAAAGTCATTATGATAGAAAATGCTTTTTACCTCTTAACTTTTAATCTCAAAGTCCATTCCTAACTTTTATCCGCTCACAATGCTCGTGTTACCAAAAAAATGTCCAAAAGTAATTTTAAAAAAAATCATAAAAATATCTAGAGGGAGACCCTTTATAGTAGAGGTCACAATTACAAAATTATTTTTTAATTAATTTTTTATTATTGGTGGTAATTTTTGGTGCACATTATCTTTCCGCCCAATCTTGTGGTGTATATAAAAATTAGAGAGAGAAGCGACTGAACTCGATTTCAAAGAGTTCTCGTGTCGCAAAAAGCACAAGATTGCTACCGTTGTTTCTTAGCGAAAGCAATTTTGTGGAATTCGTTGAAATGGCCAACAAAAGATCATGCGTCTGTTTTTCAGTCGGGGAGTTGCAGATCAGCCCCCTTGAAAAACATCATGATAGCTCCTTAAATAACAATTTTATCACTCGGATTATTTCCTGTATGTGATAACTCTATGTTAGAATGCTACGAATTGTATCATAGTGTCGGCACTTGAATAAGAAGTTGCGGATTAAAATCAAGATACAACGATACCGTAAGTTGAAGAATCGAATCAAGATGTTGCATTCTTCATAAATCCATGTAGAAGTCTTATAAATTCATATAAATGTGTCATACGAACTGGAACTGCAGTAAAATTCTATGTTAAAATCTAAGTGGCACTAATCGTAACACTTTGCTTATATTTTCGATACTTAAGATGTTAACATCATGTACTATGAACTGTAGTAAAAATTGGACGGCGAAGGATTTATCTTTCACCTCTCTCAATTTGAATGAGCCCATTTTGTAACCTTCTATTATTTTTGTTTGATTTTGACCGTTGAATTGATTTTTATCATATATTTTGATCAAATTTAATACGCGTCAAGATAAAAGTTCTTCCAGTGAGATATTAAAATTTAAAATTTTAACCTTATTTTTTATAAAAATAATAAACTTAATTTATTTCTAATATTCAGTGGTGTTAACAATGAGTAGCAAGCCATCCATTATTGATCGCACATTCAGAGTCAGTACGTGAAACTCGTGTAAATAGAATTCCATCCCTCAGATGGAGTCATGGACCCACCATCTTTCATCCTAATCTTCGTCGTCACTTCCTCTCCCTATATTATATATTGAATCAATCCGTCTTACCATTTCATCATCATCATCATAAGCCCTAGAGATCAAAAAAATCCACCCGAGTAACACAGAGAAACAGATCACAACTCCGGCGCGATGGGCTGAAGATCTACGGCATGAACATGTCCACCAACACGATCCGCGTGCTAACGGCGCTCAACGAGCTCGGTGTCGACTTCGACATGGAGATCGTCGATCTCCGCACCGGCGCCCACAAGCAACCCTCCTTCCTCGCCCTCAACGTACGCTTATCCTAACACTCCTCTTGACTTCCATCGATTTTTATCTCATGTGTCGTTGGTTTGATTTCATTTGATTTGATCTCTTCTCCAGCCGTTCGGCCAGATCCCCGTGCTCCAGGACGGAGATGTTGTTCTCTTTGGTAAGATTTAAGATCTGTAAATTAAGAAATAATGAGTTAATATGAGAGTCGTCCATTAAGTAACATACGCATATAAATCAAGATATTGTGAGATATTATTGGAGATTACATCAAACATTATAAGTTTAATATTTAATTCAAAATGTTGCAGGGGTTACAAATTAAGTCATTATTAGACTTTTTATTTAGTAAATTTAAAATTCTTAGCAGTAAGTTTTGGAGATTGAGGTCATGATTTTATTTATGCAATTCTACGATCAAATTGAATTATTATTCTGTGAATTTACAGAATCGCGGGCAATCAACAAGTACCTGGCGAAGAAGCACAAAACGCCAAGCGGAGACGATCTCCTTCTCAGCTGCGGCACCGACGCGGAGAAAGCTCTGGTAGAAGTGTGGCTAGAAGTAGAAGCTCAGCAGTTCGGCCCGCCGATTGCCGACTGGTCTACGAGGCACTGATCAAGCAGATGTTCGGCCGGACCACGGACCAGGCTGTGGTGGAGGCGCACGCCGAGAAGCTGTCGAAGGTTTTAGACGTGTACGAAGCTCGGCTCTCGCAGAGCAAGTACCTCGCCGGAGACAAGTTCAGCCTCGCCGATCTGAACCACATTGCTTATACGAACTATCTGATGAAGACGGGGAAGAAGGAGCTCATCACGTCGCGCCCGCACGTGCTGAAGTGGTGGGAAGATATTTCTGCTCGTCCGGGGTGGAAGAAGACCGCTGATGGGATCAAGATGTGATCCGGTTCTTGTGTCGAGTTTAGTGAATGATGAGAATAAAATGGCTGTAATTTCGAATTATGTAGCCTCGAATGTGCAAGTTCTGATTAGTAAGAGTATTTTTATGTAGTAGTCTCGAATGTGCAAGTTCTGATTAGTAGGAGTATTTGTGACCTTAATTCGGTGTGGATATAGCTACAATCAATGACCAAGGGCGGAGTAACTATGCCCTTCAGCCAGTGAGCCAAAAGAAGGGTTGTCCTGATCGACACAAATTTTGAGTTTTCCGTTGAATCGAATTAACAAAAAAAAAAATTGAAAATCAGTGGCCTATCCAAATAAATTTACATGTATAAAATTTGTCGAAATCATAAATTAATTTTACAAATAATTCTAATAATAATATTAATTATTATTTTACTAAAAAATAGTGTGTAGATACTAATATGCTATTCTGTCTAATACAGTCAAAATCGGCAGAGATACCATATATTATTCTAAAGTATAGATGCTACAAACTTTTTGTTTTAGTTTTCTTTTTTTAAAAAAATCAAATTTCTTTTGTTTCTTTCGTAGCATTAGTTAATTGCTACACAAAATTGTGAATTCACCTTGTTTATCACACTATACAACCACTGGCCTCTGAAGGGGCACAAACACTTGTCTAACTGAAATGAACATGTTTGCTAGGTTTATTTCCACCTGAATCATATACTTGAAGAACTTAACATGCAAAGCGTAAGTTGGAAAGCTGACATAAAAAGAAGCAGACCCGAGATTTCCATATGTAATGTTGTAAGCATTATCTGCTATTGGTATATTTATTATTACGATAGTCATACAGATATATATGAGTTACATCATAATTTTTCATGATACTTTAAAGAAAAAGTGGAACCATTTCTTTAATGCGTGATTATAATGCTTCTCTTTTGTTCGATCGTAAGTATTCTTGTCTCCGCAACTTAGTTTGGGCATACAGCCTATACACTAAGAATAATGCTCTTGCACTTTTCTTCATTACGATTGCTTTCAGTTTTTACCAACCAGCATTATCACACTCACATAGACGACTTATGACCTTAAAACTTCAGGCATTTTCATGATTAAGTAGTGAGTCATAAATAAAAGCAACACCATAGCTGTTGATATTACCACAACCTTGAGAACTAAAATGCACGGCAATAAGAATGCGCGACAACACTACAATGCAAGTTTTTTTTTTTTTTTTTTTTTTTTTTTTTTTTTTTTTTTTTTTTTTTTTTTTTATAGATAACAAGGCGAAACCTCTCCCTTGATCTCCGCTAACTCGCGGACCACAATTTTCTACGCACACCTATAGAACCATTTTGGACCCACAGGCACATCCGCATTGCAGCCACTCGGGGGGTTCGAACCCAAGCGCTCGCTTCTTGAGGCGAGCGCCCCGGCCGATTGACCCACGGGCGGGGGACACTACAATGCAAGTTTTCATCAGTGATCTTAAAATCAACTTCATTTAACCTGCAACAATGAAGTTCACCAGTACATAGGCAACCAAATAGTGGCTTCAGTTAACCAAATTACCACTATGAATGAGAAGGCTCAGAAAGACAGTACGAAGGCAATCGGCTAAAATGGATCTCCGCTGAAAAGAGAAGTTCCACTTAACAGCTTATAATAGTACCCAATATGTTGAAACACTCAGCATCATACGAAGGCCGGTACCACCTCTAACTCATTGACGTGAAACCAGTGTTACCGCAATCGAGAAATAAACTTGTTTCTTTGTTTCAGTAGTAATCTGCTATTCCTAGTTGGCACGCCGAAGCTTACCTCCACAGATCGGTGATACATCCTGCAAAGTCCTATTTTCCAGAACCACAGACTTGAAACAACAAAGCAACATGAGCAGCGATGCATAACGAAACTAAGTTCGACAAAACACAACATCTAGTTTAAATGGTTTACACACTTTCAGTCATAAACATCATAAAAGAAAGGTATGGCATAAGTACATCAACTGCATGCTTAAGAACATACAGGTCAGGCTCTCCATATTGCACCAAGCCACATGACCAAAGTCAATTCTTCTCCAAGAGTAGATAACGAGTAGTTTGCTTCCGTGACTTGTCAATCAATTCCTATTAAGAATAAAGAGAGGGAATACATCACCAAGCATTCACTAGTAGTAGCATTTTATCTATCACTTAGTTTAAACAGAAATAGCTTTACATATGAGGCTATGATGAACAATAAGCAAAATGTGAGACAAAAAAACGTTCAACAACCTTGCATCGATATGCTTGAACTTGGGAAGGCATAATAACTGATAATATTAGTAACTGCAAGATAAAATCTCAAAGATGGTAAAACTTTTCTTTAATAATAAAAAAAAAAAAGAGTAAATTCAGAAGTTCATGCCAACGCCTTCAGTAAAATATTTAAAAGATGCGATTTAACAATGCGGAACAAATATTTGATAATCTACAGCCAATTATGGAATAGATAACAAACGAATAAATCGGGTTCTTATTCTTATAATTTGTGTTGCATAGTTTACACTATAAAGTAGATGTGTGTGCTTTGAAGGACCCCAACAGGGTCTCATATTCAACTTGGAAATCGTGCTGACGTATTATGCATTGAAGTACACAGCAGTGTTTTGAGCACTGGCTGTGTTAAGACACCCCATAGTACCATGAAGCATATTCTGGGATATGATATGACAAGTTCATAATGATCCTCCCATGAAATTCCCTACAACTTTATTCAGCATAGCTTCTACTTCAAGATAGTTATTCTACAATCTCCTAAAAGCCGGTCCCAAAATAGCACAACCCTTGCTCAGACACAAAACTCATAGTTACAACCACACTAAATAAACTAGTTCAAAACAGACGCAGTCCGTGGACCAATCTTTAGCTAGTAGTCCGTGGAAGCTCATGTCCACTTCTAATGCTGTCACATCAGCATAAAAATAGGAGGAATTACTACAAACCTTGGACTGGCGGACTGATTTGCAACAATCTAACCATGGTACTATGTTGTAATCTAGTTATGGTGAAGCTTAGGGGACCATCTATGTGATCTTTGTCAGAAATAAACTAATGGTTCACTAAAGTTCGGGACACAAGTGAAGCTTAGACCTTCTTTTAAACTAGAAATAATACAGAATCGTAGAGACACTCCCATCTTAAGTTACAAGCAAGATTAAAATAAGTCCAAGAATTCATTAGCAAGTTTCCATTGCTAAAGCAGTACTGAGTAGTCAGTTGGTTTTAGCTGCATCAAGCAGCATATATAGAAGTAATATAGACCTTTTGCTACATGCATTTCATTAAAATTGTGATTTGCATTGGTCTTGTGGTTGTCTCAGTATTTCTTTTCTAGTAACCTTGAGTTTAAGTTAAAAAGTTGCATGTATTTTACTTTTTTTTTTTTCTTGCATGATGATTCTAATGTCCACAAAATCAAAGCATACCCATTTCGCCTTCTTTTATTTGGCTTCCACTGCTCCAACATATATTCTATGAACTCCGTTAGATTAGCTTTTCTGTCAAGCTCGAAATTCCACAACTCTGGAGTGGCATATCTTCCACTTGGATTGTATTCATTTATCTCTAGCAAGGCTCTAGTCACAGCCATATAAACCTCATTACCTAATTGCTCCTTCAAAGCTACCAATTTCTCATCTTCCTCTAGCATCACTTCCTGCATCAAAATGTCAGCCCGACCATTAACTATGAAATAATGCTATAGATGAACAGCATTCAACTTGCAAAACAATCATTAAATGACTTTCGATAAAGGCAATATCCCCTCAATGGTATGATACACGATAATAGCTTGATTTTCTGTAAATACATTTCTACCTGATTCTTTCCATCAATAGAAACTACTTTGAATGGGTGCCACCCAGGATCTTTAATTTCTTCTTGCCACTTCGAAAGAAATTCTGCAGCTTTAATATCGGCTTCATCCCTTTCAAATCTCTCTCTGCATGCAACTTTGAATGCTTTGACTGCTTTTTCATCTAATTCACCCATTCTTTTGATTCCAATAGGACGTTTGTTCTTCACTTCCTTCAAACCCTAAACATTCAAGCATAATTAGTTATTTTTTTATCTAACTAATAAGCTGTAGAAAACCAATATGCTGCAGTTTTGCACAATCATCAAGATAAGTTGCATATCCATACTGTTTTTTTTTTCTATCAAAGAATTCACAAACTAATTATACTATAACATTTTCCATAATTGGAAAAGTGGGGCCGATAGGTAACTCTCTGGATTACGCCCAGAAAAGTATAATCATCAGGCTTCAGTCGTGACAAATCCAGCCCAGTCATCCTACAAGCAACCATAGAGGAAACGAGAGGGGATCTCGTACAGCTATTGCTTCTTTGCGAGCTTCAACCAACTCATCGTTGCTCCTCCTTTGCTTCACCACTAGAGTCTGATTAATTGTTTCCAGATGATCCATCTCTTCGATTTTCTCCTTCAATTCCTCACCCATTTCTTCCATCATCTTCTTAAGTTCAGCATCTTCTTTATCTCCCAAATGTTTCATTACTTGTAACTTTCCTTTCAACTGCTGAATGTCCAGTTCAAGCTGTTGTTTGAGATCAACTTGCTTCTCTATTTCAAGTATTTTGTTGAGAGCAGCCTTTTTCTCTCTCTGCACAAGTTTAGTTCAGTTTAGTAGAGAACAAATTACTATAGGTTATTATACACCTTCAGAGAGTTCATTTTTCATAGGATGTTTATAAGACAATTATATCAAGCAAAACCTTGTGTTCCTCAATAAGCTTAAGCACATTTTCATCAGCCTTCTTTTGTTCCATTGTTGCCAAATGAAGTGAGCTATTTTTCTTTGCATTCTGCAAGAAATACAAGAATTAGGAAAAAAAAATGTTGATAGCTTCCTTATCTAACTATGAAAACACTGTTTTCATTACTTTATATAGCAACACTATAATGAGAGTATGCTACCTTTTCTTTCTCATCATCAAGCTTTCCCGTATCAATTTCACCTCGAGCAACAAGATTTGCAAGCTGTTCACTTCTTATGTCAAGTTCTTTTTTCTTACTGTCTAACTCCATCCTTAGCTTCTGGTTTTCTTCAATAACTTTACGTGAATGACTTAGAGCAAGCGACTGCATATTGTCCATTTCTGATCAAAGCAGAAAATATCAGGAGTGACTGCCCATGACATAGGGGGAAAAAAACCCATACAGGTACTAATCTCGTAGTATTTTTTACAAATAAAATCGAAAGTTAAAGACAATTGATCTCGTAGATAATGGAGAAGACGATATAATTTGGCTACCAGAAGTAGGAAGGGGAAAAAAAGTTGAGTCAGATACTTATATTCTTATTCAGTGTGAACCTAGATCTTAGGTGAAATCCAGTGAAGTGTGCGCTTAGGTGACTGATACAAATCATCAGCCAATGCGCAAATAAGTCCAGTTACCAAAAGGTAACATGAAAAGATCATATAGTAGATCGTAATTCCGTCTTGCGGTGAATGATTGAATTGTAATTCCGTTTTGGATGAAGTTTAATCAGAATTCCTAAGAGAAAAAACAAAAAGCTAAGAACACAGAGAAGAAAACATGGGAGGGCTTCAGCTCTACTGTGGAATAAAGTTCACAAACTATCACATGACATCCACAAAAAAAAAAAAACCAGTTCTAAAGTAAGTGACTTCGGTGTTGCATGTTGCTCATTTGATCAGATCAGATAACAAGGAATTTATGCCAAACAAAAAAGATATCAATTGTGTCAGCCCTAATATACTCATCGCTTTAATATGATTTAGCTGAAGGCTTTAATATAATATAATGAGCAAAAAAACCAGGAGTTAATCCAACAGAAACGACACAATCACCCGCCTCCGATATTGTATGCCACTTTCACGGCATTAGGTCAGTTTAAGGTAGCAAAACTTTAACAATTGATACAATAATAAAATGTTATGCAGTTCCACAGGATATGAATTACTCAACCTGACAATTTTCTAGAAAAAACATATCCTCAAACTTCCAAATCGTTAATCTGTACGTCCGTGATCCCAGGGTATCGAGTCGGCTTAAAATTAAGCCATTTCAACCCAACATAATTAAGTACATTTCAAAATTCTTCCTTTGAACTCAATTAGATCAGACTCAAATTGGCTCACTGAAAATATTACCTCAATCTGATGGCTTCAGAAAATAAAGTAAAACAAACGAATTAGATAAAATTGTCCAAAAAAGCTTTTAACCAAATTCGTGCTGGTAGGTAGGATAAACTTTGGAGACTAGCAAGCCATCAATTGGCTCGCTGGACATGACGAGCGGGCAAGCTTCAACCTCTATAATACTTCATTTCCGGAATTAGACATAACATAGATCATAGTTTAAGGCATATATTTAGTAAACAAGGAAACCACAACAATACCTGCTGCCACTTAAAACTTCAAGACCTGTAAAAAAAAAACATGTATATGTAGCTCGAGAAACAAGTTTTAGTTAGCCTAAACTTTGCACCTTCATTTGCCCAGAAAGATCATCTCCTGGAACTTCAGTTTCATCTATGAAAATGATTAAAAGTCATCCTATATCTGACAAACTGTCACTTGTCAAGAAAGAACATATTGAGAGAAGAATGACAAGTCAGTTCGTGGTTTGGTATCTTAAGAGAACCTTTTTTTGGGTTTGAACTATAAGACAAAAAGTTGAATGGAGTTAAGAAATAATCATGAACGAACGGACCCGTCGAAATATTCTCAAATCACCTTTAGTATAAGCTTGAAGCAGTGAATCTCGTTGTTCCATCATTTTGCTAAGAGATAAATTAGTCTCTTTGTACTTAACTGCCAGTTCTTGCAGATGCTTGCTCTTAAACTCAATTTCACTTTCCAGATTTGCAACAAGTTTCTTCTTTTTACGAGACTCTTCCTCTGAAAGATCTGCAATAGTTTTCAAATCTCCATTTTTACGCAAATAATCGCCAATTGGACCTTCAGAGTTATAGTCATCAGCACGAGCAACCCACCCAAAAAGGTTTGTTCCAGGATGTTTCTTCTCAAACCAATTTCTCCGACTGAAACCTTCAGATTCAAAATAGTTTTCAAATGCCATGGCATTCCTAAACCCATTCCAGTCTTTGCTAAAATCTACAATTGCATTTCCTGTATGACCACTGTAATTCCATAAGGGAATGACCTTCAAGGGATTAAATCTTGAAAACTGTTGCCTCATTCGGGTGCCACTTTCTCCAGCACGCTTCCCATTTTTAATCTCTGTTGGTACATTTACTAGGATCCCCATCCATGGCCAAACAAACTTGTCATCTTGTTTCTGTTTAGAAAGAGTGTTCTCCATTTGCACTGATGGATTGGCATCTTCAAGGTCCTCCTTTAAGAATTTTGACAATGCCCTGTGATTTGCTTTCACTATCCCACTTTTGTTGAAAGCACCAATTGCTGTAGCATGTTGAAGCAGATCATAGTAGCGATACTCTTGTTTCTTTTTCCTTATGCAGAATGGACATTTGTAGGTGTTATTTCCATTCTTAACATTAAGCTTACCCATTTTGAGGTCGGTATAAGACACAAACTCACAATCTTCCATCTCAGAGTCACTTATTTCTGAGTCTTCTTCCGAGCTAAACTCTGAATCTTTTTCTGAATTAACTTGCGAGTCTTCTTCTGAACCGGAATCCATTGCAAACGCAATTGAAGAACTGGAACACGTAATCTAGTGTCAAAAATAGTGATCAATTGATTCAATTATGAGTAGTGTTACTCATAGGCGGATCCACTATATACCCAGTGGGGCCAATTGCCCCCACTCAAATACTCTGAAAGTAAGGCGCCAATGGCGATGATAAATACCTGGCTCGGCGGCAGGATCGGAAGCCCAATGCAGAGCAATCACGAGAGGAGGGAGTTCAGTCGGCTGGAAAAGATTGTCGGAGAGGGTCACTGAAAAAGGCGAGGAGATTGGTTTAGCTAATTGGGTCTGACATTTATTTTTTAGGCCCATTGGATTTTGGATTTGGAAAATGACATATCAATCCCTCATTTTGAAAGTCTCTGCAAATTAGCTCCTGATTTTAAATTTATTATAAATCAACATCAATCTTCAAATTCATGTAAGTACTATTTTGACTCTTTATAAATATTTTTTTAAAAAAAGTTTTGAATATGAAAAAAAATAGATTTCGATATGAACTATAATTTTTGTATTCAATGATAGATGATAGATTAGCAGTTTAATCTTGGTTCATAGAAATAAATATGAAAATTTTCTTGCACCAAGTTAGTCCAGAACTAGAGCCCAAGTGCTTTAACCCAAAGAGCTTGAAATTTTCGCCCAGGATTCAAACATTGGGCCAACTCAAAATAAGTACACCAACAAATGTAAAAACACAGTAAGTTTTTAAGTGGAGTATAATAATGCTCAAGTAGAGCACCAACATCACGTTTTCCTTCTTTTAAGGAGTTATTGGGTGGGATAAAGAGTCTGAACTTTGACATATAGCATTTTTCTTTCCAATACTACAAGAGCTTGGTGTGTGTTTTGAGTATATTACCAGTTTGAGTTCGCAATATCAGAATCAGGATGGATATTTACATATTGGAAGAATAAAAAATATGGTATCCGCATATCAAAATCGATGATATTGAATAATATGGACGATACGATATCATCACTACTTTCTAATACTGCAAATAGTATTTCAGCGTTCTATTTTTAGTCAAGTTTTTTTTTAAAAAAAAGATGACGCTTACCAAACAAGTATAAATGCTCAAAATGAACTGGACTAATGATAAAAGGATTATCTTTTGTATCTTGAATAAAGGTTCAAATCTGACACAATGATATACAAAAATCTATATACCAAGAAACAAAAACAAGGAATGGCATTCCCAATTCAAAATAGTTCTTTCAGCTTTCCTCCTTTCGAGATTGAAAAATGATATTCCAAAATGAAAAACAAAAGACACGAAAAAAGTAATTTAAAAAAAAAAAAAATCACCTCATCTTTCCTCCTGTACTCCTAAATTCCAAATTGAAAATTGTTCGTTTTCTTAGAAGTGTTTATCATTTCTTGCTAATAATGGAATTACCATGGAACATCACCATATAGTTATATACACATCCAACCATAGATTACTTTAAATGAAGGTTTTACAGAAAACAAAAAGGATGGTCACCAGTTTATTGAAAATTATCCATTATACATCCACATTGGGTGACTTCCACTCGGTGGACTTTGGACTTTTCATGAATGAAAGTTGAAAAATGGAATCTCAAATCCTTTAGCAGTCTCTTCTGATCCGTATGACGAACTAAACCCAACCTCTAGGACTTGATATACACGAACTGGTGTTATGAGCCGGCAAATAAAATGAAAATTATTTCTTCTCCGATAGCTTATCTAGCAGCTCTGGTATCACCTCGAACAAATCAGCAGCAAGTCCGTAATCTGCAACCTGCACAGAAGAGTAGTGTAGTTTTAAATCAATCATTTGTCCTTATGGACCTGACATTAATCCTCTCACACCTACTAAGAAATGTACCACAGATATATCTCCTCTAGCTCCCCAAAAGACATTATAGAGACGAATTTTCTATTGAAGGAAAGAGGTCATTTCTGTTAAGTTCATTCCTGTGAACAAGAGTTCTGACCTGAAGTAGTCCCTGTGGTGTCAACGCATCTATTGAAGATAGGCCTTATTGTTGCGAACTCTCACACATTCTCAAAAAATATATAAATGTCTAAATGACTGTTTGCGATGCTGATTACCGACTCTAGTGGAGGTCCTAGCTTAGCTATTTTTGAATAAAAATACTACTCAGTTATGCATGTTGATGAGGACATGAGCAGACAAAAAAAAAATACTCCAGAATAAACAGTGGCTTACACAAAAAGGGAAATGTCTGCAAATATGAGCAGAGAAAATAGAAAGACTCCAGAATAAACAGGAGCTTACATAAAAAAAAGGACATGTCTGCAAATAGGACATGCTACAGACGTCTAATCTTCAAAGGTACAGGTCACCAAATATTTGAAACCAGTACAAGACCACCTTTTTGTCTCTCACACACAATCCTATGTTCTACCTGGGGAGCCAACATGTTAACATTTTTAATTTTCTAGGTTGTCATGAGCAGGGGTAGGTTGTTCGTCTGCAGAAACTAATAAAGCACATGCACTGTCAACTCACGCACACACAATCAAGCAAACATTTGGCAAACATGTCGTTCAACCAACAGCCACTAGAGGTGGTGAGAACACCCACTATTAAACGTAAGCACATAGAGAGACTTTTCCGGTGTGTCACAAGTAACGTAGACAAGTCCTCACCTTAAGGAACGGCAAAGAAATGTAAATAATGCAGTTTGGTGTACAATCAGCACTGAAACACATTAACCACAAGCAGCAAAACTATAAAGTACAAACAGTAAAACAACCAACCACACAAAAGAACAAAATGATTCTCATAAAGGAGGAGATAGTTATAAATGCATACATAAGTAGTAAAAACTATCACCTGGAATATGGGTGCATCTGCATCTTTGTTTACAGCTACAATCACCTTAGAGTCTCTCATTCCTGCCAAGTGCTGGATAGCTCCAGACACCCCGAAAGCCATATACAATTCCGGCGCAACAATTTTGCCAGTTTGACCAACCTATAATAAGCATGCATAAGTTTACTTGGCATTTACTCAGCAGCGTTTGGATTCAAGGACACATACAAGCATAAATACAGAAGCTGAATTTGGAATCTCATTCATATTATAATTGGTCTTTATTGCAGATTTTATTCAATTAATAGTTAATACCTGCATCTACAATAGGCTCCCACATCGAACTAGGTGATATTTGCAACACCGCTGTACTGCTAGGGTTTCGTATGAGATAAAGCCCAGATGAACTCATTACATAACGTGTAAGATTTGTTGCAAGACTTCAGATCTTCATAAGGATCATAGTAGAAGTGTACAGAGTTATAGTTGCCTAAAATAGTAAGTAAAGATTCAAATTGTTACCTGTAGCTCGTTCGGAACAAAACCTGCATCAACGGCAGCTCGAGTTGCTCCAACTGGGCAAGAACCCAACAATTTAGTTGCTTTATAAAGGAAGATTAGCAGTTTGAAACTTTAGAACCTTCTCCAAGACAAGGAATTTTTCATTTAGATTGTCATACGCCATCAGATTCTTCCCCGTTAAGTATCATCATAAGCATAATGTTGACAGTATACCAAAAACGTCGAAATAAGCCATATTTAAAAGTACAATTTATACTAAATTTTGCTTTTTCCAGAAAGGCACATCAAGTTTTTGTTTTTTTCAGCCAACAGGTTCCAGAGGGATGCAGGTTATCGAAACTTACATGCAAAACTTTCATTTTGCACAATACCATATAGTATATATTTTAATTTGGCAGAAGGTGGGTGCATCTGCATGTCCTAGGAGGATTTTCTTATAATAATTGAAGTACTGAACATAATTGAACCCTGTTATCTTCACATGGTAAGAGCATGGTTGCTGAAATCTGGTATGACTTCATATTTCCTGCCCATTATTGGAACCATTTTGCTAGTGGTGCACACTGCTCACAGCTTTTGTAGGCGTTTTGTGCACTTACTAGTTCTAGGTCTTTTGCCGGTAATAATTCTTTCCCAAGATCAAATGCCAAAACAATCCTTTTCAGAATGATGATTCATTAATAGATCCTGAGGAAATAGGTTCAGCTTCAATTTTTCTTTATCCAAGTTAGTTATGCTAGCTAATAAGTTCCGCAAAGATGCAACTATAAGTTGACTATGATTGAAAAAACCATCATAAACTTCAAAAAAAGAGTGACATTCATTTATTATATACAATTATATAAATCCAGCATGCATATGATAGATGTAAGCGAAGGAGCACGTAGCATATCTTAGCATTTTAAGGCAGTAAGGCAGCTTCTAAGCATTTAATATTCTATGGAGTGTGTACCTGCTGCACCAAGTTTGTGCGCAAGCTTTTCCAATAGCTTGAAGTTCTCAGCACTTTTCAAGCCGCGTCCCCCTGTGAGTACGATGCGTGCACTTCCTAAATCGGGGCGTTCTGTGTCTTGGGTCGTAACCTTCAACCATCTTGATTTTCCAAAGGATTCTGCAAGTAAAAGGAAAAACTGTAACTAATCCTAGGCATTAGGGTATCGATGTCTTTAAAAAAAATGAATATTACTCCCATATTTACGGCAATACTGATAAAGTCCTTCATAGAATTTCAGATCCCAAAAGGCATGCTGTCATACTCTAGAGTCTAGACTATTGATATATGTGTTTTATAATGTGCCATTGCCATAGCAATTTGCTGTCTTAACCTCAGATACCGAAGTAGATGAAAGTACCACAGATTAACAAATATTCAAATACATGAGGATTGGGGGTATGTATTGAATTAACAAATATTCAAATACATGAGGATTGGGGGCATGTATTGAACCTGTAATTTTAGCTGATCAGAGTCACACAGATGTAATTTTTAACATTCAACCATAGATGGAGCTTAAATAAAATTGATAACCAATTGTTTATTAGATAGTATGATTACAAATATCTTGATTACATTTTGTCTTCTGCTATTCCAGCAAATGAAACAGTATAGTGTTGGTTTACGTTCAACTACTTGAGGTGCTATTTAGAGCTGGATGAGTTTTTTTCAATAATTATAGTGCTCTTTAACTCGATCGCTGACAGGTATAGTAATGTCTGAATATCGATTTCTCATGATATAGCAATCAATAGGTCAGGTGAACTTTCAACAACCTTGTTATCAGCTGAATCGTTGAACCCTTTCTTTTACACAAACGAACGCAGTATCCTATCAGAACGCCATGCAATAAACTAGGTAAGAAGGCAGGGAAAGGGAAGGAATATAAAAGCTTATCAAGACAGTAACATAAGCTAAGATCTTCTGAAGACAGTTAAGCTAATTATTGTGTTAAGTTATCCTAAACATTCATCAGATTCTCCTTTTAAGGAAGAAAAGACCTAATTAAGTACAGGTAGAAAGACTAGGCCCCAATTCGCTCTAACTAACAAACTGGAGTCCAAATAGTCAAGATGAAGCAACTATAAACGTATCAAAATCCTTCTGCTCTGGGATAATGTAGAAGTCAGCCTATGACCACAGCACTTCCACTGAAGCCATATGTTACAGATTTTCAATTCACTTAAGTTACATTTATACTAAGATTAATTTACATTTATACATGGTCATATAAAAGAGATAAATGTATTGCTAGACATACAGATTTTCAATTCACTTAATTTACATTTATACAAAGAAATCATAGCTTTGTCCTGCACTATAAATATATCAAAACCCTCCTGCTCTGGGATAATGTAAAAGATAGCTATGATCAGAACACTTCCACTAATGCCATATGTTACAGATGACAGCATAAATGGCCATATTTTAGAGATATCTGTATTGCTAACGCTGCTACATATACAGGATTTTCTATTCGTTTAATGCATATTATATTAAGAAGTCATATCCTTCGAGCTGTAACAAACAAACCCCTTGCTATAAACACAATCTTCAGGCGCCAAAAACTTCCCAAGTTACTTAACCAATGAAATATCGAACCATGTAACCATCTCGAGTTAGTTTATCTTCCTGCCTATAAGCATCTAAGCAATAATAATTGGATATACTTAACAGGTTGTTTTTTTTAATGACACTAGAGAGCTTAGAGTTCTTAAGGATCAATGTTTCGAAGGGATATTAAGACAGACATTTATAGCAGCTGTACGATCATGTGGCCTTCAGCTTAGGATAGAAGTAGTCTGGAAAGCAACTTTTAATATATGCCAAATTACATGATTATAAGCTAAGTAGTCAACTTTCTCATTCTTAATAAAGAAAGAAGATACCATAAACGTTTTTTTCTTGTATAAGATACGTGTGATAGTTCTTGATAACCAGGTATGCAAAGAACTTGGATTTAGGAAACCTAACTACTATATTTCAATTAGCCAGGAAACTGAACAATATCCTTAATTATCGTCAGGAAAAAGATTTCACATCAACCAAAGAAGGAAAAAACTATCAAAGACGATCAGGCAAGTTATAAAGGACAAGTAAAATTTTCTCCACATAATTATGGAGCATTGGAAGCCAACAGACCTTCATTGAATGTTGAGAGGTCAACCTGAGATATTGGAGCAGCGGCATCAGTTCTTGAAGCATTGGAGATGGTTGAAACAGGGAAAGATGTGGACCTAATGGTCATGATACAAGGGTCCCTACCATTATAGCGGATAGTAGACAGAGCATTACCAGCATATATTGGCCTGCATGATAATAATATAGTATCTCAAACCTAATATGAGAATAAACCTTAATACTTCATAGATGAACTAAAACTAATTGAAGAAGCTTAAGAATTGATAGTAGTGCATACAAACTCCATTCTAGATATCAAATACAACTTGAAGAACAAACACTACAAGTAGGAGATAAAGGAAAAAAAAGGCTCTCATATACAGTATTATTACACTTTTCTATAGAAATTAACAGAACTTTCAGCTACCCAACATAAAAGAATGATTGTTTGGTTAAACTTTTGAACAAAATGCAACATCAACGTTTAGGATGTTGTCCACACAGATGTAAATGTAATATTTAATATATTCAAGGATCCCCGCTCAACAAAAATGAGGTGTAGCGACCAGTTAAAGGTAGTACAAAATTATGATAAGAGCCTCTTTAGGCTCTCGGTGGCTTTTTTTGGAACTATATCAATTTTTTATGTGAATCAAAAATAGATATTAAGGACAAGGTCACCATATTTACTTATTTCTTGGACGCCTTCAGATCTCATTTGTAACAAGGTCTTTAGAACACAATAACTACTTTTTCTTCGTCCATGTGAAACAAAAACCACCATAACGGGAAAAAGTATAATTCTTGCATTCATACTGAAAGAAAAGGAGCGTACTTCTAGTCCCATCTAATTTGTTTATACTATGTAATAAATCCAAATGAAATTATATGATATAATCATAATGATATCTTAAAATGTAATAATAGAAGTGCTAGCCAAAGATGGGAGGAAATGTACCTGACAAAAACTTGAGGTTCAGATATCTCAATGACATCAGTGACAGGTGAGACATCAAGAAGAGCTGCCGCTCGTGGGAGAATATTCTTTCCAAACGAATTTGAAGCAGCAACAATATAAGAGTAATGGTTGATCTTCTGAACTAATTGCACAAGTTTGGCCCAAGTTTCTGCCAGGGGATGCGTCAAATTTTCTGCCTCAGCAACAAGCACCTATAGGAAGAAAGTTGTATTTTGTAATGGGCTTCTAGAATTGCGCAATACAAACTGATAGCTTTGACTAAAACTTTAGATGTATTCTCACTATTTGTTAATCAGATACATCACTTGAAGGTAGCGGAATAGAATTGAAGAAGCATGATAAAGAAAATTAAGAGTCTTGCAAAGATATACACCTGTGAAATTGAAGGATGGCAAGAGGCAGCATGTGAAGCAGCTTCTTTCAGGTTTTGACCTGAACCAGCTAAAAGAATGGAAATAGAGTTCTCTTTGCTAATGGTGCTTGCAGCTTCCACAGCACTCAGAGACGATGGATTTATATGTCCTCCTTGATGTTCAGCCAAAACCAGTGTGGTTATCTGTGTAAAGGAAGAGACAGAAGAGAGCATCAGCATGGTATCTCAAACTCTTTGTTAATAACATTTTCTTCCTTTTATGTTCAGCTAAAACCAGCTTATCTGTGTAAAGGAAGGAGGCAAGGGAGAGCATCAGCATGGTATCTCAAACTCTTTGTTAATAACTTTTGATTCCATATTGTAAAAGAATAACAATTAGATTGAACTTTGAATTTACATCAGACTAACACCATCATTTCGCTAAATCAGCTCTCATAGGTCAAACCTGTAGCCTTGCTTTTTTTTCTCAAAAGATTGGCAATGCGGTAACAGGTTGGAACATACTATCATGATTGCCAACTATTATGAGATCATAAACTGAAAAATGACAGTATGTTAAGACCTTAATATCCCAAGATCTGCAACTGTATTTCAAGACCTTGTTGCTGAATGTACTATCTTCAGCATTCAATAGGAATGCCATCATGATCCCTTACATTATCACCATCTGCTTCGCCTACCCATTAGAAATCACTAAACAAAAATTCATTGGAAGATTCGATGGAAGTGGCAGGTATTGATACTGTAACTTACACAAACACTTGAAATAGTGGTACCCTGTCAGGATTCCTATTAGCTATAAATTTCTTCCTAGGACAGGTTTGAAGCCTCTCATGTGAAATAAATACACTGAGCTCGCCTAAATATTACTATCAAAGAAATAGTACCCATAAAAAGAAAAATCGAAATGAACATGCTACTTAAGATGGCTGCATTGGGCCTTGTTAATGTGGCATCCAGACATTGCTGATGTTGGGTAGCTCAGGTCCCAGCCATTGTCCAATGACCTGTTGCGTCATTAGTCTTAATACAAAGCATAAAGCAAAAGCATATAACCTTGCATCAAAAATTTTCCTAATTGTCCCATCTTCCTTCAAGCCACAAGCAATGTAATTACCAATCTCAAATCCTGGTAAGAATATTAGGTGCAACTGTATCTTCAAGTGACTAGGTTGCTGTTGTTCAATTGTTGTATCTTCAAGTCTTTATGCATGTCCAACAGTTGTATACTCATGAACAGATTTTCGCCTATCAATGTTTAACTTTAAATTGTTATGATTTAACTCCAATTACTATATATAATGCTCCTTCAGTTTTCCTTTAATATGATTTGTTTATAGTTTTAACAAGGCCGACACGGATATGCGATAACGCCAATTCGTATTGACACCCTTGTTTTGCCGTTGACAGATACTGTTCCGAAACCGATTATGTGAACCTTGTGTATAACCTCAATTGCTAGTAAAACTTACAAAACCAGCTTTATTGTATCCAACAATCTATTGCCTGATGACAAAAAATCATTTTATCTCCTGCTTATTCTTACTAGTTGAGAACAAGCCAAACTAAACTAGGCAATCAAAAAGTATACCATTCACATTTCACAACAGACTTGTGAACCCACACAAAAAAATTTCAAACTCAATCGATTTCCAGTACCTAGAAGTGCAAATAAAGGTCATCTTTCTGCTTTAGTCTTTGAATGCCCGGGTTACCTATTTTGCGAGATAGTCAAGAGCAGAATCTAAAACTTACGAGTCTGTTAATGGAAGTGCGAATCGAGAGAGGGGAATTGAGTGACCGATGTCGGAGAGCACGGCGGATTGTCGCCATTGCTGCCGTTTGATCTAGCTGTACCTACTCACTGTTTGCCGGTCCTTTTTTTTTGTTTTGCGTTACTTTTCTTCTTTTTTTTGGGCGCGGCTCCCCTGATGCTGAGGCATCAGGGTGTAGGAAATCGGACGGCCGAGATCGGCCGATCCGTAATAATACGGATATCGAGATTTCGTATAAAACTTTCGTCGACTTATTTGACCTATATTTAAGCATTTTTGAAAAAATCTTTGAACTACAAAGTTATATATTTTGATGAGATCTACAACTTTGTAGTTGAAACTTTTTCGAAAAAATGCCAAAATACATACCGAAATGATAATTAAAACTTTTGATCATCATTTCGGTATGCATTTTGGCATTTTTTCGAAACAGTTTCAACTACAAAGTTGTAGATCTCATCAAAATCTATAACTTTGTAGTTCAAAATTTTTTTCAAAAATGCTTAAAAATAGGTCAAATAAGTCGACGAAAATTTTATAAAATATCTCGAAATCCGTATTTTTACGGATCGGCCGATCTCGGCCGTCCGTTTCCTACACCCTGATTCGGCCGAATCAGGGGAGCCGTGTCCCTTTTTTTTTCGGTTGATTTGGAGCTGCAGTGTACGTTCACGACTCTAGTTAAACACGTGTAACGCAGTTATACATCTGATATTGTGAGTACTGAGTACCGATCCCATAGCTCGAATGTATAGGAAGACAAAACAGATAATTTATAATTTTTTTAAAAAAAAATAAAAATTATAATTTTTTTTATAAACTTTATAAATTTTACATTGTAAATTTTATAAAATTTTAATAAATCCAGAACTCTAAAATTTAATAGATTTAAAACTAATTTTAATTTTTTTTTTTAAATACGTTAATCACAGAGTTTATAATATCTATTCAGAATATCTATAATTTTTATATTAAAATTTTTTACAAAAATATTTGCTAAATTTTATTTTTTATACAATACGTCCGTATGATAATCTCATGCGAACATATCGAATTAAAATTCATGATATTGTACCACCAAACTTACCTCAAAGCATTATATAACATTCATCACACCATGTTAAAATATTACAATTAACTACCGAAAAGCAATTATAACGAAACCCAAGATCTATAGTATGACATATTTTATGTACATATTCTTTTGACTATATCTCATGGTTACTAGTGAAACATTATATTCACACCCTGAAAGAATATGCATAACTTAAGACACTAGTGTTGTTACGGTCCACAAATTATGAGATATTTGTTCTTATTTTACGATCAACACATAAAATTTCAGCAATTTAGTTATCACATCTAACTATCTAACATATTTCTATTTACACAAAAATGTATTCATAGTAACTTAAACAAAAAAAAAAAGGAATTATTTTATTTTAAATGGTCTAGTATGTTGCATGGTATTGATTACAAAATAGCTTACATGATAATTTTTATTTTATTTATTAGTAAGAATATCATATGTGTGTGATACTAATATATAATTATTGTTAAATGTTTCAATATATTTGATAAATAGAAGTTGAATAGCTAATATAGATGATATTTGAGGTGATTATTTCTTATTATTCTATTGATTATTTAATTATTGTTATTATATTATTTGAAATCTGCCACTCGCGCACCGTCTCTACGATGACATAAACCCTCAACTGGCCTTTGCTGCAAATCTCCGCTCTTTTGCTCTTCTCCATATCAATTAAATTATCCGGAATCTTGATCTCCAATGACGGACTCAGATTCTTCGTCCTCTCCTTCTCCTCCTCCCGCCCACTCCTCTCCGCAGGTACACTATTTCAAATCTTGTAATTTCAGGTTGGCGATCTAGATGATAAATCGTGCTCCTGTGTTTTCAGAAAGACGGTGTGCAGCCTGTACGAGCTCGGATCACGGTATGTTTACTCTTAAAAGTAATGAATTTATCATTCTTTGCTTATTTGAAACTTTAGTAATGTTTATGATCTGTGGGTTCTGGACAGGAATTGAATCAGTCGCAAATGGAGCTGATGGATAGACTTAAGGGTCTCAAAGATGTCAGTTTAATTAAATAACTGATGTTTATTTTTAGAGTCATGCATGTCCCCCGTGGTGCCATTATGAGTTAGTGGGTGTGGGGAGTATACTAAGTTGGAGAAGTTAGTGGTGTGAAATCTAGGGGGTGTATATAATTTTGCTTATTTGTTATGATTAGGATCTACAAAGCTGGAGAACCAAGTTGGACACACAAGTGAAGACCTATAAGGAGGTGATTGTTTCTACAACATTAAGCGAAAGTGAACTTTGCTTCTCATTGTGTGCTTAACTTTTACAATTGGAAGTAGCTTGCTTGAATGGTTGTTTGTTGTCATTGTTTTCTTCTTAAGTAAAATCATCTTAACTCTTATAGTAAATATCCTGCTGCTGGAATTTTGGTCTGCAGTGTTCATTGACTTGCTGGAATTTTCACGTTGTTCAAAATGTTGAGCCAACTGCCACCCTACCTTTGGTCTATACCATGACATCTCCCACTTGTGATTTACCACTATCAAGTATCAATCTTAGTAGTGCTACTACCTACCACCGAGAGTGTAGCTATAAGTGCTCCGCCTGTTGACCACCTGTCATTCACCACTATCAAGTATCAATAATAATGCTACTACCTACCATCGAGAGTGTAGCTATAAGATGTGACTGATTGCTCCTCCTGTTGACCAATGTGCACAACCCATCTCCAACAACAACCATGACCCTCGAACCACTCTTGCCACTACTCTTAAGCTGCCACACTGGCGCCACTCGAACACTACCGCTAGCCAGGCTCCTGGGAGCGAAAATCCCAAATAGCAAAGTGGGGAATGCTTATATGGTTTAGATTACAATATCTCAAAATTCCTTAAAAGTTAAGATTATTTTATGTACAACGTTTGATTACTATAATAGTGAAAAACTAGAGTTTTTTTGTTTACCCAAGTACTCGAGCGGTACTTGGTAACTACCTTGAGGGTGCTCGTCGTATGGCTTGTATTGCTTGATCGCTGATGAATGTGTTCGATATATTTGTGTAAAAGGTAATCATTTTGGCTGATGTTTTTTTATTAAATTTTATTTTTTGTAGTTAAGGGATCATATCCTCATGCCCTTCTCCATCTCTATTTCTACGACTATTTATTGTCTGTTAGTTGAAATTAACTTGTAATCTATCCACCAAAATGTCTCATAATAATCTAGTTGACGCTTAAGTATTCGGATTGTACTAAAGCAAAAATTTACTAAGTCCACTCTTTTGGCTTGACATGCGAAGTCAATATTGGACCAGGTTATCACGTTCTTTCATTGTCACTCTAGAAAATTACCTCTCAAAACAATAGCTGACTTGGAGCTCTTGTGAATTTGAAATACTGATAATACTACTAGGAAATTTCACCAATACAATGTGTGCAATGTCCCAGTAGTCCTTTTGCATTGTTCTGTGAGCAGCAAAACTTTGCAACTTGACATTTTCAAGTTTTTTTTTTTTTTTTTTTTTTTTTTTTTTTGCTTGACATTGCTTATATTGCTGGCTCGTCTGTAAGTAAGTATTAAATTCTTCTTTTAGAGCAATTGATATTGCTCAAGGAGCACACAGTCTAAGATTTCTAAACTTTATGAATTTTATGTGATTTTGCTTTTGTTCGTGTTTTTGTTATTTTTGGAATATTGACAGAAGAAGATTGTGCAATCTAATTGGATCTTTAATGTTGGTAAATGCATGGCATCGTCATGTATAAATAAAATGAAAAAAAAAGTGTAAAAATTTCGTCCCAATGTGTTCGTTGTTGGTTTTTGCATCCTTGATGTACTTGATAAGTTCTTAAAGGTTGGTACATGCATGGTAACGTCATATCATATTGATTAGATATAAGCAGGTAAATTACATTACATGTACATAATCTTATCTTTAAGTTCAATGTATAGTTTCTTTTGTATTTTACGTAACCTTCTAGTCGTTGCTTTGTGTTCGTGTGTTTCTTTATTATTATTTTTTGAAATTCATATGGCCAAGAATGTAACCTTAAGAATTAAGATTCTGTTGTATCTTTTGTTTTAAGTTTTGTTGGTCGGGTTGTGTTTTTTCAATTTACCTTGTGTTTGCGGCTCCATGCATTTTCTTGGCTTTGTGCTTTGTGTTTGTGTGTTCATATGCTTGAGGGGATGGGTTACTTTCTTGTTCTGGGTCCTACTTAAATAGCTTCTTGTTGGGCATGGTTAGGTATACTTACCCTCCACAGATTTCGCCTCGCAGAACATCACTTGTTTCTTATTTTGTTTTCTAATTTTTGCTTTATACTTTTATATCCTCCTCATGTAAGAAATGTTTTTGTAACTTGTAGGTACATGTTGACCTAACTTTATTCTTTATTTTCTCCAAACTAGATGTGTTGGATTCTTCTGAAATTAATTCGGCTTCAGAGGAATAATTTGGGAAGTTTATGCTAACGCATAAGAATACTTCTGCAAAACTAGTCCCCTATTTGTTAGAGTTTCCCAAAATGATTTCTTTGATATTTTTGTATTCTAAGCCTTTTCAAGCCCTAAAACCTATCAAGAAATCTAGGGAAGGCCCAAGAAAAATTGGGCTGAATCTTTAAGGAATGATCTAATTGTTCTAGACATGAAGGAAAATATGGTTCATAACAGAGCACATTGGTGGATAAGGACCCATGTAGCCGACCACACCTTAAGGAAATAGGCTTTGTTGTTATTTTTGTATCGTTGTTTATTTACCCTATCCAACTGTTATTCCAGCGAAGTAAGTTATTTGCGAGAATGGTGCAAAAGTGGAATTGGTTGATTTAGTTGTTTATGATTTCCTTTGGTTACTTTTGTAGCCCTTCCGATGTACTCGCTCACTCTGTGATCTTTTTTTGTGCTTTTTCTAAACAGAATAGACAAAGATTTTGGCATTTTAACCAACAAAATTAGTAATATGACAACATCTAGCGTAAGGTATAAGACCGTTTTAATTAATTTTTTAAAAGTCCTTTGTCTAAAGGTCTTTGTCTTATTTCTATTAGGAAGACATACTTCTTTATGTGAATGTTAAGTTCATTTTCTAATCTTGGTTGTTTTCTGATATCAATCTCAAAATTTGTGTTGTTTGAGCCTATGCACGGTCAGTTATAGGAGCATTCTTGAGAGATTTGCTTCTCCCAGATTGTCATAAAGAAAGATTTATTTCAAGAATACAATTATGTGCTTTAGCATTAACCCTTTTAGTTTGTGATAGTTCTGAACTTAAAATTCTTGAACTTTATGGTTAGCAATGCAATACGTGTTTATATTTGTTTATTATTTTTTTTAAAGAAGACTTCTCTTTTATTATTTGACCTTACTGTGAAATGGGCAGGAGCTTTCAGACCTTAGGAAGACACTAGATTCAGATATTGAGAGACTCAGATCAGTAAGACATTGGATAAATTTCACAGTTTGTTTGTTAAATTTTCATTTTTGATAAGTTTGACATGATTTATTTGGCTTTAGGAATTCAAGGAATTAAAAACCACCCTCCAAAAGCAGCAAGAAGATGTCACATCTAGTCTTAGAACCATGGGTGTAAGTTCTTTGTGCAGTTTGCTTGCTTTTCTTTCTTATACAAGACATCATAGTTTATTATGATATGCAACTGGATTCGTTAGGAGTATACCTCTCATTGTAATTGATTTAACACGGAAAGGCCAAAGTCAATAATTCCATAATTAACAAATAAAGAAACTTGGAGATGATACTCCTCCGACTTTTAAAATGACTATGTTGGTTAACGCCTGACACAAGATTTTGCCAAACTTTAGTGTGGTTAGCTACATTTTCATTTACTGGCAAGAGTTTATCTGCTGTAGGGGAACTTAATGATTCTGTGATTCTGTCAAGTCTCCTGACGATTTTGCTATTGACCATTATATATGCGCGCACGTGCCGCATGTGTCTATGCATACATTAGCTAGATTGGTATATGCTAGCATTTGTACTTGTAGTGCACAGGGAGGGTTACAATTGCATGAAATTTTGTTTCTGCAACTTTCTAGATGAGTATGCTTTTGGGGATCTTGAAGCCCTTTTATTATTGGGTGGTCATTTTTGTAACAAATTACTTTCTGTCACATAAATAGAAATACTTATAACCTAGTACCAATTGGATCATTTTGACTATTTTCTGTCTTGAGTATTTGGATGCTATTCTTATTTTTTAGTAGATGATTTCATTATGGCTGCTATTGTGTCTTGAATTCAATACTAAATTATTTTATGTAAGTTTTCTTTTTCAAGTTTTATCTAGAATATGCCTACAATATCGAGTAAAAACACAAATAGTAGAACGTCATATATGTAATCAAATGAGTAAACAAAGCCTAAAATAAATGAAAACTGATCTGTGAAAATTTATTTTTAAAAAATGCATAGCAGTCCTTTTCCATGTGTGGATGTACAAAATGGTTCAACCTTTTAAGCCACTTCTCATGTTGATATAGTTGTTTTTTCTTAGTAATTAGTGAATGTCCGTACAACAAAAGAAGAAAATTTACCATTAAGAAGAATAGGACGACAAAAAATAATTATTGATTAGTATTTATTTCGACTTTCTCCTCCCAAGAAACAAGATCGATACTGAAGCAGGTTTCCGGGGATGTATTTTCAAAAAATCATGTAATCAGGTGTATTTACAAATTTTGACCAAGGTAGTTGTTTCTGTACCTTGCAGTTAGAGGATAAGCGTACACCCGAGCATACTGATCATTATCATAATCAGGTGGAAGGAAATTCAGGAACATCCGATGCTCCTGCAGAGAATGGTGCTTAAACAATGATTTTGACAGCAGGCTATTTCGACTGGTGCTTCATATTTGACCGCGTTTAGAGCATATATTATAACACTATTATGAACTTGCTTACCCCAAAGCCGTTTGAGATTCACTTCAAGTTCATCTTATTCTCTGAAACCATTTTGTAACTCTCATATGCGCTTTATACTTGATTTTGTAGAACCAAGTCCAATTTTACATAACTCTTCGGCAAGTCACACTGGTTGTCTAAATTTTTGTTTCTTATAGAGATCATCGGATGCAGTTTTCTCAAGTTTTTCCTTTTTCGTTTTCACTTTTTGAATAGTAACTGTTGCTTACATGTGAGATTGTGAGCATGCTTGAGCTCATTCATTTGATGTAACCAAGGTTGACCTCTGCTCAAATGGTAAGTCGTCTGTTTGGTTGTTACATTTGCTTATAATCACTCACAAAGAGGTGGTTGTGTGCTCCTTTGCTTGTGAAGGGAGGTTTTTTTTTGGATGAGATTATCGTAGGAAAATATGCCCGTATCTGGCTCATTTTTTGTGCGATTATTGTAATAGATAAACTTAAGGATGACACCGTCCCCTGTTCCACCAACCGATGAGTCCTAAATTTTCAATTTAGTCAGGCCAGTATTACTCTCTAGAGGATATAGAAGGATAAATTTTTCACACCCTTACGGGTGGTACTTGCGAAATTCGAATATAAGATTTCTCTTTGTGTCACGGGCTCCAGTTATCCATCCTATGTGTCACGGGTTTTTTGTGGTGATTTTATAATGTTTCAAAAAAAATTATGCTTCAAAAAAACTACTAATGGTATTAGTCTATGTCAACTAACCAGATGTCAGTCTTTTGGTATATATATATATATATATATATATATATATATATATATATATATATATATATATATATATATAACAAATTTTTATGCTTGTCGACGATACTTGTGAAATTCGAATCGACATTTTCTATTTTATGAGGCGAAAAGTTTACCATTTATCCCAAGTGTTATAAACTCATAGGCTAGAGTTTATTTATAACCACATGAAGATCATTGTCAGTTAGTAAGAATACGCACTACGATTACATGGCAAGCTATGCTAAATCAGCAGCAGAATGGTATCATCGGTCACTACTTCGTCAATGTGATAGTGTAGCACTATAACTAAATGAATTATATAATCCAAGATTAAAAAGGATACTATATCCTAAGAGATTATATTTTACGGTGATTTGTCCTGATACTGTTGGAACAGCTCAACAAGGCCCATGGTGTGCCCACTTGTCACTGGTCCACCTCGGCCGCACACGGGCGCTGCCGAGCTATTCAATCACATGACGACAACTCGACAAGGTTGAACTTTTATATATAAAGCAAAACTTTGTTGATGCTAACTATTTAAAATATAAACGATGGAGCACACAAGTTGGTGGATTTATCAGTATACTCCACTATAAAATAGTTAAGACTTCACCTGCGACAGTATACAATAAGAATAATATTAACCCAGTAAAATTCTCATCCAAGCAAGGTTTGAGAAAAAGAGGAGGTACATAGCTATATTCTAAATGACTATTTTTAAAAAACTCTCGGCCTTTACAATCTACACATAAGCACACATGTACATATATAAGCAAACAACTCCACAATTACAAATTCGATCTACACTCAACCAAATATACAAAAGTAGATGCATGCATTGAAATATATTAAAGACTGAAAATAAGAATTGAGAAACTAAATAAGCCACGACTTTATATCAAAACTAAGTAAACCATGTTTTTATAATCGATGAAAAACTTCTTTTAATGAAATGGTGTATTAAACCTAACTTTTATCTCTAAGGATGCAGAAATAATATTGGATTGATGGCTACAATGGGGACCAAGATAGCTAACTTTGACAGGAACTACTCTTATAGGCTGCGCTATTTTTCCTTATTGAAAGGATGCAGTCTGGTTATGAATTTTTAAAAGGGGAAAAGATGTGATCTTTAAAAAGTTGAAGGTGAAAATGCATTCTGAATGCTTGTCAAAATGAAGACTTACTAGTGGTTGAATTTGGCACTTAGCTTTCCAAGTGCCATTTGATAATTGGAATGATCTGTAAAGCTAAAAAGAAAATCTTCTCTGAATAATGCAGTTCCATGTAATCTCAAGGTGGACAGCACCAACGCATCATTTCTAACATGCATCTGTCCAAGTATACAATTTAAAAGAATACGATTAAAAAGAAGAATGCTCTCGTAAAAAAATATTATCTGTACTCACCTTTATATAATCAGTATAACAAATAAATTCACAATATTATACCAACCAAGTAATCGCAACCTTCTTAAAATTCGGAAGGGACCGTGTCACCTTCAACGGATACAGAGAGGAAAAATTGTCACATCCTTATAGGTGGCAGTTGAATGATTCAAATCCGATACTCTATCTATAAGGTAGAAGTCATGTTATCCGTAATAGACGTCCTAGACTTAGTATGGAGAATGTTAATGTTTATCTAAAGGACGTTTAAGACGAATGGTTGAAACTTGCATCTTATAAAGTGAATGTCTTATATTCGAATTCTGAAAGCGTCATTTGTAAATGTGAATAATTTATCTTCTATGTATTTCGAGAAGGATAACACGAGTCTTCAAGCCTGCCAAAATCAAAAGATTGAAACTCTATTGTTGGTGAGATATAGATCGGTGACATTCGTAGGTTTATCTGTTATACTTGTCGGATAAAAATGGACTGATTAAGACTAAATTTTTTCTACGATAATCTTTAAAAAAAAAAAGAAAAGAAAATCTAAGGACAACAGATCATTTTGGTAAGCAATCCGTGCAGATGGTGCATCCAACAAAAAACCAGTAACTTAAACAATAACTGCATATAGTTCACAACAATGAGAAATCTATTAAGTGTTTCTGACTATTATATAGTATTTGAAAGCAAGATCTCGAATAGATAATGTTATAACCCACTGTTTTTTAACTGGAACATACGATCTCCAGGTTATCTGCTAGTCCTCGATAATGTATGGTTTATGAAATTGGGTAAGCACTCCATATGTCCCCTTATGCTCTGTCAAAACTATGCCTACAGTAGCCTCTCTTTAACAACCAATTCTTGCATGCCCTGCTAAGGTATATGCAAGCCTACCCTAGAACTTCTTGCTCATGCATTATTTCGATCTAGACAGGCCCGAAGTTCCTATCATCTTCTACGGAATACAAAGAAAAGTAAACCTTTCATATAATTGATGCTTAGATTTTGATAACTCAACGAGCTTTTTACCTATTTAAAGCTTTTGTATGGAGGCCGCTTACAAGCGATGAGTAGACAGAATCATCAGGAGTTAGTCCAGCTTCCAGCATTTCGTTGTATAACCTGAAAGCCTCATCTGATCTCCCCTGTTTAGACATCCCTGATATTAATGCGGTATAAGTAACGACGTTTGCCAAGACGCCGTTGCTCTTCATCTCTTCGAACAACTTCATAGCAACATCGACTTTTCCAGAAATACAATGCCCATGAATCAACGATGTGTAGGTGTACAAATCTGGCGAAATCCCCTATTTTCCATCTCCTTCCTCAACCTTTCTGCTTCCCTTATGCTTCCGTTCTTGCTGTATGCATCAATCATGACGTTGTAGGTGATTAAACTAGGTCTGGCCCCACTACTCTCCATTTCCCGAAATAACCTCCTCGCTTCGACGGCATCTCCTTCCTTGAAATAGATGTCTATCAATGTAGTGTAGCTCACAGTATTGAGAGCAAGGCCTTTCTGAATCATATCGTTTAGTAGGGCTTTCGCTTCGCTAATTCGGTCGACCTTGCACATGCCGCTGGCAAGCGTGCTGTAAGTGTACGCATCAAACTCAACTTCCTTTTTCTCCATAACAGATTTTAGATCAAGCGCTCGATCCACCATTCCATTTCTACAATACCCATCAATCATTGAGTTGAATATAACCACATTAAAATCCAACCCATTTTGCCGCATCTCATCCATCAGCATCTCTGCAGCCTTCATTTGCCCGAGCTTGCATAATCCATTGATCATCGCTCCGTAGGTCCATTCGTTAGGCTTCAGACCACTTTCTACACACTCATCAAAAAGCGAGAACGCCCTTTTTACGTTCCCGTCTCTGCAGTACGCATTGATCATCGTCGTGTAAGAATAGACATCATGTTGAAACCCTTTCTCTGCAATTTCATCGAACACCTTCTCAGCCCTCGGTATATCACCGCAACCAGCATATGCTCCAATAAGAACAGTGTAAGTCGCAACATTTAGAGTAATGCCCTTGGCATTTATAATCCTTAGTACCTCATCGACCATGGCAAAATCGCCATTTGTGGCATAAAATTCAATCAGGGGATTATAAACAACTATATTCGGCTCAACCCTTCTTTCAGACATTTCATCAATTACTGCACGTGCAGTTTCAACGTCCCCTTTCTTGCACAACCAATCCACTATAAATGCTGCTGAATACACCGTAACATCGATCTTTTTATCTGATTGGAGGACCTTCTGGAAGAAGCCAACGGCAGGTTCTACCTGCCCAGCACGGCGTAGTGCTCGGAGATAAACCAAGCAGGAGCGTGAATCGAGACGGCCGTCGGATAACTGAAGCAAGAAATCGAAGGTTTGGCGGGCGGAATCGAGAAGGCCGGTGTCGGAATAGACGCGGAAGAGCATGTCGAAGGCCTTGGAGGGCGAAGCTCTTGACTTTCGGCATGATTGATAGATGGAAGAAGAAACAGCGGAAAATGGGTAGTTGGAACTAGAGATGGCGAAGGAGGAATAGAGGAGGGACTTGGCTTCGGAGAATTCCCTGCGGCGGATGAGATCGGAGAAGCGGGATACGAGAGATTGGAGCGGCGGCGGGAGTGATTCAGGTTCCTGCTCGGGTTCGGATACGAGACTGCGGCGGAAGAAGAGATCGGCGGCGGTGGGGGAGGAGGAGATTGTGATGTTAAGGAGAGAAAATGAGGTTGGTGATATAGTTTTGCACCTACTGTTGATAATGGAGAGGAAGAGCATTCTGTTCTCTGTTTTGGGGAGCAGAGGAAGAAGAAGAAGAAGAAGAAGAGAGATTCAAATTCAATTTGGAAAATTGGAGGGAAGAAAGAGAGTATTTTTTAAGGGTTCAGGAACGTAACAAATTCTGAAATTCGTTCCTTTTCTTTTATTTTATATAAAAAGGAGGGAAATGTAGTATGTAATGTAATTTTAGTATTCTGAAGAGATTAAACTACGGACGTGGTGGTCGTCCGAGTAGAACGCTATCGAATAAGGATTTTGTCAGAAAAGTGCATTCATTTTCAAATTATTTCAAATAAGTCCATATTTATGAAAGAACTTATAAAATCACGTATTTTCATAAAAATTTTGAATGCGAAAGTATTGGTAAAATCTTTAAATACAAAAACTAGAAATTTTATTGAGAAAAACAGTACAAAAATAAGCTTTGAGATAAATTTATAAAAAACATTATTGTAGAAAAATCATACACGTAATCGGTTCATCTTTGCGTGACCGATGTAATATAAACTCTCAGATATACCGACCAATATTCTATTGTGGAAAAACTTAAGTGTAGCAAGTGTACCGTCAAAAAAGTACTTTAATCAGTACAAAGAAATATTATGTGCATGTCCTTATACCTCTATGTACTGCATCAAATACCAAAAGCAATTATTCAGACCGTACCATATCGGTCTGCATATTTTTTTTTAATGGTACAATTGCTATATATGCACTCATATGCAGGCATTATGTGTGAGAAAAATAAGATATAAACACTATCTTTGCATCCATATGTTGCACCAAATATAGTTAAAAAATATTTTAATATATATGCACAAGCACATCATGATCTAAAATATAACTATAATTATTTAATAATTCATATTAAATTTAAAATATTAATAACTAGGATGTAAAAATTACTTTAATTTTATAATTTTCAAAATTAAAATATTTAAGTTATAGAAAAGAAGTGTCTTATGATATACTTAAAGTTAATAGTTTATAATGTGGCATATGTAAGATGGAAGACGGAAATATATGGCACAGTGAACTTTAATGATCTAATTTTGTATATGTATATAACAAACCATACCATCCATCTTATATTCTAAATTTACTAAAGTTATCTTCTTTTTTTTTTGGTATAATGCATGGTGTTATTATAAAAGTTGCATCTTGTTCCCAACCATTCTGTGTTATTGGGGACAGCCAAGATCCCTTTGTTAAAGCAGAGAGCTTTGAGCTAATAATCGCCACCAAATGGCAATCATGCATACCCACTACTTTTCATCAGATGCCTTTTTTTTTAAAAATTAAAAAAAAAATCTCTTCTTTCCAGAAGAACTTAAAAAAAAAAAAAAAAAAAAATCGAACCTAAACCCGATGTAATATCATGTATCCAAATCCACTTACATGGAAAGCAAATATTAGATTCCTACAGTCCGGTCACAACATTCTACCCTAACATTCTATCCCCAATTTTGAGAACCAAGATCAGATTCTCTCCGTTTTCTGCCCTGTTTCCTATTATCATATCTTAATATATATATATATATATATATATATAAAAGAATTAATATAACGTTAATATATTTTGATAAATTTATAATTTTTATATTTAATTTTTTTAAAAAAAAATTCTAAAGATATTTTGTACTCCTAAACCTCGTATTAATGTAACTATTTTTAAAACGTTAAAATTTTAGAGTCTTAAAACATCTATTAAGAAATATACCATATCAAAATTGATAATTTTTATTTTGAAGCTTTATTCAAACAATACATGTAGATATTTGTTTAGATTATAGAGATACAAAGAGGAATAGAGAATAATGGCAGAGAATTTGTATCCTTGAGAACCAAGTAATGTTCAAAGAAAAATGATATTAAGCTATTCAAATACCTTTGAATGGTGCCCGGGGTTTTTGGGATGAAGGTCTTATATTCGAATTCTCTTTATATTTTATAAAATAATATGATGATTCAAGTTTGTTCATACTATTAGCTGAAATTGTTCGTTGGTTGAACATGAACTGATGTGACATATAAATTTATTTGTTATAATAGTCGTGTAAATATAAACTAATTACATGTAGGATTTTTTAAGATAAATTTTTTCTCAATTTTTTTTTTTAAAAAAGAAAAAACCTTGGTTTTGCTCCAAAGATATAACCGGAATAAAAGTACTGAAGTATTCATCTAATCGGTGCGGTAGGACATATAAACAATTTCTATATATAAATACAAAATTTTGTTCAATGGTGCTGGGTATATCAAAGAATACAGAAGAACTAATCCGACGTTCAGTCGAAATTTAAGATAAAAATTTACTCGGTGGTTTCAGGCCTAAAAGAAGGATATTTACCCCTAGAAATTTATTGTCGAGTGCTGTTAGCGTAACTGGTTCTGAGCATATCAGAAACTGTCACAATTCGAATTTGAAACTACGTGGAAGAAGTTTTCGTTCATAAAAATTATGTACTCGCATCGCAGAGCGTCGAACGAAGTTGGATATGAAATTTTCTGTAAATTTAAAATTTTTACAATAGCGTGTGCTTGTATTACGTATTTCACCACAATAATCTAATAAAAATAGGCCTACAGATTTATTACATCATTGAATCTACGTTAAATTATAATAATTACCACTAGACGTGAAATAAATTTCAGGATTTATTGTGAAGTTAATTTGAGCTGCACCGTTTTAGATATACACGCAAGATGTAAATGAATATTTATTGGATACTCGCTACAAAGAACTAATTTTGTAACTCCAAATAAATAAACTCAAAACACAACAAGCATGGTTTTTTTCTTTTTCTTTTCTTTTTTTTTTCTTTGGACAGTAATTATCTCATTATATAAAAATTTATGAATTATCGCTTCTCTCCAAATGAATTTTCTGAAAAAGTCATAGTAAAATGGAGTTTTTTTTCCCAAAAAAAAGGGAATTATCAACACAATGTGAAAAAAATTATTACGTCATTTTGAATATTGTAAAGATATGTTTAGGAATCTTTTATACTAATGACTGCTCTGTCTGCTCTAAATTACACATGACAGAAGAAGAAGCAAATCTCTATTTTTTTTATTTTAAAGTAAAATAGTAATAAAAACTAACAAATATTTATAAGAAAAAAAAAAAGAAATAGTTAGAGAATTTAAACCTAAAATCTATTAGAAATACTATGTATTCTGGCCATTAGTTTCATTTTCGTCTTACAATGGTAAGATATATTCTTATATTTTAGAACGGCAATGACAAATTTCGTGCAAAATCTACTCTCGTCTTTTAGAATGATAAAGTTATTATCGTGGCTTAATGCAGAAACCCGCTTGTCTTTTTAAAATGATAAGTAAATTTTTATTAATTTATTAAAATTAATGTTAAATTAATAATAATTTTTTAAATAATTTAAATAAAAAAAATTTCAGAAGAAGGGTCCAGATTTCTCTGCATAAAGTGGGGCAATTTCGTCCCAAAAAGATAAATGTATCCCACACGAAGTTTATACAAATTTAAAAACACTTATAACTTCCCACGAGCGTGCCCACCCCACCTCCATCGTCTTCTTTTCTTCTTCCCGAAGCCAACTATCTCACCCAAGTGACTCTCCTCTCTCTCTCTCTCTCTCTCTCTCTCTCTCTCTCTCTCTCACACAGCTCTAATGGCTTCTGGAGAAGATGTCGCTGAACCGCTGAAATACAAGGCAAGTCTTTCATCCCGCATGATTATATATGTAGCCGTAATTTAGATGGAATTTTCTGGTGAATTTTGTTTGATCTGTTGCGATTCTATCAGACTTGGGTTCTCAAGGTTTCGATCCACTGCGAAGGATGCAAGAAGAAGGTCAAAAGAGTTCTTCAAAACATCCAAGGTTCAATCTTTTATATTAATAATGTTTTCTCTCTTTTTTATTTTCTCGAGCTTATTCGTTAATGGAGTTGGTTTAAATTTGATTGTCTACAGGGGTTTATACGGTGAATATAGAAGCGCAGCAGAATAGGGCGACGGTGACCTGTGGCATTGACGTTGACGGCGACACGCTTGTGAAAAAGCTCGTGAAGAGCGGGAAGAACGCCGAGCTCGTCGTTGAGAAGAAGCCCACCCCCGCCGGTAACGCCCAAGATAACCCTAACCCTAAAAGTAAGGGAAAGGGCAAGAAGAAATCAGGCGGCGACGGAAAACCTAACGAACCAGTAGAGGATAAAAAGCCATCGTCGTCGTTAACCGCCGCCGAAGAAGCTAGCACAAAACCTGCTGTGGAAACGCCGCTGAAGAGTGCTGTTGAAAAGCCCGGTAATCAGAAGGCGGAGAAAACTTCTACTTCACCGGACAAACCAGCAGTCGCTGCCGCAGCGACGGAGGAGCAAGGTGGCGGTGGTGAAGCCGGTAAGAAGAAGAAGAAGAAGAAGAAGGGAAAGAAACCTGCAGCTGCCGACGGCGGTGGCGGTGTTTTGGGCAACGAAGCGGAGTCGGAAGACGAAGAGAATGTTGCACCGGCTACGGCGCTGCCGGCTGCGCCATCGCAGGCGTACCACGTACCAGTATATAGCTACAACACGCAGCCGGTGTACGCCTACAATATCGGGTACCCCAGCACCAGCTACGGCAGCACATATTACGCGCCACCGCCAGCTGCCGCGGCACACGGCTATGTCTACTCCTCAGCCGCCGATTACTCGCCACCTGGTATTTACTACGGCGACGAGCCGTCTTCGCCACGGCAGCCGCATTCTTCCTATGAAATGTTCAGCGAAGAGAACGCCAATGCTTGCAAAGTAATGTGAACAACCCTACGTTCGCCGCCGGTATCCGGTGAGCCAATTTTTCCCTTGTACTATTAGTTTATCAGTGGTAAGTGGGCCAGATTGTAGTATATATATATATATATATATATATATATATATATATATATATATATAATTAGATTTAGTTCGGCTTTATATATATATATATATTTTAATCATTTGTGATGGACAACCTTTTGAGGCAGTTTTTTTTTGGGATAATTGCAAATCAGCCCCTCCTATTTTTTGGGTTCGCAAATCAGCCCCCCGAAACGCGTTTTTGGGGGGCTGATTTGTAAAAAAAAAAAACAAATCAGCCCCCGAAAATGCATTTTCGGAGGCTGATTTGCGCGACTTTGAAAAACGAGGGACTGAAACGGCAAAGCCCTTTTTTTTTTTCTTTTTTAAAGAAAATATTAAAATAGGGTTGCTAGAAGGACTACAGAGACCGTGTTTTATTAGGGGGACTACATATCAGTTCATATCTTTTTTTATTCAAATTTTTTTATAAGAAGTTTTCTAGTCCTAATAAATTAGTGGGTTTAAATATATTAAATATTTTTGTTGCCTTAAAAAAATAATAAATTTATAGATATGTATGAGTCCAAACTCAATCGTTGATTCGTAAATCATTTGAAAATTTTAGGGAAGTCATAGGCAAATTTCCCTTTTTATTAGGTATAAATTGGAATACGGTGTACATTTCCTTTTTGGATATATAATTTTATGTGAAAATCCTAAAAACAAAGAACTGAGGGTGCGTTTGGTTTATGACTCTACAAAAATTTTAAAAATATTACATTTTTAATAATCTAGATTTTCATAAATCATATTTTCAAAAATACTGTATTTTTTCGTTTGGTTCGTTCTTTCAAATTGTTTAAATTTCTAGGAATGCTGCTTTACTTCGTTAGGTTTACTTACGGCATTCCTTGGAATGTAGTAAAATTTTACCAAAATATCTTCTTCATAAATTAAATAAAATATAGTAAAATGACAAATATATATTTTCGAAAAATATACTTTATTCAGTAACAATATAATCTATTATAAATTCACAGAAAAAATAACCATACAAAAATAGTTATAACTTCAAGTCCATACATTACAATCCATATAAGAATAGTGTACCTTCAATTACGGCTGGAGAAGAAATGAGTATTGGAGTAGAAAGGAGAAATTAGAGAACGGTTGGATATTAAAGCTTCTTTTAAAGAAATATTTGAATAAAATTAAAGATACTTATGAAAATAAAAAGTTAATCTTGTAGGAAATATCGAAACGAATCAAGATACCCATCATCTCTCATGAAAATTTAGATTATCTCATTTGTGAGAATACTGCATTCTTCTATTTTTTACGAACCAAATGTAGGAATCTGATTCTCACGTGTTAAATTCTCGAAAATTCTATTAAGATTCTACGAACCAAATGCATCATGAAGAAGTGATGGTGGTATACCATACACAGTCTTATGTTTGTGATCTAGGAAGTATGGACACTCTAAAATTTCATCCGGTGAAGTGTCCGACACGGACACGCCGTGGATACGGCCGGACACGTGTAGGACACGCTGGCAAAGTGTTCCAAACAAAAATTTTAGCTATACACTCAAATATTATATTTTTATTTTATTGATATAATTAAATTTTTTCGCTTAAGTTTGTCTTAAAAACGTAAAATATGATATTATACATAATTTTTATTATTAAATATTATTAAATATTTATATATTTAAATACTTAAATCAGTTATTTTTAATTATTTATATTTTTTTATTATCGTATCTGAGCCGTATATGTGTCCTACTTTTTTAAAAATTGTCGAGTTCGGTTTTCTTGCCGTGTCGTGTTTCCGTACCCGTGTCTGTATCCGTGCTTCCTTATTTGTGGCTGATGGTGGTACAAAATCTTATTTTAGGGGTAAAGTAATAATTCTTTTAAAAAAAAAAAAAATCAAATGCTGAGTTTTATGTTAGATAGGTCGTTTATATCATTTGAGCTGATGATATAAATATTATTATTCTACATTGCTACGAATAATATATAATATTTACATCCATATAGAATAAGTGATGGTTTAATTAATAGTAATAAATAATAGTCATGTTATTAGTAATATTATTATAGTAGTTTAAATGGTACAAATGACAAATTTAAGGATAAAATTAGGAAGTACTTTTTTTGTAAATTTAGAATTATCATAATAATTTTTAAAGATCAGATTTATAAAGTGCAAGATCATATAATTTAGACTATTTTTAAAGTGAGATATATATTTGGAGAATATCTTTGATAGGACTGATTGCTAGCTGGAATATATTCCGTGGAAGTGGAGAATTGTTTGTAGCTGGAATAATAGTTATGTTAGTAGTGTAAGTAGCAGTAGTAACCGCCTCCAGGAAAGAAGACAAAAGGATTGGTACAAATTTATGAATTAAACCAAAATAAATAGTAACGGACAATCAAACTGCAGTCCTTTAATATTATTTTAGCATTACTTAAATTTTCTAAATAAAAAAAATTATATTTTAATCTTTTGACATCTTTTAATATATTTGTAATATTTTTTAATATATTTTTGACACCTCCGATATTTTATATTTTAATACATTTTAGCAAATTACTGATATTATTATGTTAATTTTTGACACTCTCATGTTAAAAACAATATTTTAACATCTATCTGTTAACATTTACCACCTTCTTGATAATTTTTAACATATTCTATAAAAAAAAATTTATATGTAATTTTTTAATTTTAGACTACAATATAAGATAAATTTTTATCTTAAACTTTAGTGCAGGTATCCTAAAATAACATTAAATAAATTGAACTTTAGTGCAGGTCTCCTAAAATAACATAAAATAAATGGAACATTAGCGTTGACTACCGTTGACCAACTTTGAGGTGGAATTTTGGAGCACATTCCTTCGTTATGGCAGCAAGTGGTTTGATCCTATTCCACTGGCTTGTTGGATAGTGTTGTTTTCAAATATATCTAGGATTTTTTTTTAAAAGAAAAAAGGATAATAGAATAAATGTGAGAATAAAAGGGTGTTATTCTAAAGAATAATTTGAGAATATTTTTTAAAGAACATTAAAAAAAGGAAGACCAAGACATGAGGATAAAAGTTTGTGTGGATGCTTATGCTGTGGATATTTTGTGTTTGTATATTCTCTTAACTGGATTTAGTATTTTTGTGTTCTCTAATTATTTTTGGCAGATATGTATTCTTTTACTATATAAAATGATCAAAATATCTACATTTCGATAAAAATACACATGAATATCAACGAATATGTGCGAACATCCACAAATACTTTCAAATATTTCCGAACATTCATAAACACAAGCAAAAAATTTTGGGAAAATTGCGTTTCAGCCCCTCCGTTTTCCAAATTTGACTTTTCAGCCTCCCGAAACGCGTTTTCCCGCCGACGTGGCGGCGCGCGCGTGCCGCCACGTGGCGTTTCGGGGGGCTGAATCGCGCGACCCCAAAATTAGGGGGGCTGAAACGCAATTTTCCTAAAAAATTTTTATTCTGAAAAATAACACACATGAATATCTACAAACCGTCGCATACTTCCAAACACACTCGAACATTCATAAAATATACGAACACCTTCGAATATCTACAAACACCTCCGAACATTCACGAGCAACATAAATGTCCGTGGATATTCGCATATGTTCGTGGGTGTTCGTAGGTATTTGTGAATATTCGTGTTGTGTTTGTATGTGCTCATATTTTTTTTGGAATAAAAAATTTGAGAACGTTTTGATTATTTTACATAGACAAAATCGATTAGAGGTATAAAAATATCAATCTGATTAAAGGATATAAAAATATAAAATGTCTTTATATTGAATTTCGAGCTGTTAATACTTATCCCGTCCCTGGTTGGAATAAAAAAAATATTAGGATTATGAAGATATTCTTGTCCCTAAGCTTATCCCGAGGCAGATTTATCTCTTATTCTTGAGTGATAAACTTATAATGATAGGAAGAACAAACATCTTCTCCTATGTCGACTGTCTTCTAAAAAAACATAAGCATAAGGTTGTATACTATGATAAAACAATGTTTTTGAACAGATTTTAATCTGGAAATAATATTAAAAAGTTCATATTTTTTTAAAATTGCCATGTTTTTTTCTGACTTTTTTAAAGTTCTTACCAAAACATAAAAGTACTTCCTACATTTAGTTTAGTATTTCAAGCAGTTAGGATAATATTGTTTATATTATAATGTAATATTCTGAATGAATTGTCGTAGTATTTTTGAGCTAAAATGGTATTCTTTGTTTTTAATAATAAGAGCTAAAATGGCATTCTGAATGAATTAAAAAAGTGTTTTGGACGAATTAAAAAATTATTCCGAGAAGCTAACTTAATAATTTTATTTGAAATGTTAATTTATTCAAATTTTACAAAGGGATTTGACGAAACCTCGTTTACTTCTACTTTGAAAACTCAGTTCGCGAATAAATCCATAGAATTCTAAGCCTTTCTCCATATAAACAACATGCAAGAATGGCTTCAAAAGCAAATATTTATTTTAGACATTTTGCGTTTTTATGTCCACCGCTAATTAAGGTAATTTTATGCTCATAATTTGATTTGATATTTTTGTATCCTCGATCTTGTCATGTGAAATGATAAAAATATCTTCAATTATTTTTATTAGAGATTTTCTTATAGCTTTTAGGGCAGGTGAGCGGGTATTTATGTTTGTGGGGTTGATAATTGAAGAAGGTTCAGTATAATCCTTCGCACTACCTATCCCGAAGCACACTCAATCATGATCATTCATGACCTATCCAAGCCATGTGTGCATTATCAACAATTATAATAAGAGAGCGCTGGCAGTACGATAAGTCAACTTTGGATGGAGAATATCTCTGAGCCCCTGTCTACTCATGCAAAGCTACGTCACGCTTATCTTTTCATTTAATGGAGTGATGTTCATGTTAGAATAGAGAGTAACCAAAAGAATGGAGTCAATAAATCTTAGAAAGACATCATAGATTGATCAAAATGTGGAGCCCTTTGAGGATGTTGGTTATAAATTTTTATTTTTTTTAGCAAGGACAGAATCAAATTTTATTTATTCTAACTTGACATCATTGAGATGCTTACACTACACCTAATGCCATCATATATTTGGGAATAAGTAATTTTATCATGTTTCATAATCATAATCCACAAGTTCACATGAAAAAAAAAAGGAGGATGGCCCAAGTCCTTATAGAGTACCCATTTACAATCCCCTCCACCCATCAAGAGGCACCCATCACGAGAGCTGTGAATGGCACTCATCCCATCCGCACACGTACCAGCGCTAAATATGATGATTACTGGATTTTTTTTAAGACAACCACATGAAATCTTTTTCACGACAAATATCAGATTATTTTACTATATATAATTTTCTAACCACATCCTTGGACCATATATAGAGAATAAAATTAAGGACGTGTATCGACTTCTGACACGTCTTTTAGAATATTTTCTAAATTCGAATTTATATCCCATATTATAATGGACGAAAGTTGAACTCGTGAGTGATGGTTAATAAGTCACCTTCATACGAGAGACGAATGACGGTGCATTTGCAGCTAACCATTGAATGAGGAAAAGAATTGATAATGGGTTGTGCTCTCACTATGATTACAATCTATCAGCACTCAGTCTGTCATGAAAAACTTAAGCAGTTTCAGTATATAAAGATCAATAATGTAATTCCCCAGATATTGTTATGAACTGGCATATGCTTTTTCTTTAAGCGACTAATTTTTTTTCCAGCTTTATGTCAGCAGTTTTGCTGAGCTGAGCTGACTTGGATGTTGAGAATTACGTAGCCACGTCCATGCATAATTGACCTTTCAGGCGATCAAAGAGGTCTTAAAGGAGAAACACAAAAAGTAGGCTTTTTTTGTTTTACAAAAAATGGAAACAGAGAGTAATATTTGTGGTAGTAATCTATAAAAATAGCATTTTTTGTGTCCCTATCCTTTATTCTCTAATCGAATGGTGTATATGCTCTGTTGGATGTCCCCTTTATCTTTATTTTATTTTATTTTATTTGTTGGTGACTGTAAATCATTTCTTTTCCTTTGGAGTTAGGAAGAGGAGAGGATATTACTCAGTCTTTGTAGCATCGACATACAAACGAACTCCATGAGAGTAACAGCAATGTCCATAGTGATTGCGCAGATAAGATTACTTAACCATTAAAAAAAAAAAAAAAAAAAAAAAAAAAAAAACAAATATCTGTCTGACCACTTAAAAGGATAGAATTGAGATGAGCATCAATTTCTAGCATCCATTGCTTTTGGGAATAAATCATTTTGTGGCATTGGCTACCTTTTGTTCAACCAATATGCCTAAAAAGTTGAGGACGTTTAGAACGGATAGTTGAAGCTTCCATCTTATAAAGTGGAGATCTCAAATTCGAATTCTACAAGTGTCATCCATAAAAATGTGAGAGATTTATCTCCTATATATCATATAAAGAGTAACACAGGTCTTCGGACTGGCCCAGATCGAAATATTAGGACTCATCGATTGGTAAAATATGGGTTCGTGTCATCTGTCGATTTATCTGTTAAAATGATTGCACAAAAGTGCGTCACTTACGGAGAGAGTTTCTCCACGATAATCTCAAAAAAAAAAAAAAAAAAAACCAAAAAAAGAAATGATGCTTTTTTGGGAGAAAAAAAAAAAGAAAAATGATATCTAAATAGATACTTTAAGATTATAAATATATTGAAGCTGTAAAGTGTTTACTAAGCAGACAATTTTAAGATTATAAATAATTATTTAGAAATATTTAAAAAAAATTAAAATATAAATATCTATTATAATTAGAAACTCATATTAACAGAATTTTACAAAGCAGACAATTTTTTGACAAAAGTCCAAAGTGAAAAAAAAATGATGCTCTTTTGGGGAAAAAAAAAGGATAAAAGAGAGATCTTTCATTCCTTTGTCCAAAAATTATAAGAGTGAAAGATAAAGAAAGATGAAGTGGGAGAATTTTTTTTGACCCCTTAAAGCTATGGATAATATGCTATTCCTCATAGTTTTCTGTCAATTGCAAAAGTGTCCCTATAGAGAAAGGAAGCAAATTTTAATTCAATGAGGATAGCACATAACCATGATCTCAGAACATGACTTGCTTATATCTTATCCTCACCAAACCTCGCTCCCAGAACCTATGATATTGTTGATGTCATATGCCCATTATCCCCCCCGCCCCTCCCTCCCTGGCCCAAGCTCATAGGCTAGCCCATCCCCTTCTCGGCCTGTCCAATCCAATTACCCACATCAAATTCAGTTCACCTCACCAAAGCAAACCCTAAATCTTACGCGTAATGCGACTGCATCTGCCGACTGCCGCTAATCCGCCAGCTCACGCGCGGCCGGCTTCTCTCCTCTTCGAGGGCCCGGCCTCCTCTCTTCTGCTTCGAAGTCTCTCCCGTTCGCCGTGCTCCATCCATATTTTATGTGGACATTTTTCGCCTCCCACCCGACTGCAAATTCTGCTCCGCCACTGCGATAACACATAGTCGCCTCCAAGTTTTGCACTATACACCGTCAGCCTATTAAACGCATTTTGTTGTTTTCAAGAAACATCAATTGCGAAGCAATAATTTTAATATATATCCTTTAAATTAGGCTCGATTAATATATCTGCTCTAATGTGAAGATGACTGCTATAATACTATAACAATTGCCTAATAATAAGAACTTTCTATAGCGGCTGTCTATTTTAACTCTGTACTTACGGATCATACAGTTAATCCTTCTTATATTTTGATGACCAACACTGTAAATTTTGTCGTATGAATTTTTACATTAATCTCGTGTGATTGTGTGTTATCTTACACATATTTTGTTCAATCTGCTGCTTCGACGTTCTCTTACTACAGGGCACGTCGTTGTGAATCAGAAATAAATAGATGGCCTATAGTTGGGCTCTAAATCTCTGATCAAAGCCCATACGTTCACGGACCATACCTTCATGGTCAGATTTTTCAAAGTAAATTATTGTTGTTCCATGCTTTGAAATTGTAAATTTGGACAAGTTGGACAAAATAATGGTGTAATTATCAAGGTTATACTTTTCTTTTTTGAATTCTTCCCACATTTAGGGAATTATTATGAGGGGGAGTTAGCGATAAAAGTCATGGTAAATGATAAAATAGTTTTTGCGTTTTAAAAATATCCAAATCAGTCTCTCTATTTTTTTAAGGTCCAAATCAGTATATATTATATCAGCAAAAATAGGAACTGATTTGATACATAAATCAAAACCTTGAATAATGGTACTATCTTTTGTAGAGGATTGTTGTAACTATAGTGTGTTATCACAATATGACATGGATATATGTAATAATTAGTAAGTTTGACGATGTTTGGCTTTTTTTTTTTTTCTTTTTCTGTTTTTTGAGTAAAGGGTTTAAAGATGTATTGAATGCTAATTAAAATTTTCTTTTGATAAATGACTCCAAGATTTATTGAAACAATAATAAATATTATTAGCCTATCAGTGACCAAATCCTGTAATAATTTGTTTTCAAATTAAACAAAAAAAAGCGATCGATACCAAATTTACTTTGTAGCGCTGCATAGCCGTATCCTCTAATAACGTTGACTTAACAAGTTTAGTTGAATGTTAGAACTGGAACTTATGACTTTTTATTATTTTAGTTTAACAAAAAAAAGGAATAAAAACTAATATCTTATGTTAAGTAAATAATTCGCAACTGTGAAAGGAAACATTTTTCTTGTAATATCCCCCAACTATATGTTTTTGTACTCTTTCTTTACTAAATTACAGGGGACCAAAGGGTAGTATATAACTTACAATTATTAGATAAACATCTTTTAAGAACTAAATTTCTAATACAATGTTTCTCTTTAACGACTTTAATGTTATAAGCTAAGATCTTTCATATGAAGCATTGATTGCAAATATCATTCATCTGAAGCATTGGTTTTCAAATATCAGCTCCTGTTAGAACTGATGTGTACAAATTAATCACTAGTGTTCATTTAAGCTTTTATAGAGGCTAAAATGCAACTTTGAATAGAGGGAGGCTGATTTTGTTAGTTTTGAAAAAGCAGGGGCTGAAGTGCAATTATATTTTTCTTCTAAGTGAATATGTAGAGCATTAGTCCCCACCTATAGGTATAGTGGTGTGGCATGCACCACATGACACACACGTCACCGATTCGAATCTCACGAATGTACTTGAAATGAAAAATATACGATTCAGTAAAATTTTCAGCTGGTGTTGCTAGTAATTCTAAATTATATAATTCTAAAGTACAATTATTTTTTTTAAAAAAAAGATAAAAATGCATTTTCTAGGGCTGGTGTAAGCAGACTCTCGGCTTCTTTCGGAAATTATTGTCCGGATTAGTTGACCTGCTGATTGTTTTATTATTTGGATATTTATAGAATATCCTTAATTTAGGAAGATATGGGGATTACATATGGAGCTATGGTATCTAGGTGTGTGATAACTACTCTTTATTACAACCAAGTCCGGTAGTTAATCATCTTCACCCGGACTTCGAATTTATTAAAAATTTGATAGGGCGAGCTATCGAATCTTTACACACGAACTTTGCATCAAGACATTAAAGAATAGCTACATATTAACCTTCCATTTTTTTTCAACTTTATAAACCAATCTCTGAAAATATAAAAATATGCTCACATAATAAGTCGTAAATTAGCCCAAACATTAAAACAATTTTGTCAGATTCATAAATCGTAACTGACTGATGGTGGCATCAGGAGAGATTGATATTAGAAGCTCAGAAAACAAGGGGGGAATTAGTCTGATCTTATCCATAAGCTACCAGCAAAGTCTGGAAGCAGACAAAGTGGCAGATGAAAGAGTCAACAATCTTCTATCGCTTATTCCATCACCATTGCTGCTGCCTTCTAGCACTTCCATCTGTGTCACTTGTAAGATCTTTATACAGGGTTTGGTAAAATGAGATGTGGCTGAAATGCTTAACAACAATGCTTATACAAAGAGCAAAAACAACCTAAAAAAGAAAGAAAAAAGTTTCCCTGCTTTGCAAATCCAGCTGCCATATAAAATTATGGTATTTTCTAAAAAAAAAAAAAAAAACTTATAAAACTACTCAGTATATAAAAACCAAATTTTTATATATATTTTTTTTAAACCAAATTAATATTTTTGAGATTTCAAGATTTTAATAAGAAGCAAAAATTTAGAAATCTTAAATATCTATTTAGAAAATTTTTTTAAAAAAAAATTATACAAAAATGAGGAAATATCAAATTTTAGATTATTTTTTTAAATATTATACACTTGGATTTAACTAGTAATAAATTATCTTTAATTTATTTGAAAGAATAGTTTTAAAAAATAATTATTTCTTAAAGAAAACTAACTTTTAGTTGATGGGTTGTTTGCTTGACACATGTCCACCAACCCTTGTCACCTTTGGTGTAAGGAAGTTGTCTTTGAAACTTAGCCTGTCTATAAATAATAACTCATCACGGACTACGCTGTACACCTCTCTTTCTAGACTATCTTAAGATTCCAAACACTGAACAATGACTCTGAGGACCTTCTTGCACTTCAACCTCTCCTTCTTCCTGTACCTCTCTGTCTGCATTGCTGATTATGCACCAGATTTCAATCCAAATCCCAAGTGCCAACCGCCGCCTCCGACCGTCTCGGTGCCTGTTTTCGCCCATGATGTCGATTTGCTCCAGTTTGCTCTCAACTTAGAGCACACTGAAGCTGAGTTTTTCCTATTTGGTGCGCTCGGTCACGGGCTTGATGCCATAGCACCCAAACTTGCCTGGGGAGGACCTCCGCCTATCGGTGCCAGGAAAGCTAAACTTGATCGTAAGACGAGAATGTTCATCGAAGAATTCGGACTTCAAGAAGTCGGTCATTTAAGGTAAGCGTTCATGCAACACATGCAGAACTTCGCAATGGATTTTTGTTTTTGTTTCGGTTTAATTTCTCCATATTTATTTATTTATTTTTTAAAAGATCAAGCTGCGTGCTCTGTTCTTAAAGCACTTACTTGTATTACTATAGAGCACTGCACACGGGATTTTTGAGCTTAGACTTGAAGAAACACCTTCAAAAAACAAAGAAGAAGAAAAGATTTGGCGCAAACAAAAAGGCAAGAAAATGTAAAGTAGAAAATGGCAAAAAAAAAGAAAGAAAAAAAAGAAAACGTAACCAAGCAATATGAAGCTACCTGAAAAAGTCTGATGCTTCTTGTTCTTCCTGATTAAGCTTTCTCTTTCACAAATGTCTTATATCCATCTAACCCTCCCTTATCTGGTAATTATATATATGTAAGATAAATATAAATTCACCCTAGCTATCCAAAAGCAGTATATAACTTCATACATTAGTCAATAAATTAGTGATCATATTTTTAAAATATGCGCTTACGCATGTGGGAGTCCTTATGTGTGCTGGGTAGCTTTTTTTCCTTGTTGAGTTTGGGCTATCATTTGGCATATTGACAGATAGACATTTTCCTTCTTAACTTTATAATTCATCAAATTTTGTTGGTCTATGAGAAACTTTCAAGACAGGTCTCCTAATTAATGATTTGGTAGACATGGTCCAACTTTCCAACTACCACTACCAGAAAGGTTATCGCTTTAATAAAAATCATTAGAAGATATATTTTCTTGTAGCACTGATAATTTCTTATCTAAAAGAAGTAAAATATAAAAAGAAATGGAAAAGCCGGTTAGATCAATCGATTTTACATGCTTTACTCTGCTTCCAGAGATGCCATGTTCGTTGCATGCAAAGCATAACACCGTTACAAGTAATGACTAATTGGAAGAGCTACGCCGGACCACCTGAGAGTTTACCTGTTTAGTAGGCCACAGATATGGATCACTTACGGCCAAATTTTTCTCCTTTTAATTTCATATTAAAAAAAAAAGAAAATAAATGCTAACTAATGTTGCATGCAACATCTAAAGCCTAAAAGGTCATAACTTGTTAGAGAGGAATGTTGTAAGTCCAAGCAATGTTCGGCTATTTTATTAATAAGTACTGCTATTTATCAGGACTATCAGAATTTTTGATACAATCAGAACGACATGATAATTATAGGAATGTGTGTGGTTTATATTGTATGAGCCATCACGATTTCCCTATAATGGCTTTTCTGTATTGAGATAGGCATGTTATTTGTTCTTCATTTCAGGGTTATTAAAACGACTGTAGGTGGGTTTCCAAGGCCGCTCATAGATCTGAGTATCAAAAATTTCGCAAAGATCTTCGACGATGCATTTGGGTACCATCTTGATCCACCATTCAATCCTTATGAGAGCACCATTCATTACCTCCTGGCATCCTATGTGATTCCCTACATGGGTCTGGTAGGCTATGTCGGCGCCAATCCAAACATCGACGGTTTTGTATCAAAAAGGGTATAGTCCAAACTATAGATATTTTTATACTTCAGTTATGCATTTTTCCTTGATATGGTTTTACATTATAAGGTCGAATATTCGTCAAATTTTTACCACTCTTTGCCAAACTTACAACTGTTTTGCGGGATAAGGGTTAGTAAGTCAGAAGAAGCTCATATTTTTCCTCTCTTTCTTAAGGGACGGTCAAAGTTATTATCTATTGCTCATATTATCAGAGAGATTTTTTGATGTAACGATTACACCACGTTACTCCGTGTAACGGCCTAAAAAAAAATCTATTTAGAAGTATTTTTTGAAAAAAAAAAAATCAACATTAAAGTTATAGATTTTTACGAAATCTATAATTTTAATGTTCAAATTTTTTTCAAAAAATATTTCTAAAAATATATTTTGGGGCTCCAAAGTTTAACAGATTTAAGACGGGTTTAAAACTGATTTAAAACCCGTTAAATCTGCTAAACTTTAGAGCTCTAAAAAATGAATGATATTTGGAAAATTTGATACAGTGACTCTTAAAGTAGTATTCTAATTTTTGTGTACCGATCTTATGCAGCTACTAGCAGGACTTCTAGGAGTGGAAGCGGGGCAAGATGCAATAATCAGAGGATACTTGTACGAGCGAGCGAAAGAGGTTGTACCACCTTACAACATCACGGTGGAGGAATTTACTTGGCGCATCTCGGACCTCCGTAACAAACTCGCAATGTGCGGTATTAAAGACGAAGGCCTCTTCGTTCCACGTAAATTGGGTGCTGAGATGAGGACCTCAAGCAACATACTTTCAGCGAACAATGACTCTATATCCTACCGCCGTACGCCGGCAGAGATACTCAGGGTCGTGTATGGGACTGGCGATGAGCACAAGCCGGGCGGTTTCTTTCCACACGGGGCTAATGGAAAGATTGCCAGGCACTTCCTTGGCTCTCAATGAACTTAGCCTGAGGTGAGTATCACCAAAGAATGTATTGATGTTGAAACAACTATCATAGGATGGATGAATAAAATATATCTATTCGAAAAAGCTAGAGATAATGTTGAATTTTCGAATTTAAATTCACAGTTATTTCATTATGGGTGTTAAGGGAATAATAATGTTTAAATCTAATTTACTGGAGTTTTCACATGGCATCTCCGAAAATGAACCTTACTAGTATTCAAGTGTGGCGGAGCGGATGGAATGAACTAAAAAATCCTTTCCATCTAATTTCAATCCTCCGCCTGCATAAGCGGGAAACCAAATTTCACGGTTTGTCTCTATAGGTATAAATCATTATTCATACGGTAGAGCTGTGGTTAAAATCACATGAGAGTTTATCCAATTATCTGATATCATAGAATACTTAGTGAGCTTCAGTCGAGGATATTCTACTTGTCAATCCAAAAAAAAAGTTGTAAATAACATATTACTATCGAATGTGTTATTAGTTCAAATAATTGCAACTGCAAAGGAAAATGTTTCAGTATGCTATGCCAATTTAATACAAATAAGCTTTCCAATTAGGAAGGCTGAATTGTATTTTCCTTTTTATGAATCTGCGCCAGGTTAAATTTAGAAGCAAAGTCCAAACATCATGGGCCAATGTTCATGGTAACTTGCCTTTGTATTTCATATAATATACTTGTGGTTCTTCCAGAGAATCAAAAGCGTCGGCTGGGCACTGACACGGTCTGAGCATGGGGTCAGCCCGACACTGTACTACTATGCGTGCCTATGCGTGCGTCTGCGTGTGACACCTGTAATACACGGTGTGTGCATGGGGTCAGCTCACACGGTCTGAGCATGGGCCTATTCGTGCGTCTGCGTGTCCAGACACGGGCGTGGTTGATTCCTCCAGTGCTTGGGCACACGCACATTCAAGATGGGCCTGGCATGAACTAGCTCAAGTTTTTACTTTTTATTTTTCCATTTTGCAGTTTTTTCTTGAGGTGGGAATTGGATGTTAGAAAAAACTATTCTTATTAAAAATATTAGAATATTTATAAATATACTATATTTAGATTTTATAATATCAAAAAGTATATATTATGAAAAGATGTTTTATATATTATTTTTAGGGCTCTATATAAGAACAACATATATGTAGCTATTTCTTGAGCATTCAAAATAATGTAATACTATAAATGTTGACCCAATTAATTTTTTCAATATGATTTCAGCACTATGTTCGCTATCTTCTGCTTTAACAATTTCATCAAGAAGTTCAAATAACTATTATATCGAGATCTCTACGGTCATCTCCAATGAACATATTTTCTCATCTTAGTTACCTCCAATTATAACTCTCAATTAAGTCATCTCTAGTATTTTTCAATAGAGATCATTACAGTTATCTCCATTCAACATTCTTCAGTTGAGATCTCCAACTGTCATAATGTGCACCTCGTTCACTCCACAAATTTAATTGCACATTCGGTTATAATTATATCATGGCAATTCTTTTAAACTCAGGATTACATCTTGAGTTTAAAAGGAATATTAGAATATACTATGTATTTAAGAATATTTAAATAATTATATATATATATATATATATATATATATATATATATATATATATATATATATATATATATATATTATATTTAGATTTTATAATACTAGATATATATATTAGAAAAATAGTTTGGATATTTGCTATTTGTATTTCTAGACTTTTATAAAGAGCTACATGTATGTAATTATTTTTTAAACATTCAAGTATATATAATACTATAAATATTACTTCAATTAATATTTTCAATATTGATTAATATTTTAATTGAATATAGTGGCTTTGAAATATCTTTACTATTCATTGGAAGATCCCAAAATTGCCCAAATTAGTCGCTAAATATATCCTTTGAATAAGAACTCGACAGACTTCCTCATAATGAATTTGTTATATCATCAAAAGTGTTTTGAAAATTATATTTTTTTAAAGTGTTATAACTTTGCAATTGTATCAGAAAATATATTATGTTGCGGGGAAGCAAACTAAATGACACTAATGGTAGAAAACTGAAAGAGCTTGCTGCTCAAGATTATGCAAATTGCTAAAAAAAAGATGCCGTTGATAAAATATTTGGATTCATTTAAAGAACATGATGAACGTGCTAAATTTGTACAAAAACATACTGAATCTTTACCAAATAAACTTTATTTTTCATAATTGTTTGGCTTATTTATCATTTGCTCTTACTTATATGAACCCCATGGCGGAGGAATTATTGTTATTAACATTAAAATGATGTTAAGTTCTTATTTAATATGTGAATTAAGAAATTGGATTAATTAGATAACAACTATTTTTAGAAATTTTATATATTTATTTTTGGAAACTAAAAAATACATTATTATATTAGTATACTTTTAAAAAAAAAAAAAATTAGCATGTAAAGTTGGAGGATGATACGCAAGAACCAAGAACCTCTTTAAGATTCACAATTATTGTTGTTAAGTACGGATGACATATTTTTTGAATTATTCTTGTTAACATCGTAGTAACTAAATATCGAAAGAAATAAAAAGTTACCATGGCAGTAATGCATGGCACGAGGTGGCATGACCTAGAATTGTACGGTCCAGACAGTCGTGCCGTACCCGTGCCACGCGCTCCGTGCTCATGTCTGGGCACGACTGTGCTCAGGCTGCTGACTCCAGATGCCGCTCCCTGATTAACCCAGTTTAGATTATAGGAAAATAGACAGGTCGAGATCGGCCAATGCAAAAAAAAAAAAATCTTAAAATTATATAAAATTTTAATCGATTTATTTAACTTATTTTTAAATATTTTTTAAAAAAATTATAAATTATAAAATTGTAAATTTTAATAAAATTTAGAACATTATAGTTAAAATTTTTTCGATAAATACTAAAAGGTATACCGAAATAAATTTAAAAATCCGTTACACTCGTTAAAAAATTTAGAGTTTCAAAATAGTTATTTAGAAGTATTTTTTAAAATAATTTTAAACATAAAAATTATAAATTTTATCAAAAATTTACAAGTTTCATTTAGAAAATTTTTTCAAAAAATAATTATATTTTTAAAAAAAATTTAAACACGAAAGAGATATATACTAACGAAGCATAAACATTTTATTATAAAATTTTTCCTTAAATTTTATTTATCCTGCTGGTCCTACTGATTTGGACCATGCAGTAGAATTTCACATTAGTACCAGGAGAAGTCACTCATCATTGTTCCCAACTCACCTAAGTATAGCACTTCTTATATTTGCCACACAAAAAAGCGGCCAAAAAAACACAATGTATCTTATCTAGATTAAGAATGAGACATGAAATGTTATCTATGAAAGATAGGATTGTTAGGTTGTAACCGTAACGCTTACAAAATCATGAGAGTAACCAGTGGCGGATCCAGAAATTTTAAGCAGGGGTATCGAAATATAATACAAAAAAAAAGTTCAGTTATATATAATGGTCACAACTTTTACAAAACAAAGTCGATATATATAATAATAATTATAACTAATATAAAAGTAAACCCGATTACATTGCAATTGACCTCATCGAATTTTCATAAAATCATGAAGAATTAAAACGACGCATGTGCCCATAAAACTCACTTTGAGAAAAATTATGATTTCGTAGTTGACAATGATCTTTTAGAATATAATATCTTAACTTCATCACGTATATTTAGATAATACTTTAGAATAGACTTTCTATTTGCCTGATGCTCTGAGAGAGGGATGAAAACCTACGAAGTTATTTGAATGAGTTGATTCTTTCTTTTTTCTAATAATACCTCAACATTCTACAAATTATAAATCTAATTAAAATTATTCAAATCAAATCTTGTTAACGAATAAAATTGGAGATGATCAGCAGGACGGGATAAATACCTTGTAAGTGGCGAAATCAAAGGCAGCTTGATTAACATAATAACATATAAGGAGAGAGTGCATAGATATATGAGAGAGAAATGGAGGGGGATGGGGAAGCTTATGCAGCATTATTGTTGAGAGGAAGAGATATCAATAACTTAAGATTCTACATTCATTGATCACAGCACTTTATATTTCTTTTTTTAAAATAAGTTCCTAAAAAAAGGAACAGTTTAAATCAAATTACTATATTTATTATTAATTATTTTAAAAATAATAATATAAACAAATACTATTAAAATTACTGATTATATATATATATATTATATTATATATATTATATATATATAATACTTCCAAAGAAATAAAAATATAAAATAGCTCTAAAACAAGTATAGGCTTTATTATCCCATTAGCCTGATTAAAGCCCATTTCATTCCTAAAATACTAAAAAATAAAACATGCTGCAACTGGGGCTCGAACCCGCGACCACGACCAAGCAGAATTCTCTGAAAACCACTGGATCAACCTAGGAGGAGTGATATTATATGGTTCGCGTTATATGTATAGTATATATATAATATATATACCTATATTTTAATTTGAAAGCAGGGGTATCATTTGATACCCATGGATACATACTAGATCCGCCCCTGAGAGTAACCACGCTTCAATACGCATGTCACTTAAGCATAAACAGTATACAAGGAGCTTTAAATTGGTAAAGATCATCGAAAATAAACGATTGAAGTGAGGTAGAAGGCATTCAGAAAACAAGGTTATGCATCATTGAACTTAGGTGATTTCATACAATGTACAATTTTTGTATTCACATTTATGTACACCCAGATCCTTCAGATTTTCCACTGGAAGGATGAATCTGGTTCTTCTACAAGCAACACCATGTAGAACGCTTTCTACCCCACTAATGTTATAGAAGAACAGACGTGTTCTCATCGCTCTAGGCAGCTTGTTTCAGTCTAACAGAAGATGGTTTCCTCAACAATTTAATATTGCCGGCGAAATCCATCTGTTGGTGTTCAACATCATCACCAGTCATCACAAATCTACAGGATCCCCAAGTCTCCGCTTGTAATTGAATGCCTAAATATTCCAAATGGTCTGACACGCTGTTCCCAGTCACAGACCTTTAATGCAAAACAAAGACGCCATTGAGTTATCGTGCACTGATCACGAAGCATAATGATTGTATTCGAGCTATACCTGCTACATAAAGGGTCTTCGCCAGAGCCATCACATATTTCCTCGATTATGTATACTAAGCTCCCTAGTCCAGCATCATGGATCCACACCTGATAAATCACAACCATTAGCCTACAACAAAATGAAGCGCACAGAGATAGAGAGAAAATTCTGATATTACTTTCTTGAATAAACACCAGTGCATACAGAATATACTGCAATACAACTCAAAATCCAATCAACTTGGATAACTGCCCTTGTCTAAAAGTGATGTGGATTAGAACAATATAATATAGGTTATAACTGCTTCTAGCTTAATTGCCCAAGGAAACATTAGAACGTAATCTACATCCTCAAGTTTAGTGTAGGTCCAAGCAAAGGTGAAAGAGAAACAAAGAGATATATGAATACCATGAAACACTACCTAATACAGCATTACCTCTCTAGGAAAATGATGGTAAGTTTTCTGAGGGAAATAGGAATAGTAAGGCGGCAAATGGGGAACAATGTCATGACGATTCGTTACTCTGATTGCGTTGGGCACATGTTTGTTAAAGTACGAGGCAAAAGCAGCATTTCCAATGCGAGGTTGTCCAAAAGTCATCAGTTGAACTTTCTTCAGCCCTTGATTTAACTACAAGAAAACAACTATTGTAATGAAAATAAAAGGCAATCAGATTAACAAACAAATTTATAGAAAAGGTCAGAAGGCCAGAATGCATATAAAAGGCCCCTCCACTTTTTATATTGTTCATATTTTAGTCTCTCTTAAAAGCCAGTCTTTAAGTTGTTCTTACTCAGTTTTGGCCTAAAAACCACCAAAATAAATAATCACTGTACGAACATTACACCATAACTTTGAATTAACTACATAAAGCATAGCCCAAAATACAGTGGTAGGTCAAGTAGAAGCAGTTTTTTTTGCACTTAGTCTATAGTGATGATTTGCCATTGCTTACTAAGGAATGGTTTCTACTACACAACAGCCATATAAAAGCAGCTATTATTTGCACTAGTAACATTTTCTATAACTTTTGGTTCGTCTAGGATTATTTTATGTGATTGCAGCATTGTTTAACATCATTGCAACATATGATGGAATACTTGCGTTTCATAGTACTTGGTTCAGGGGAATCAATTATAGGAAATACATTATAAAAACAGATACAATTCAACTTGGATGCTAGTCCGAATAAGGAACCTTGGGTTTTGAAGCTCTTTTGGGTCATTGAAGAATTTAGAAAATGGCACTCCTGTTTATCTTGAGCTGAAAAGCAGCGAACTTAAAGCCCAACTTTTTGGAAAATTTCAGCAGGAATCTATCTTGATGTTCCTTTTCGATGTCTCTAGATGAAAACCCACTACATTACAGAAACGTTTTAGAACCTTCTGCTTTATTTAAGCCACGGTATTAAGTGTTGGTCGCGCACGGTCCATGCCAAAACCATTGGCACAGGGGCACAGGCACGAGCTGAAGAAACTTATTTTTAATTTTTAATTAATTTCAATATTTTCACTTTCAAAATAAAAACAAACCTGTATAAGCATAGTTGGCAATAGGCTCAGCTAGACACTGAAAACCTCATTTTAATCAACTTGATGACTGGATATACTTTAATTCCAAGGAAAGTAATGACCTTCCTAAAAATCTCCAGAACTTGGATATTTCCTGTACTTTTACTATGGACCCAATTAAACCATGTCAAAATGTCATACATGAAGACCAAATCTTGGTATCAAGAAATATCATATATTGGCTCATTCATAGAACTAAATGAGAGAATAGCATGGTATTGGAATAAAAAGTTTAGCGTGTAATAGGTCAAATATGAAAATGTAGTCAACGGCAGTAAAAATGATGGCTTGAGTTACTTGACACTGGTACACTAAGTACGCATACTTCATAGTATAATAAGAAAATATACTATAGACATCATTTCCTACACTCACAGACGACAACAGCAGCCCTGTTAGACACATAAGGGTTGGCTATGTGAGTCCTTGTACAGTAACAAAGTAAATAAATAAAATAATCTTATCATTCAACCGACACAACTCGAAATCAGTATACACACAAAATAAGCAATATGAAGATCCCTTGGTTTCAGTACCTCTGAAAATTAAGTGTCATATAATACCAAATAATCAATATAAGCCGATTGTACCTTCTGCCAAACTTTGATGTTATGTGGAAGATGTTTTCATGAAAACCTACTAATAAATGCAGAAAGTGCATTGACCAGGGTCCAGCGAAAATTCCACTAGTATGATCTATGTATAACTTGATGCCAAGTGCGATATAAGTAATTGCAAGAAAAAGACGACACCTATAGCCACTGAACAACTTACAGTGAGATCAAGAGCACAAAAAGAAGCCATGGCCCCTCCCATTGAATGTCCTGTCACCATAATGTTGAGATCGCCATATACTTCCCTGATTACTTGGATACCACTGAGAACGCCAGCACGTAATGTTGTATTATGGTAAGCAGAATAAAATCCATGATGTACCTTTTGGAAAATTATGAAGGAAAAGAGGAACAAGCATTACAATTAAAAATTTCCACTGAAAACAAATACACACAGAAAAGGGTACTTCTAAGTTCTAACCATAGCTTCAGGCATTTCAGGATAGTTCAGATCAAGCTGCTTCCAAAACAAATCCTCCACCCAGTTCTGTATGCTGTGGATATAAGAGTAAGAAATCCAGATCAGAAACAAATGTACATGTAAGAAAGTGCAAACACAATTAGCAATTGCATATTGAACTATAAGTTATGAAAAGGAAATGTCAAGCATTGGAAGGTTAGAGGAGCCTGAAACTTCCGAGAATGGATAATAATCATCAGATTCATTCAAAAACAGGACAGGTTATTTAAATGTTTTCCAGGGGAACATGCTATAGCGGAGACTAATGGGTATCCATGCATTGAAACGTCGCAAAAGAAAAATCTGCCTGACTCTTTATTCAAGATCATAGCATGCTAACCTAACTGTTGGAATCTACATCAATTGAAGTAATAGGTGAACTGAATTAGCTAAATATTCTTTTATCAAGAATTTGCAACAACTAATAGCTTCTTCAAGTTTCCTGACTAGAAGAATTGACACCATAATGGAGAATAACTTTTGCCAAGTAAACTAAAGCTGGTATGAATGGTGGTACAGCAGTGCATTACCACTCATACCTGTTTTCCTGAGTGCCTCTGAAGGCAATAATGATGGATTTTAGATCATGCGCAACTCCGACATAAGCCTGCAGACAAATGCAAGTTGTATAAATGTAATCTAATCAAGTAAAAAACTGTTATTGACGTTTTAAATTGGAAGTCAGTGTTTATTTCTTTTTTTTTTCTGTGAGAGGGGAGGACTTGTTAGGGAAGTGCCTGTAAGCAGTTCTGAACATCAACAATCAACTCAACCATCTCAAAACCCTGTTTAGCCACCAGAAAATTTTTGTAAATAAATTGTTTTGGTTAACACTCAACAAATTATGAAAATAATACATTTCGCTTTTAAGGAGCACCAAATCCACTCCATAGTCCTCTTGAAACTGTTTCAACGCAAATCAAGAATGACAAGCCAACTTACCTCTGTCAAATCATTACATCTAGAACAAGTCCAAGTGAATAGGGAAGTTAAGTCTGACATGTATGTCTGCAAGTGCAAGAGCATGCCAAGTTAATACTGACTAACGTAAACTGGACACAAAAAATGTACTGACAAAATCTGTTGAAACATAAAATTCAATATCTAACAAATCAGGAAATTAAATTAAACAATTCTTGAAAATATCTAACCCTATTGCAAGCTTTACGTTTTTATTTGCTACAGAAGACCAGACTCTTAAGTAATTGAATTTATCTGATATTGATTGGTGTCTTACAACTATTACAAAGAACTTACAACTATTGCAGTCGTACAAAGAACTTACAGCTGAGCAATATTCCACCAATGTCTTGGCAAGAGTATGGTTGTAAATATGACTGTAATCCTTGTGTCTGAACTTGAGTACTGTAGTTATAATAAATAACATATAAGAAACTAAAAACACTTGCCAAACACCAATGAAACATCCCTATGTCCAGATAAAAATTGTATGGGCTAGAAGTGCCAAAACGAAATTTCATGTCGGTTCTTTGTCACAAGAGACAGGCAAGCATTATGGTGCAAATATTTCTGAATATCCCATGCTTAATGTTATGTCTGAGAAATTAATGGTTGAGAGAAAGCATATAACAGAAAATGAAACAGAGAAGCAAGTTGGACAAATACTGTAGCTTGAAAAGAACATTGGCTTCCTTGGCTGAAATTATTTATTTCATGTGGGACCTTTCTACAATCCAGCAAAAAAAATAATAATAAAATAAATTATTTATATAGCCACAAGATATCATATAGTTAAATATCTTGATGTCGGATAAGATCACAACAACAACTAGTTTTGACATGAATAACTATACTACCATAAGATTTCTTCATAAAATTATGGTTTTGAAAGTTATAATATTATTTCCTTCTATTGGAATCAACATTATGTATTTGTCAAATAAGTTGCAGCTTCGCCTCAAACAAAGAGAGAAAGTTCATAGATATGTAATATACAGAACTTTTTGGCATATCAAGTGGATTAAATGAGAGCAAAAAGGAACAGAGAAGCAGAGACTCAAATCTTTAGCGAAGAGGAAGATGAACGCATATGAATGCAAAAGGAAGGGACAAAAGAAAAACACAGAATTGTAATTTATTGATAGATCTAGCCTAAGTGCCTAACTTTTTCCCTTATATGCAACATATTATTCTTCTATCGTTGAGATGCAGAATGTACCCTTATCCTAACACCCTCTACCAATTTTGATGCCAAAAAATCACCTCGAAAACATCTACAAAACTTCATAAACCAAGAAACCTCACCTGCATATCCATGAAACAAAAATCCAGAATCAACTATGCTTTATGCTTGCTCATATTACTGCAATTTAGAGTTAGATATACAAGCCACACTGCCCAACTTATTACTGCAGATTACATGCAATTCAAGATCCACTAATCAAAGTGCCTCCTTACCAACAAATCACAAACATTAAAAACACTCATTATACAATTTATCCAAAAAAAAGGAAAAGAAAAAAATACTCATAGCTAGTGCATCATCTAACAATAGAAGACAATATCACCCACCACAAACCGAATTTTAATGGAGATGATGGGGTATTACACTGGACGGGCATTAGGAACCCTTTCCAATCCAAGTTCAACCCCCATCCGGACGGCAGTTGTGTATTTGCGAATACTGTGCTGGCGGGTATGCATATGAACATCCCTTTGCGTGTAACGGGATACTAACAACAGCTATGGCAATGAGTGAGTATCCTACCGAGGGAGTAAGGTGAGGCGTTGTGGCAGTGGCCAAGCAGGGGAAAACCCTTCTGTCTCAAAAATAAAGAATAAATTTTACCATTCATGATCTACAGCGCGCAAAATCGACAAAGTACAGGGAATAAATTGCCTATATTCGACTATCAGCAGTGCCTTTCTCCAAATTAAAGATCAAACTAGTTACCTCTAGGTTCGCAGGCAGCAAATAAACATAGCAACAATAATGCGGTCATCCACCTGTCCATTATCTGCACTCCAAGTAGATTCCAGATGAACTAAAAATCCTGAGAATTTGGATTACAGTCGAGCTGAAAAGATGGCAGTAGATTGGAGAAAGAGGTCATTCCCAAATGGAGATCGAGCAACAACAGTTTATTAGGAGATTGAACACAAATTGATGGATAAAGTTCGATTTCGAACGCAATTTGGGTCTTGTCTTCTACTAATAAGAAGACGAGGGAGAGAGAGAGAGAGAGAGAGAGAGAGAGAGAGACGCAGAAGATCGGAGACCGAAGCGAAATGGAGAAAGACGGAGATTTGAAGCAAGATACTCGACGGAACAAAGAACAAATTAAATATTATTCCTTATACTAAATATTTTTAATCATAATCGTCAAATTCAATTTATACCATATACATTTCAATAGAAAATAAAATGGCACAATAAATTCTCTCAACTCCCGTCTGTTAAATTTCCATCTTCTAATCTAATCTTCATAAAAACCAGACTATAATTTTTCAAAATTCGATTTCAGTAAATAATTTTTCAAAATTCGATTTCAGTAACCAATTAAATTTACATTAGTTGGTATTTCCCGAATACTTAGCGTTTGTACAAATCATTTGTAAATTGGAGGAGTCAAAGTTGATGTCGGTCCATAGTTCGAATTATCAAACTAACCGCCTCAAACATTTTATACATTGTTTGGCAATTAAATTTTTATTAAAACTAATTTTAATTCTAATATTAATAAAATTAATATTAGTTTTATATTTTTAAAATTAGTTCTACTAGTTATCTTATTTGGATAAATATTTATAAAACTAATTTATCTACAATATTAAAGTATAAGAAATGGGTTCGATGGTATCTTATATTTAATATAATTAATTAATAATTATATATAAGATAGTTATAATAAATATTATGTCGTTTATTTTCTGTAAGAAGTTATAAATCATTTAATTTTTTTTCTCTCTTTTATATTGCCTATATGATCTTCAGATTATATCTTTTTATTCGTGAATTAGATTTTTTTTTAAGATCTATTTTTAATAAAAAAATGGTATGACTAGATGGGTATAATAAATGAAAATATTAAAACAACTTACTTAGTATAAATTTCAAAAATAATTTTTAATTATTTTTGATGTACGCATCCACTTACATTGTTCGCTAATTAAATATTATATCTGAAATTTTGTTTGGATAATACTTCTTTTAACCGGAATATGTTTGGAAAAGCAATAGTACACATCGACACACATTTATTTAACTTTTTTTTTTTCCCAAGTAAATACATATCACCATATGCAAACTTATATATCTTACTTGTTCAAGATACATCCAAAATAATTTCTAAATTTCTTATATATATATATATATATATATATATATATATATATATATATATAATGTTTTAACGAAGTTATTCTGAATTTATAATAATAATAGCAGCACACCTGATACGTGTACAGAAATAATAATATTAATAAAACTAATTAAATATAAAATATATGTATATTTTAAACAAAAAAATAATATAATAGAAAAAAGAGTTGTCATATGATATAATCAGATGTATTATATAGTCACTGATGTTAATCGACTTATTCAATTATTTTTGAAGAAAAATTTAAAAAAATAAATTGAAAATAAACTTATTACAATGATGGACAATGATTGACAAATGAAGGGAGAGAGAAGGAATAGATGATGGGCAGGAATAATACATTTTCAAATGGAAGACAGTGATTAACAAATGAAGGGAGAGAGAAAGAATAGATGAAGACAGTGAGATGAGAGAGAAGATGAAGGGAGAGAGAGAGAGAGAGAGAGAAAAAAAGAAGAAAGAAGGGAGTCGCGTCGCTGATGTTTGACAAGAAAAAACATAAGAGTTAATTATTATGTCTTAATAATTAGTAAAAAGTAAAAAATAATCTAGAGAAATTTGAACTAATTTGAAATATAATATAGATTTATATTGTATATTAATTAAATAATAAAAATAAAATATAAGACAGCACTAAATTTTACTCATATATTTTAATATTATAGAATTATAAAAATTAAAATAATATATTATTTATTAAATGAATATCAATGATTCAATTATGTGAAACCAAAGTATAATTACCCAAAAAAATTGGGCCACAAGTAGGCATCGCAGTGGGGCCTTGCGTCCGAATCAAATAGCCCTTTGTCTCCAAGGGTCAACTTCGGACCGTCGGCGGAGGGAAGAGCATATCATTCGAGTGGTTGTACGATAAGAATAATAAAATTAGCGGTATTGTATCCAGCCTCCGGGCTATGTCAATTTTATAAGTAAAATTTTATTTAAAAAAAAAATTATATACTATATATAACTTATTTAATTTTTTTTACTAATATTTATATAGTAATCAAAATAATTTTAATATAAATTTTGAAAAAAATGATTTATAAAAAATTTAAGATGATGAGCTCTAATTTATACAATATTTTAAAATAGGGGATGATATTAGATTTTCCATATAATTATGTCAGTATATCCTGGCGAGAGTGAAAAATAAAAATTCATCGTAAGAAAATAATATAGACAAAATTTACAGTGCTTAAGAACATATAATGTAACATTGAAAGATAAAGTCATTATAATGCAACAGTAGATCAAAATTGAAAGACCTACGACAAAAATTGAAAAACAATTGGATCTTTACAAAAAAGTGAAAGTAAATCAAACAAATTTGGAATAATTATAAATTGGCCAGTAATTTTATACCGCTCTTCCATATAACTATATTTTTCTAATAATTATTAAATAAAATCAAAATTATCCATTAATTTTTTTTTCTAATAATTATAAATTAGCCATTATTTTTTTAAAAAAAATATGAATGTAAAAATAAATAAATTTTGGCATAGTCTAAAATTTCTGTTTTCAATGTTTTTTTTTTAAAGAACACCTCTGTAAAAGTTTTTTGAGACTCCTATTAAAAAAGTTTAAAATCTCAAATCATCCATTTAGAATTATTTAAAAAAAATTAAATACAAAAGTTATAGACCATAATAAAAACTTATCTTTTTATATTCAAAATAGTTTTAAAAAATACTTACGCATATAAAATTATCTTTTTATACTTAAAAATAATTTTACAAACCTCTTAAAAAAGAGCTTATTTGTCTAGATTTTGAAAAAAAAGGAATTTGTTCGACAAAACCCCAACAAATTTACTGTGTTAATATTGTTCAAGTCATACCAACCAAAGTTTGTTGAAATTTCAACTTAGAAGTACTGAGACAAATGCATCTAGTACTACATGTATCAAGCTTAAATGTAACAGAGAATTCTAGTAGCGCAATCAGTACACATATAAGAAGCAATCTGATAAATGGTATTGCTACATAATAAAAAAAACAACAATATGCAGGTTCCAGAGGCGCGGCTTGCAAAGAAGAGTGCCTCCAATGGTGCTAGTCAGCACAACGAATGCCATTAATATCGTGGAGCTCCATTTTTTTTGGGGAGCCTTTGAATAAACATGTGTTGTAATTGACGAAACAAGTATCCAATTAGTGCGGGAGCACCGGGGAAGAAATTGTCCGAGTATTATAGGAATGACAACGAATGCACTTGTGGCCGACTATGTGGAAGTATACTTCTGCAGTATCATTGCAATCGTTACAGAGGATCCACACCTGCGAAGAAGGAAAACAACTGTAAATAAATCAAGCTTCAGCTACGAGTTAGATAGTTTGACACGGTATGCTAAAATGTGATAATACCTGGATTCTATATGCTAAATAAATGGCATGATATATGCAGAGAAACATGTGGAGAAATAAATAGATAGCCATGGGTCGGCACAGGTATATATGACCCTGTGTTTTGCACATGCCGGACGGCATGGATTGGCGTAAGTATATGACCCTATGTTTCGCAGGTACCGGGCAGCATGACTGGACATAGGCCGGCAACTTGGCATGCCCATTGGCCGTCTCTGGCCGTGACAATGCAGGATTTTGGCGGATCCATTATGTGTTGCCAGGCAGAGTTGAAATAAGAATGCAAAATAACCAGATTCATAGTATTTGTAGTCCATGTGGGCAACATTGTATTTTTCCAGCTCCCCTTTGATGGTGCAGTAGGGTTATTTTAGGCAAAACCTAAATGCACTTGGTGTTTAATCTTAAAAAAAAGCACCCACATATTTCGCCCCCAAAAAAAGACAGTTAGCCACTAAAATTTGTCCCGTATCAAGTATAAAAACTTGATGGTAAAACTTGAAGAGTGGATAAAGAATACCTTCTTGTCGCGGTAATCTTCCGGCATGGTAGTTGCCTCAATCTGAAAGACGAAGATGCTTATCAGTTAACAGATCTTTCCTTCTCTTTTGAATATTTTTTATATGTAAAAAGCGTCATTAGAGAATCATAACTTTTGTACGGTATGTGGCACAGAAAGCCAGCAAGTGCCGCAACTTAGTTTAGTGGAGTACTCTGAATGACAAGTTATATCGTACACTCTAACTACTGAAAGCAGTTCCTATAAAATTCCTAGCTCAGGTGCAAGTATCTGTTTCGAACTACATGAACCCGTGGTACATATTTGGTTCGAATGTTCCCATTCTCTCTCCTTTGCGCCCAATGCTAAGATGGTAATCCCTTATAAACCATAACTAAGGAAGGATATATATCAGAGATAGAAAAAAGCAGAACTAAAACAATTATGACAATTCGTGCAAACATTATTAATGTTTGTTTTAGGTGTATTTGTATTTGTGTGAGTATTAGGGGTGAGGGAACAGAAGCGCCGACCTCCGCGTCTAAGATCCTCCAAAACCTAGACATGTCAATTACTGACTTGGAGCATATAGGACATGAGTACCTGCATCGAGAAATTCAGAAACAGGTTTTGGTGATCTTGACACACGTGCTGTATAAATGAAGATCATCAAAGATAAACCTAAACATTGTAGAGGCTTACTGTTCATGGTCCACCATTTCATGCAGGCATTCTGCGTGCATAGTGTGACCGCATTTTAGAACACTTGTCTCTTTCAATGAGTCAAATAGGTACTGCAAAACACAGCTGTCAGAATTCAACATGAACAAAATGCTTACCCTACTTGAAAACTACAACATTGAGAATATACCTCATAACATATAGGACAATAGTTCCTCATTGAGTTCTCCACACATGAATGCTTATTCCGCAAGCCAACTGAGTAGCAGGAACCTATATGCATAATCAAGTGTTTTAAATCAGCTAGGTGAAAGGTATCATATGTAGCAGGAAGTGCAGATGCTCCTGTTTATATGATATAAAAGGAATCATATAAGGAACAAGATAGGAGTATTACGTTTTTGCCACTAACTAGTGGTTTAGCTTCTTTTACATTAGTGAATAACAGGGAGCAACCCCCAAAATAAAAACATTGGCTGGTAAACTAACACTCTGGTATCTACTAGCAGCGGACAATACAGGATTCTTCTCAGATAAAGAGCATAAATAACTTAACGGATAGGCCAACACTTTTCGGAGTGTTCGTTATAGATAGGTTACCATAAAATTGAAGTAGACTAATTTGCCCTCAGGATGCCGATTAGCTTAGGGTGACTTACGACATGCGAGAGAAAGGATCAATCACGGTGGTAGCTTGTAATGGAGGACAAGTCATTACAAATTAGCAATACAGAGAAGCTATAAAAAAATGACTTATCCAAATGTCATTTTTTTGGGAGTAGTAGATTCTATGCACTATTTCTATCGAGCAACATAGAAGCTAGTTATAGTTTACATTCACAGCTTGCTAAGAGAGGAACGACCGGGAATGTACTCTTGCGTATTTAACAATGAGGAAAGCACATACCACACTTCTGGCAGTGGAAGAAGTTCTCTTTGCCACCAACCCTGATAAATTGATGCCAAAAAAAAAAAGATTAGAATCTTCATGTGCATCAACATGAAAATAACAGTATTTAGAGTAGCAATTGGGTCCACTAACCTACAGATACCACACTCATCACAATGATATTGCCCTTTGGAAGTCTGCAAAAGTATGAAAGAAAAACAATCAACATCATCTGGACAAGCACAAGTTCTTCAAATTTGGAAAATACCCCAACAACTTACATCATCGTCAAAGAACTTGCACACTTCACAGAAGTACTCCCCCATACAAACTCCACAATTTGAACAAACATGTGCAACCTTAACGCAACCAACATGAAAGACCATGTTAGTTTCTACCAGAAACCAAACTAAAACATATTACAGTATGCAGCACCAAGAAACAAATATAATCTAATCAAACAATTAAGCTCTCACCGGCTGCTCGGTGTCACATATCTCACAAATCACCTACAACAGAGTTTAGATTCCATCAGCTAGCCTCTTTGCCAAACTAACGAATAGCAAATTTTACCAAAAAATAATTAGCAATGAATATTTAGGCTCGGTTCTACCATAATTCTATAGGACCAAGCCCTCGGATATGCTATTTGAAGGTATTTTTACAATATTTTGAACATAAAAATCGTAAAGCACAATAAATTGCACCAATTTCTAGTTAAACTTTTTTTTCCAAAAAAAATGTCGAATAACTATGCTAAAACTCTTTCCGGAAGAAATTATGATATCTTACTTAATCCTTCCGTACACCTTTCTTGGGAAATTGTTTTGGCATAGTTTAATATATCTTTTCAAAAAAATTTAACTAGATGTAAATGTATTTTCATTCTTCTACAAATTTTATGTTTAAAATTTTTTAAAATATACCACAGAGAACAGATCCGAGAGCTCGGTCTTACCAAAAGATCAAAATTTATAATAAATATCAGAAAATCTGCAAAGAGACGTCAACAACTTACTCTCTGCACATCCTGTCGGTTAAGCTCATGTCGATCCTTCTGTTAAAAAAACAAACAATTTTTTTTTTCTAAGAAAACTAAATACTCGAATTTCATTCAAAGCAACAAACTAAAAATTAAGTTTTGAGTAGAAGAAATCAACAGCTTACGGTGGATTCGTTGTGGCAGTGCCGGCAGCTGTATACTTCGTTGCAACACGGCGCTCTGATCCTGCACCTTCTTCTGTAGTGCTTACACCTGCTCAAAATCAAACAATAATCATAAAAAAAGAGGAAAAGACAAATATATCACACAATAGCATCATTGGAAAAATCGATTTTACCCGTAACCCATCTTTCCGAAGCTGTAACGGGTGTCGTCGCCGCCGGATAGCTCATCTGTCCACTGATCTTTAATTAACTCCTCCTCCATCTCGCTCGCTCGTAGAGAAGAGAAGATAACAGAAGAGAAGAGAGGGAGAGAGAGATCCGACGGCAAAGGAGAAGAAAGTGAAGGATGGAAATGGAGATCCAGACGAAAGGGCTATAAATTAATTAGATATTAACTCATTCGTCACCGCATTTATCACGCTACGAAAGATGCACCGTTAGATGAGGGATGTTTATCGTCTTGGGATCGGTGTAAGGAGATGAACAGGTGAGATTCGGGTGTCCGAGATTTCGGGTGCGAGTTGGGGAATTTTTTGGAGGAAGAAAGAGGGAGTTGGGGATTGGTCGTTACCCGCCTCCGAAGAAGAATGACGCCGTGTTGCGTCCAATCAGATATAGCCAACCTCAGATAACAAAAAAAACCAATATTTTGTGCCATAAATTTTCTTTTTTCTTGGAATTATGGAGAAGAACTTTTGTTATTGAGGGTCTATTTATTCGGTCGTTTTTACATATAAATTAAAAATAGTAATTTATTTTTTATCCAACAAAATTTTAATTTTTCAAACATAACACATCGTAATATTCATAATATCTCTCAAATTCTTACATCTAACCTTATGGAATTCAAATATGAAAATTTCATAAGGGACTCCTTGCATCCTTAACATTGCGACATAAAGTTAAATAAGACCAAGCATGGATGTAAAATCAAACTTTTAGCAAAAGAATAAAAAATAAAGTTTGAAAATTAACTTCTTGAAAAAATCATGGCCGCTAGTAGCTGTCAAATTAAATAAAAGATATCAGTTGGTTAAAATTCATAAAATTGTATGACCCCTATTGTGTATCATCCGATTGAGCATATTTGCTCTATCTCACAAATTGATCTTTTGTGATCACTTTGAGACTCATAATTCACACTTATCTTTACCAGTCTTAGAATGTTAAATAGTACATAATCCAATAGCTTGAATGGTTTAATCATTTGTGGAAGTGAGTAACGGCGGTCCAAAGCCAACCTCGTTAATGTATAAAAAAACCCCAAAGCGTTGTAATAGCATTCTAAATCATACTTAGATTTCTAAGGAAGGTGTTTATTTTATTTAATAAGTGTTTGTATTACCAAAAAAAAAGGGCTAATTATCGTAAGATTCTTTGGAACCAAAAGCAAGTTTTCCAATACAAAGTTGGTCCAAAAATTAACTTCAAAATTCCTTTTCTTTGCCAAATTTCAGATTAATTCGGTCTGAAATTGGAAAAAAGAAAAATTGAGCTTTAAATATCCTTATGGCTATTTTTTAACCAACTAAAGCAAACTAGCTTAGAGGCCACTCGCGGCAATTTTTTTTTATAGTGTTTATTTTACCTCTGGGAGGTCATATGTAAGCAATTATGATCGCTAATTTGCGGATCGATTTTTCCCCTATGTCAGCAATTCGAATCGCAAATTTTATTAAGGACAAAGCCAAGTTGAAATAGAACGTCGGTGGGCTCATAAAAAGACAAAGTATGAAAAAAAAAATCTAAAATTAGTACACAAGTGATCTCAAATTGAAGGCAGGTGGCAGCTCAAACCATAATTATCTTACTCTTAACAGTATAACTTCATTTTTTAAATAAAAACATGCTGTAATTAAGGACAAAGCCAAGCTAAAGTTTTCCATCTGTGAAAAAAGGAAAATAATGTCAAAAAAGTTACATATTCTACACAACTGGTGTAAATCAGTTCATATATGTTTAATTCTTTTATAAAAATCCTAACATGAAATTTTTTTTTTTTCTAATTTCTTTTTATTTTCCATGTTTTTCCCTCCGGTGAGAACATTCTGATCTTTATGGGTCTATATATTATTACAATTACTCCTACCCTGCCCTCGGCAGGGAGGAAAATGTTAAAAAAAAAAATCATTTTCATGCCACATTAGATTAAATAAAATCACGTCTGTAAATTAAGGGAGACGGACGGTAAGAGCTAAGTAAAATTATCGTGAATATTCTCTCGTATGATAGATATATTGCAGGATTATAAGCGCCAAATAAAGCGAAGTACACAAGACAAAATATAGAATTTTTGCTTTAGAACTGATAATAAAATAGAGAATGAATGCAAGATAATTATGGGAAGGATATGTTGAAATTTTGAATTTTTAAAATAGTATTACATTTGTTATGATAGAAATATTATGGGACCAATCTCTTGATACGATTACATTGCTGTTGTCTTTTCATATACTATATATATTCAACCGTTGGTTATACGAAATACAACAGTAAGTACAACCCTTTTTCTATTCGAAAAATTTAAAGATTATTTTAAATAGTGCATGCTGTAGATGGTACCAACAAAATTAGATAATTTCATAAAAATAAATTATTCGGTGGTTCGATATTATTTGTACAAAATATTATCGAATTAACTGATGAACTCCTTTTGCACCATTTGAATAATAATACTGTAATATGCTTCGGAGCCATTCCATAAATCAAGATCATCCCGGGGGCGGACGCCAGGTCGGAGTTTTACTCTCCTGCGGGCACCTGGGTCCACAAAGTGGTCCTATAGGTGTTCGTAGAAAACCGTGGTCCGCGAGTTAGCGGAGACCCGGGAAGAAATTTCGCCTCGTTATCTCAAAAAAAAAAAAAAAATAAAAATAAATCAAGATCATCACCGTCATTTATGTATTATATTTCTAATATGAGAATGGGAAGAAAGTAAGGAAAGGTGGAAATCTCTAATATTAGAAAAATGTTAGAAAAACAATGAAGGGTACTATGATTTATCTCTATTGGTCAGAAGGTGTGTATCAGCTCTTTTTCCACATATGTCTCTCAAATTAGCTCTTTATCTAATATAAAATACTCCTGTTATCCAACACTATTCCATTTTTTTTCCATAATATAATATGATTATATGCTATCTGAATACTCAAATTGCAAATTTATCATTTGATATTAATATATATATAATTTAGACACACACACACACACACACACACACACACACATATATATATATAATATATATATATATATATATTATATATATATATATATTATATATATATTATATATATATATATATATATATATATATATATGATTTTATCAGTTTTATTTTTATAATACATATAAATTATTTTTTAAATAAATATAGTGACGTACATTTACCATCTATTTAGATATTTTTAAAAATTAATTTATATTTTTAAAAAAATAGAAGATTAATACATAACTAATAGAAGACCAATTACAATTATTAATGGCATAATACCTTTTCTAGTCCCTAAACTTTACCAAAATATGCCTCTATAACCCTGAACTTTAAACTGTACTTGCGATAACCCTGAACTACGAAAAAACGCCCATTATAACATTGCCGTCAGTTTTTCCGTCCGCCGCCGTTAATTCGCTAACGTGGCAGTTTTTAAATTATTTTTTTATTACTTTTAATATATATAAAGATATATTTGTTCCTCCACAAAATTTAAAAAAATTAAAAATTGATTCAAATAAATACATATAAAAGCATAGTTGTCCCTCCACAAAGTTAAAAAAATTAAAAAATAATTTAAAAATAATTTAAAAACTGCCACGTCAGCAAATTAACGGCAGCAGATGGAAAAACTGACGGCAAAGTTATCGTAGGCGTTTTTTCGTAGTTCAGGGTTATCGCGAGTACAGTTTAAAGTTCAGGATTATAGAGGCACATTTTTATAAAGTTCAGGGACTAAAAAAATTATTTTGTCATTATTAATTTATAACAGTCCATGCTTATTTTATTTTATTTTATTTGTGCTGTAGTACGATCTTTTGCTTGCCGGGACTTCCAAACAATCAATGGCGAGTCAGCCACTCATCGTCTTTATCATATCTTATCCTATTTCAGGTCTTTGGAAATCTGCATATATTTCCTCAAACAAATGGAGAAAAGTATCCCCATTTCCCAAGGAAGGTAAACAGTATGTCAAATGCTAGTTTTTTTTACCATTCCGCCAAAATATTTAGCAAAATTTAATAATTTATATTATTTTTAAAAAGTGTTAGAATCTTTAAATAAAATTAACATAAATATAGATTTTTTTAAAAAAATATAATTTTATATTAAAAGTTTATAAAAAATATTTTAATTTAACATATTTAAAATTTATTATTTAAGTCCGTTATAAATCTGTTCCAATTTTGAATAGAAGATTATCTATTTAGAATATTTTTTAAAAAATAAATTAAATTATAAATTTAATTAAAATTTATAATTTTTATATTATTTGTTTATCAAATTAATTATAAATTGATGAATTTATAAGTACTATAATTATGATACCAGCATCAATCTAACAGTAGTATAACGAGGGTATTTTCACGTTAGAAACAATATTGGATGACAAAACTATTTAATATTGAAGGTACAGAAGGCCGTTCAAGTTGGAATTATCCCAATTCAGGAGGGATTTCTGAATAAAATTTAATTTGAGGGAGTTGCTTCTTAAGCATCCTGGAATAATTTTGGGAAAATTATGGATGGACCCCTTGACTTGGTAAAACTAATTTTTTAACCCCTCCAAATTTAATTTTTAATAACCACTTCCTATTTTTAAGTTTTCTTACTTTTTAACCCTAATAACTAACTCAATTATTTTTCTGACGAAAATACCCTTTCGATTATTCTTTTCTAATGAGATTTTAATATTTTGAATCTTCTTCTCCAACGTCTTCTTTTCGCCACGCTGTTTTTCATAGTCATCGTCCGCTGCGCCGTCTTTTACAGCCATCGCCATTACAAATGTAATTTTTTTTTTTATATTTTGTTCTTTTTTATTTGTTAGTCATCGTCCGCCGCGCCGTTTTCCATAGTTAACATAATTGTTTCATATTTTTCATATTTGCATCGCAATGGCGGATAGTAGAAACAGAAGCGGAAAGACAATGAGTTGTATCATCGCGTCGGTCATCGAGTTGCATTCCTAAAATTAAGCAAAAAAATTAGTAAACGGTTAAGGATATTAGTGTCATTTTTATATGTAAAAGGGCTAAAAAATAAGTAATTTGAAATTAAGGGGTTATTATTAAATATAAAAATCGGAATGGCAAAAAAATAACTTTTCTAAAAAAGATGTACTTATTCATAATTTCCCGAATAATCTTTACATATGACTACAGGAAACACTCAAAAACCATCGAGCGTGGGTCGGTATAATTCGTGAATTTGCTTTCCCCACAATAATAATAAAAAAAAAGCTGTGTTTTTGAGCGAAATCATATATGGGATTGGGGGAGACTGCTTGATTGAGCCAAATCGATATACTTCTGGAAAATTGTTAGAGCTGGCAGTGCCAATAAAACAGAACTCACCAGTGTCACTCCAAATGAAAATGCTCATGTTCAGTTTAATCAAGATTGGACTCGTTCATTTTCAGAAATCTTGAGGAATATGAATTGCTTGGAGATTCCAACGGTGCATGACGCTTATCAGCATATAGATGCGAAGAATATATTATATATTCCTACACACTACCTATGAGAAAGTTTAACTCATTTTATTCAACTATTGAACGCATTTTATTCCGTTAAAAGAACAACGTTTATGTGAGTTGTTTAAACTTTATTGCCCCTATAGTTGTCCAGTGATTGTGAGGAAGCCCTTCAATTATTTAGCAGGTATTTCCATGGAAAGAATGTGATATTGCAAATTTTTACCTTACATAGCTGGCACCCTCTCTACAACAATGAGGTTTCAGTGTGGCAATTTGTGATGCCACCCGACAAATAACATCGTTTTAAAAAATTCAAATATCTTTCATTTTGTAGGTATGCAGCCAAATCGTACAGTTTATAAGCTCATATGATGGGCCTTCGAGTGATTGTGGCCAAGTACTTATTGATGCTTTCACATATAGCTTACTCGTTCTGTTTGATCTTTATGTGTCTAAAACCTGAACAAGATGGACTTGAACTCTAAAAAGAGTATCAAAGCAGCACCAATTCCTAACAAGTTCAGTTAATGTAATTATGAATTTTTCAAAATGAAGTCGGATTGGTTGGGGATGTTTAGAATGCAGAGTTTAGAATTCTTTGATTTTCTAATATTTGTTATATCTGATTATATGCCCAAGTTTATAATGCACTACTGGATATCAGAAAGACGCATTCTGAATATTCAATAGTTTTGATACGTCTTGAAGTGAAGAATGTTATGAAATGTCCTGTTCATGCAATAAACTAACATTTTCAATCCACATTGCAGATCAGTAATATATTTGAAATTGAGATCGTGCAAGTGTCGATCCCATAAGTTGTTTCAAGATAGGAAGGTGGTCGTGTGGCTGTTAGGAAAAAAAAAAGAGTAATTGAATTCTTAATATCTCATAATATTTATTACATAAAAAATATATAGACTTGACCTAACTAAAATAGAAAATTGAGAAAATAGAAAGATTACTATACTAGGAAATAAATCAAATATCAAAATATCTCTTAACAGTAACTTCCGCCTGAAGAAAAAATTTTGTTCTCACGTAGATAGTGCTCAGAACATGCTCGATCCTGAGCTGTTCACTAGGCCCTCCTCGTTTAGATATCATCTTTTTCAAATAGAGCATCGCCTGGATGATTTTTCAGGCTAAATATACGTCTCCTTTTCCAATTTAACTGGACTACCAATAATGTCTATATCAAAGGTTTTCAATATTATTTTGACTATCACCGAATTCTTTCTAAAGCTTTCGGCTTGTGTAGGTTCTGTTTGAAAGTTATGTATTGTACTGAAATAATTTTTGCTTGACAACAATTTGTTTGCAAGTCTTCATCTGCATGAAATTGTGAACAAGCAAAGATAATGTTTTCTTTGCTCGTTCCATCTGCTGTTTCAAGGGATTCGAATATGCGCATGTTCTAATGCCTAGAAATGGTTTTGAAAAACAACACTATAAGAGAATAAAGAGGGAAAATGACCATTTTTTAACTAATACAGTTATCTATTATCTGGTTCAGTCTAACAATCTATGTCTCTGCATGGGCTTAGGTTACTTGATATGAACAATATCTCAGACTATCGATTTGTTGGATGAACTTGTTAAGAAAATTGGCTATATATGCAACTGGGTTTTGTGACTGGTGCTTGTCAGCCTTGAAACATCCAAAAACAAAGGGGAAAAAAAGAGTTAAGGCAATACCTATACATGATGCTTATTCTTTGCAAATGAGGTTTCCTCATCACTTAGCTATCTGTGTCCCAAGAATATGACTAGATTTTACTTCAATGAACAAGCCTTATTTTTTCTTTATGGGAACTTCCAGTAGAAGACCTTATCTCTTTTTTCTCTTTTTCTTTTTTTGAATTAATTTAAGTCTTTTGTATGAGTTGGTTGCAGAAAATAATCTTGGAAATTCTTTTGAACGGAAACACATACAGCCGACTTCTTTTTCCGATTAAAAATAGCACAAGCAATCATTGACTTCTCGTAACAGTTTGACTTGCCGGTCAGCACGACTAGTGCCGAATGAACCGCGCCGAAAAGCTTATATATGACTTATTAAATTAGTTTGAAAATTTTGCCTTTATTTTTATAATTATAAATAAACGCGTATCGTCATGATCGGCACGCCAAAATCATTATCGTTGATTCATGCCTGATCTGAGTTTATCGAAGTTCTAGTCGGTCGGTTCAGCAATGAAACCTTTGCTTCTAGAACTAACTTCATCAACAATAGGAAACTTTCATTCAAGAATAGTAGGCAAATAGTTTCAGCAAGTTCAGATCTTCTCGAATGGCACAGATTTAAACTCATAAAATCTTCATTAAGCAATATTTCATTCTGAATAACAAAACTTTTGTTTGTTTGTTTTCTTTTTTTTTTTTAAAGCAAGGCGAAGTCTAATAACAAAACTTACATTTTAAAAAAACGGTACTATCAAAAACCAAAAGCAATAAAAATTCTAGGCATACTATGGTGAACGGTAGTAGTAGTACACTGGATAAACTACGCGAACAGTACGTTGACGGGGCGGACTGCAGCAGAGAAGCATGAGCACCAGTGCAATTATCATCGCCATGAGAAATCCTGTTGGATCCAGACCCTCCTCTCCAATCTCCGTGCAGTACACCTTCCCCATGAGCGGTCTCTGACGATGATGCTCTGCTTGCAGCTTTAAACTCTTCGCGCTGCTCACGTATCTCAAGCAATTATTATAAGGGCAGGGTCCAGGGAAGATAGGGAAGATGGGAAGAGTTTTGGAAAAATTGCATTTCAACCCTTCATTTGTCCCCGTTTGCGATTTAATCCTCCGAAATGCGTTTTCGGATATGTACTAATCTAAAGAGTTGTTTTATCTAAAGATGAAAGATGGTGTTTGTGCTAGGATTTACAGAACTTAGCAGTTATTTATAATTTATAATTATACACGATGGTATTATGAGACCCTAGTGATCGAGCTCGTACTCGATCAGTAATCTTGTGTTCGAAAGCAGATGTAGGCTCGCAGAGATGATTTAGAGAGATATAAAATCAGATATTTTATGTGGAAATCCTCGAATTCTAATCGAGGTAAAACCACCGGTCGCGCGTGACCAGCGAAAAAAAATTCACTAAGAGAAAAAAGGGGGTATGAGGTACAAGATTTTTGCACCGAGCTTTATAAGTAACTCGGTGGATTTCGCTCTTGCCTTCCTATTACAGTAACTCTCTCTATACTCTTGTTAAAAAGTGGAACCCCCGTTATGGTACTGTAGATTGCTATTTATAGTCCGTAATAGTTTTCTCCCACTTGCGCAAGTTGCGAGCAAGTGGGCGAAGATTGTTATCTAGACTGGCGACAGTCTGGTATTGATTTGAATTTTCCACCAGATTTTAGTTGAGCCGTTGGCCACGTATCTTCAATCCAGCACTCAGGATGAACGGTTGAGATGTAAAAGGGTGATTGCATATAGTTTTGTCAGTGCACCGATCTAAAGATGCACCGACCTCAACGAAGAGCAGACGCTTGACATTCAAGCGATCGCGCCCAATGTCCGTCGTTATTTCTGACACCATATCACCCAGCATATTATTATACTATAAATAGAGTTTACGGATCACCTCGAATATAGAAATGCCATAAGAACCGACCTAATTGGCTGCACTCTCCAATATCCAGGCTCACTAGTAGTTCATCCTTTTGTGCTACCGAGTATATTTATAATAGTAGTCCTTTATGAGCCGTACGTGGGTACTTATCTTCGGCAAAGACATTCATAAGGTTTGAAGGTTTTCTAAAGTTAAGAGTGGTTTATTCTAACTGGTGCATTATTATTATTAAACAAAAATGTGTAATGGAGAAGACTCGAAGCACATGGAACATTGAATATTTAGCTGAAAGTAATGACTTAATTAAGGGTATTTGTCACGATATATCTTTCATAATTTGCAATTGTGAAAATATATTCCTTTAAGTTAAAATAATATTTTATATGTCTATTAATTCTGTAAAATAACGAATTATTTTTATTATTTTAAAAAAAATAAGGACAGTTAAATTGACGAAAAATAATTTGTTACTTTACATGATCTAGAGGGTATAAAAAAAACTATTTTGAATTTGGAAGATACATGTTGATAATTTTAAATTATAGGAGAGCATACTTTGACAAATATCCCCTTAATTAAAGACTTTGTGGGGTGCAAAGAAAGCTCCAATCATCACCTCACGAACTATGCACCACTCCTTACGGCTGTAGAAGATTTTTTTGTCCAACTGGTCGTCCTTCACTGAAAAGTCTACTGAGAAATTTTATTTTTGGGTGTTAATTTAAAATAGTCTCCGGAAGATAGCATGTGAAGTTTTTTTTTTTTTTTTTTTTTTTTTTTAGCCTTTAAGATAATCCGAAAATCTGGCGGAAGGTAAAGGCACACTTCCAGATATTATAGATGTGAGAAATATTACAAAGCTATCCTCGACATAGTTTGTAACAAACCTGATCCAGGTCTAGCAATTGAAAGTTATTTTAGAAGGAACGCTTCTATTTTGATTGTACCGAAGATATATATATATAAAAAAAAAGAAATTTCCTTAATAGTAGGCATGAGTATATATGCCATCCCTTTTATACCCAAAAACAAATCTCACGAAGTCATCGAAATCTGGAAGTGGACTTTTCCCCTAGCTAGGTTTGCATTTTAGATCTTGATTCTGATTTGACTAAACTAAGTCTTGCTCAAAGTCCAAAAACTTCACTGTGTATAAGTCTTAATCAATTTATAAAAAATACTTCTAAATAGATATTTTGATACTTCAAAATTCAGCGGGTTAATGAATTATTTTAAAAACTCGCTAAGATTTTGAATCAGCAAAATATTTATTTAAAAATATTTTTTGAAAAAAATTAAATATAAAAGTTATAAATCGCATTAAAATTTACAATTTTCATGTTAAAAATATTTTCAAAAAATATTTATACAATAGTAAAAATAACTCCGACATGAATATCGAGAGATGAGATTTTTTTGAAAGTTTAAACAATAAGTAGATAATTTAGGAATTAATTTAAATTAGTAGAAAAAATCTAAAGTCTGATATGATATTTGCGCAAAAACAAATCTCGCGAAGACAGCGAAATCTAGAAGTGGACTTTTACCCAGCTAGGTTTCCATTTTAGAAAATTATATTTAACTCCCGCTGAATCAATATTTGCTTGGTTTAGTCCTAAAAACGTAAAAATATGCCGATCCCATGTCGGCACGAAAACGTATTTTTAGAGGCTAAAATGTAAAGTGTGCGAATAGGGGCTTAAATGCAATTCTCCATTTGCATTTTAGACTTTGATTCATATTTGACTAAACTAAGTCCTGCTGAAAGTCCAACAACATCACTGTCTAGAGTCTTAATCATGTCTGCAGACAGGCAAGTTTCAGAGCATTAGAAAGTTCAATCGGATAAGTACATCCCAGTACCCTATTTTCAGGAATTTTACGTTTTAGTTCATAAAAACGGGGACATGCGCTGACGTGGCAGCACGTGCACATCGCCACATCAGCGTCTTTTTCCGTTTTAAAGGACTGAAATGCAAAGAACAAAAAAACAAGGGGCTGGGATATGGATGTCAATATGGGACTAATTTTGGGATGCTGACACTTTTCATGTTTAAACCCTGATATTTTTTTTTTAAAGAAAAATTATTCCTTCTAAACTCTGATACAATTAGAATTATATGATATGCATCGATATGTGTATCATATATATTCTGGTATACCATATATATTTCTGATTGTATCAAAAAATCTGATGTTCTGATAAATTGCATTGCGCTCTTAAAAAAAAAAAAGATCATCCACTGTTTTTCAACTGCAATACTACATACTTTGCTTCAACAGAGCAATCTGTTCATACCGAAAAAATGCTTTCGCCTTATCGCATGACGTCGCAAAGAAAGGATCTACAATTCTAAGAGCTGTCTTATGTTTATGGGGGTAATGTATTTGGTATCTCCATCAACTAAATATTTGGCGACGATCACATTTGCTGCCTCACTTGGATGATATGGATCCCAGAACATATAACTGGAACGATCATTGCATAAGAACGATGTGGGCGCGCACGGCATGATGCCTGCAAGTTGTCTCCCATTGAAGCAGCAAGCATAACTCGCCGTCTTGAATCCTATAAAGTTTCAAAGTTTATAGCTTTCATTAGGAAACAGCATGAGAATCTTTAAATCTTTTTTCTTTTCTGGAATAATGTCAAATGAACCATGTTTTGTACCGTTTCTCAAATAAATATCTGCAATTTTTTTATAATTAATAATTGAGCTAACACATATATAAATAAGTATTTTATGATTTTTTTTGAATAAAATAGAATAAATTTTGATTTGTCTTACTTTGTATTGAGTTTTTTTTTCATGTTTTAAGGTTTGAACGTCTTTACTAATTGCAAAAGTTTTAGAATCTCAAATATATATTAAAAATATTATTTTTTATTAGAAATGAATACAAAATTATATATCACACTAAAATCTATTTTTCATATTTTTTTTTTTTTTTGAAAAACACATTTATATGTGTTTTTGAGTGATTATTTGTAAGTTTTTTTTTAAAAAAAAAACCAGAAACTTTTATGACTAGCTTTTGCAAAGTATGATTTTTTTTTTTAAGACAAAACCCCATTTTTTTATGAAGTTATGAGAGGAATACCATATTTCTGATAATTTGTCATGAGGTCCATGACAACGTCGTAAACATTCGCAAGAAGAAATGTTGATCCTTGAAGATGTTCATTTAGTTCAGCAAGCAAGTCCTTCAATCTTCCGTTGTACTTGATTGCGAGGTCATTGGGCAAGCTAGCACAGTCCTCCTGATTGAATCCGTTCATCGTCTTCTGATACGGAATGCAGCCTATCGGACCGATATTCCCTACGACAAATTTTCTGGCATCGAGCGAGTAAAGCCTCTGCTACAGAAAAGTACTATCAGTATCTGTTGGAATTATAAATAGTTAGAAAGTTATTTGGATATAAATTTAGATAGATAACATTTTATTTAATTAGTATTTATTGAATAAGTTTATATTTTCTTTAATCAGTAAGTTATATAGTCCTCTAAATATGAAGCTAGACCTTAATATATATACAGTTTATATTTTATCACTCAATAAAAAATTATTTTCTATTGTCACATATTTTTTCACAATATCGTACGTAGATTGCATCGAAAGTTAGGATGACATGCAGGTTTTCTGAGAAAGTATTAGAAGTTTTACAGTTAGTTGCTTCCTCAAGGTGTTGATGAGTCGGTCGACGAAAGAATCAGGCGGATCAATCATCCGTTGTCCTACTGATACTACTGGTAGAAGATAGTTGTTAAGGAAGTCATTTGCTCCTACACTGATAGAAAATATGGCTTTCTTCGCCAAGAATTCCTTCGCTTGAGATTTGCCTAACAAACGATCGATTTGTTGCCGGGTAGAGCTGAAGTAATCGATCTGAACGTCTAATCCAAGTCGGTTGATCTGCAAACAAACCACATTTCATAGATTGCTGCTGCATATAATGAAAGTTTTTTAAAGAAATCAGAGGATACATACAAATATTGATCCTGTTGAATTGAGTATGCCCCCGCCACCAGATGCATAGTTGACACCGTTCAGTATAACAGAGCCTGTTGTACTTGGAGCTAAAAATGGTTGTGCATAGTTGGGCTGCCCTAATAGTTCACCTGCGGAAGAATCACCAAAAAAAACCACTTCGATGCAGTGAATTTAAGAATCACCAAAAAAAACCACTTTGATGCAGTGAATTTAAGTATCTTAGCGAAACTAACAATGATTTTTACTTGAAACCATGGTTCGACGTTTCGGGCGCACGCTCTGTGCCGCCCGAAACGTGCCGGAGCCGCCAGCGCTCGGCACCAGAATGGTGCCCTTTTTTTTTTTTTTAACTGTTCATCGTCTTCCTCGCGGCAGCGACGTTGTTAGATAACGTGCCTAATTCGGGTCCCCGCGGACCTGATTTGGGTCCGTGCACGTGCACGGACCATTTGTTTTTTTTTTAATTTTTTAATTTTTTTTATAATTTATAAAATATATTTTAAATATATCTTATAATATATTTTATAATTTATAAAATATATTTTAAATATATCTTATAATTACTTTTTATTTTTAAATTTTTTAAATTTTTTTTATTTATTTCTTTTTATTTTTATTTATTTTTGTGGTTTTTTTACATTTTAATTTAATATAAAATATAAAAATAATATTTTATTATCGGCTCGGTCGGCATGGTCAGCACGGTCGGCACGTCTCGAGATCCGAATTTACCGAAATTCGAAACGGCACGGTATGATAAACCTTGCTTGAAATTGACGATAAATGCTTATTTTCCAAAATTTTAATCTATTATGGGGGAGCATTTACTCTCCACAGTTTCTCTCCCAGAAAAGAAAAAGATCGGAAAATGTCACAAGTATCTATGCATGCATTGTTCATACTTTTCACATTCAAAAAGTCTTTTATATCAAGCTCAGTCCAAATTAAGCATGCCAAATATCAGAAAGAGAGAAGATGTTTTAATTACCAATGATGTCAGCAATGGTCTTGCCATTGGTGTACCGTCCCGTCGGCTGCCCGTCCGAGGGCTTGAAATCAATACCATTGGGCGCGATATCGGCCCTTGACAATGACGCAAGATAGTTGTTGTTGCCAGCATCGACGAGGGAGTCGCCGAAAATGAAAGACGCCGGAAGACCCTTATAATCAGCCTTGCTAACAGCAACCATCATAGCAAGGGCAAAGAACACAACCAATCCCATGGCTAAGGTCCTCCTCCCCTACCCTAACAGCCTCCCAATTCAGTAGTGTTTTATAGCATGAGTCTTCTTGTCATATTAGATAATCAATTTCTGAAAATTTAGAAATGGCAAGTAGTTCCCCACAAGAAATATTTCTTGGAGAGAAAGAAGTTGGCATGACCCTATGACTTTTTTTTTCAATGACTAATTCCAATGTGAGGGTAAGATTATAAGAATCTTCTTTCACAGTACCATATGAATGTTTCCAGAGTCTTAATTTGTTCGGTATTGTTTGCTTCTTTGCTTTCTCTTTGATTAAAGTACTATCATGAGTTTTCTTCATTCTCGCCCTCCGACCTTGAGTATTGGAATGGTGCGGCCGGCCCCTACAGAAAGTTCGGTCGTGGGTTTGATTTTAAGAGACCTCATAAAATGAAGAATATGTTGCTCGGTATATTTTTAGCTGCGCTAACTAAATATGTGACCGAATAACTTTCAATACTATATATATGGTTCTGAGATGAACACCGGCTGGAATTTTATTTTTCGACCAAGTTCAAGTTCAATGCGAGCCGGAGGACTTGATTTAAAAACTGTGTCCAGTGCAATAATATGATATATGTAGATGGAAAGATTTCGCGTCGCTACCCTCGGAAAAAAAGAAGAGTTTTCTTCATCCTCACCTTGGGTTTCCTCTTACACAAATGTTTCCGCATCCTACATCCTCTAGATCTTGTGATTCTTCCTAGTAACAATATATGCATATAAATCACCATGTTGATGATTTTCATTTGTTCCATAATAACATGTCATATTTACTTTCATCTAGTTTAGTTATCTCATATTGTCATTTGCCATCATTACCTGAATTTATGATACTACCCTTTCCTTTTTGCCACAAGAAACCTCCCAACTGTTCTTCTTCGATTGAAACGTATTTTGCTTCACTATCTGTTCAGTCATTGCCCAAAACACAAGCCTCCTCAGCTGATAAACCACCCCCATCTCTATACGTTTTCATTCTCTCATTCACCAAGAAAAATCATATTGGTATATATAAATCTCAAGCTGATGTATAACTGGTATCAAGAGCTGTCTAAAGCAAAGTTGCAGATGCATTCTGATTCTATAATGGCTGCTGCAGAATTTCTGCTCTTGTTCATTGTAAGATGGACAGTCGTGGAAGCGGCAGCTCGTAAAAATGGTGGAACAGGACTGGACGCCATGTTTGTGTTCGGAGATTCTCATGTTGACTCGGGCAACAACAACTATCTCGCCTCGCTGTCCCGGGCAGATGCCCCCCCAAATGGTATTGATTTCAAAGCTTCTGGTGGACGGCCGACGGGAAGGTTCACAAATGGGAGGACTATGGTGGATATTATTGGTATGATATTAATTTTATTTATTTATATTAAAATAAACAAAATTCGAGTAAAAATGAGCTTAACAAGCATATTTTTATGGTCCTTTTTTAACTCTTTGGATAGGGGAGGAGTTAGGACAACCCAATTATGCACCTCCTTTCTTAGCTCCAAGCACTGCTGGTTCTGCTATACTTCATGGAGTCAACTATGCATCTGGTGCAGGAGGAATACTGAATCACTCTGGATACTTATATGTAAATAAACCATCCTTTGCTAAATTATTATTCATATGATTACTTTATATGTCAAAAAAAACCTCATTCGAGACATGATTCCATGCATCTTAGTCTCCTTAGGTCCCGTCCAGACGGAACTTTTGACTTGAGTTGTTGTCGTACTTTGTTTATATCTATACATCTATACAAGTGCATATGCATATGTTCACCGTTTACACCTAATACATGCGATGTGCATAATTTAATAACATATATTACTTAATTACATGTATAAATCGTTTTTTTAACATCTTTAACAATACAATGAACTCTAAGAATTGATTGCAGCAAAGCAGGCTTTCAATGGACCTTCAAGTGGACTACTTCAATATCACCAGGGAACAACTTGATGGACTATTGGGAAAATCACAGGCAGACGAGTTTCTCGCCAAGAAGGCGATATTCTGGACAATAATAGGAGCAAATGATTTCTTAAACAACTACCTAATCCCTTGGAATGTTGGTCCCGACAAATCATTAACTCCAGATGAGTTCATCGATCATGTCATTCATAGGTTTAAAGACCAACTTACGGTAATTAAATTCGCATATTCTTATAATATATCGTCTCTAAAATTTCAAATACTGATTTCTTTTTTCTTTTTTTTCCCCTTAATTTTACAGAGATTGTACTCACTTGGTGCAAGAAAGTTCGCAGTGGCTAACATACCACCTATTGGTTGCATTCCCTACCAGAAGAATGTCAATGTACTCAACACAGATGTTTGTATGAATATTCCTAATATGCTCGCGGAGCGATTCAATAATCGTCTAAGCGATTTACTCCTTGACTTGAATAACAGTCTTTTAGATGCTAAATTTGTTCTTGCAAATCTATACAACATTCTGAGGGAGATTGTTACAAACTATCAAACATATGGTAAATCATTTAATATCTTCGTTATACTGATCAGGGTCAATTACTACCAGCTGATGAAAAATGGAAATATTTCTGCAGGTTTTGAAACATCAAGTATTGCTTGTTGCGGCAATGGAGGTCCTAATGGAGGAATGATTCCTTGTGGTCCAGCGTCAAGTTTATGCGGAGATCGGTATGGACATGTCTACTGGGATCCTTATCATCCAAGCGAAGCAACAAACCTTATTATCTCAAGGCGCCTTGTGGATGGAGAGATGAACTATGTGTCTCCTATAACCCTTCGGCAGCTTAAAGATCTCTGACATGCTTTTGTTTGACTATGAGAATATGTTTGCGACTGCTATAGATGACAGATTTATGCGACCAAAAGTTTCATGTGATGTAAATTGCAAGTGTTCGTAAAATCATTTGCAATTAAAATCTTTAAAGAGGGATGCATGCAAAATATTGCAAAAGAATAGTTGCTAAAACTCGGTAGTTAAATGTGCAAATAAACCATACACAACAGAATAAACAATATCAAACCCTGAGTTTTATAATTGTCGAGGTACAAATATAATCCAAATTACAAGGACTCCCGTTTCTCAAAAATGCTCAAAACACAATTTTTAAATGATAAATTTCGGTAAGAAAATTCTGAACCAGTGAATTACTGACGATATTAAATTGCAAATCTATCCCTATTAAATTCATCATCGTATATTAAGGTACATTAATGTAGTGTAATGCACACTCTACACAAGGTGGGATGGACAATTTTGAAGTTGTCCATAATATCATATGTACCAAATTTAATATGATCCATATGCATCATATGAACAAAAAATTGCTAGTAAATAAGTTAAGAGATCTTCAATGAAGAACAACTATCAATTTCTGTTCTATAGGGATAAAAAAAACCCCTGTGAATTACTGACAATTATAATAATTTAATTTACACATAATGAATTGGTGTGGTCGGTCCCCGCTGATCGAAAGGACTTTAGACCGTAACGGTGTATTCTGGATCACCCTGGTCTTGGACTGATTCACCCCTAGCCTATGGTTCGTTATGACAGATATTACAGTTTACTAACACCAAAATTTATGGCCTTACGAAGCATGTACTATATATTAGCAAGAAAGAATTAGGAGGAGCATTTTATCTCTCTCTCCGATTCCGGTGGATAGCTACCATGTACGTTATGGTTGTTGCACCAACACAACCACCGCATAAAGACTGGCATTTCACCTAGAAGAAGAGACAAATGCCAGCGAAAATCCTTCATAGACACAACCATAAAATAACATATTAGCATTCTCCTGTTTAGATCCTTATTAGCATCTGTATGTTCTTCTGCTTAAATATGTTACTACAGCACATTATGGGAAAATAATTCACACTGACCTGAGGCTTTTAAAAATACAACAGCAAACAAGCTGCTATCCATAAGCGTTAATCCACTGTACTTCCTTCACTGATTTTCGAACCTGGATAAGAAAACAGGTGCACGGCATTTCTGTAGCTTGTTTCTGCAAGCTCCTCTTCAGGCTTTTCTAGCAGCGTTGCTACATAGTTTAGGACCTGAAGTGCTCCCACCAATTGTTAACCATTAGATATTCCAACAATTACAATACAATTTTTTTTCTTCAAAATAAAAATAGAAAGAGAAAAAGAAATAATGTCATACAAGGAAGACAGCATTTTAAGAAAGAATCTCAAATCATGCAGACAAACAAAGTTCTGAACCATATTGTACATCTTTGCACAGATGGATAAGGATTTAATGTCTACTTGAATCCCAAAAAAAAAGGACACAAAAGAGTCAACATGTATAAATCGCTTAAGTCAGAAAGATCAGCCAATGTGGAATGCAATTCAGTTTCTTTAGCAAGTTGTTCATCAACCTTAAATTCTAGTAGCTCCTTTGTAATTGCTAACGTAAACAGGACTGACAAATCCGATCTACCCACCAACGTTAAGAGCTAAATTTCGTAGGAATTGTCATGGATATCATTCCAACGAACTCCAGGTACAGCTCTAACTAATGGATTCTGTTAGGGTTGCATATGGCTAAAAGGTGACTTCAACTAGCAATATTGGCAAATTCAACTTATTCTTAAGGATAGAAAATTCTCAAGAGCAACAAGGTATGTTGTAATCATGTATCCAAAAACTCAGTACTATAAAGTACATCTAACTTGTTTTTTTTTTTGGCCATTCCTGGTGGAAGGTTTTCCAGCGTATTACCAAATACTTGTAACATCAGAAAGGAGAACTTCTGAATACATGCGCAACATAATAGCAATGTGCACCCCATGATATAAAACAAAATTTGAAAGGAACTTACAGTTCGAATGTTAGCTGGATGGTTGTATTCGTCTTGAGGCACTTCAGCAGACTCTGAGACCGAATCTTTGTACTCGGTTAGCAGCTCATTTACAGTAGAACATTTTACAGAAAGAGATGGGAGAGAACTCGACTTCATTTTTGGAAATGCATCTGGGGCATCTGTCTCTAGCAGAATTCTATCAAGAGGTACCTAAAGAACAGCCTGCTATCAAGCCAAAATCTTAATCGTCAAAGCAAGAACAAAAGAACTACTTTACTAACCGCCTGGAGCATTTTCTTTGCTTTCTGCATTTTCATGGAAAATAGAAATCCAGAGAAAGAAAAGTAACAACCGTGCTTGGCAAGTTCAGGTACCATCTCAGCCGACCCAAGGTATGAATGCAGAATAACACCCGATGGGAAGGGACCCATATGTCTTGCGATTTGCAAAAATACAAAATAGTCATAAGACAATGATTATGCTAGAATAAAGATTACCAGCTACATGTATAGAATATGGCTATCATAGTTTAAATTATCCTAATGACTGCTCTTAAATCCGGAAGGAGTGCATGTACAGAAGTAGTCGCCTATATATTTTTGCACCATAACATTCATGACAGTTAATCAAATCAAAATTTATTTTTTGCAGCAACATCTTACAGTTTTGAAAAGAGAACATGGCCAAGTGGAGCAGTTGGGTTACGCTATCATATCCTCAAAGGTCCCAAGTTTCGGGTTGTTAAACAACCTCTTTGGAAACGACGCAAATATATATTGGACATCCCTCTTGTAATCCTAGCATATGGAAGCCTTAAGCACTGGGAGCAGTCTATATTACAATTATGAAAGCTAGTCTGAACCATGATGAAGGTTTTGAGTGAAACTTTCATATTAGTAATTTCAGGTTGTTTCAGTTGAGCTGGACTGGTTCATAATCAAGATGTCAGAAGAAAGGAGCACAATAGAGAAGCAACAGTGTCTAAACTAGGATGCTTGTGTAACAGACAATATATCACATGTCTGAAAAGCTATTCATGGAATCAATAATGGGATAACTGTGTACACCAACTAACCAGTATTGAAAAAATGACATATTCAGCAAGCGCGCAGGTTGGTGACATGATTATAATAGCTTACTTGTAGTAAGCGCACAGGTTGATGAAACCCATGAACTAGTAAATAACAAATTCAGCAACCTTTAAAAATTATTAGACTAAATGCATTCTCAACTATTTAAAATTGGTGAAGACAATGAAGAGCCTTACTGCAATATTTGTAAAAGATCTCCAAAAGCTTGCACACAGTGGACAGAGACTGGCCTCCTTATGTTCTTGGCCAGTTCAAGTTGTGCCCTAAATACATCGACCTGGAACATAATACCATGTAACAGATGATCGAGCGTTAGAAATAAACAAAGCGCTAAATTAGCAGACCTGTTGAGAGAACTCGATAGTCTTTGCATGTGAACCTTTATCAATACCAATCTGTACCAAAACAAATTATGTCAATTTACCAACACGTACAAATATGTAAGTCATAATTACCACAAAATTACAAGGATATAATATTTAGGGAAAAAAAATCCCGTTTACTTTAGTCCTAGTGTCAGCTTCTAGAAATTTGTTGAAAACAAACAGTAGTCTCTTTGGTCATACGATAAATTTTAATCATCCCAAATCACTACTGAGGAGACTAGCAATCTTACTTCTCCAACAGCAGCAGAGGGAGTTGTAGCGAGCAGCTCCTTCAGCTTTTCAATGAAATTAGGCGACCTCTCCGCGACAAACCTTTATGCCATGTGCCAAAATTCCACCATTAGGAGGTCGAATACAACTGTAATAATCTCAAATACTGAAGATACTTAAGATGGTAATAAATTACCATGGATGAAGGCCGAAGGATGGGATGACGGAGGGATGATCCTCGGCCATCTTCTTCACGATATGCCAATCATTCTGCTTCAAGGTTACGATAAAGGGTAAACAAATCAGAAACAGTCGAATCCGGGAGAATCTAAATTGATCTCTAGCAAACTGAATCAGGTGATTGGGACCTCGTGGGTGCCGTTGACGACGAAATGACGGACGCCGGTGGCGCCAGCCGCGCGAATGATTAAGGGAGCAACGGAGAGGATGCGGGGGTCCTGGAGATGGCAGTGCGCGTCGAAGAAATTCATCTTGGAGGCAGCACCGCCGACGCAGCTCGTCATTGACTTTGCTTCCGGTCCTTTTCCTATTACTCTTGGCTGTTGTACGTTCCTATTCATCTCAACTGCAGCATTTTTTGTAGCGGGCCACACCAACTGAGCTTACCAAATATATGAATTCGAAATTATTTTTTCCAACTGCTGCAATAGATCTCAACTACAGCGTTCCATGTGAAAAGAGGAAATCGCAAATCTTACTCCAAGATTTTTACACCGCCTATAAATTAGCTCATTAATTCAAATCCTTCCGAAATAGTATTTATCTCAACATTATTATTAAAAATATTTTAAATAAATATAAGTATTTTAAAATTTTAAATTAAATTTTTAATATTATACATAATTGTATTATTCTAAAAAATATTTTAAAATTTTATAGATTTAAAATTAATCTGATAATTTTAGAATTTCAAACTATAAATTTAAAATATTTTTAAAGAATTTATAAATATATAAAAATTAAATTTGAATATAATTTAAAATTTAATTACTTAATTATATTTTTTGTAATAAATTCTGTATTAAATTCTTAATATTATGATGTAATAAATTAAAATTTTGAAAAGTAATTCTTGATAGATTATAATGAGTTTCTAATATGTATAATTAAACATGGGTTGATATATATGCCCCACAATGTAGAACCACAAATTATTACATAGCGTCGGCCAGAACTGGATATAGCAATAATATTATGAAAATTATTAAATCTGTTTTATTGCCTCTTCATATTCTCTGCTCCCATACGCTCGTCCCATCTCCTACTCCTTTGTTTATTTAGAAAAAATGCTTTGCTGCATAGATAATTATTTCTCATGTGTTTCGTGTTCAAATCGGTAAAATTGTCTGTGTCAAACATTACCCGTTTATTTATTCATTCTCTCGGACGAACACCATCGAGTGAGGCTGCAGCCATAAAGCAGATATATCTGATCTATCACTCACCCCCTCGAAGTGGATGGCACCCACAATGCCGTTCTTGGTGTCAAATGCCGACTTGACCGTGACGGATATCGCTTTCTCAAGCCAAGAAGCATCTGATAGGATATCTGGCACCAGATTATACCCTATCCCGATTGTAGGCCCGTCTTTGAATTTGTTGATGACTACAACCCTTGGAAACAATTTGACTGCTTGTTCTATTGAGTCGAGAGCTAGAGCATTTCGACTTTCTGATACTTAAAGTCGATATATTTACAGCAAACAACCAGGATTTCTGCATCCTGGCCCAACTTTCTTCTCATCAGCAGTCAGTAGAAATGCATAAATACATAAGAACGCAGGTATATCTACCCACGGTACCAGAATCACTCTCCACTGACCTTTGGGTGATTAGGTAATAGATATGAAATTTAAAGAAAGTCAAATTTTCTTTTTAGGAGATTGTGGTGAAAATATTCATAATAAATGCTCATTCGTTATCGTATTTCTTCGCATATGAATGCATCTCTTTCCCAAATACGTAGATAGTTCCGCATACTGTAATGTTTCTCTACTATTCGTCTTCTTCATTAAGGACTACAGAACTGCATAAGACAGTTTATGAGGATGACAGAATGTATAAGATTAATGAAGCTGCTACTTAGGCTGAAAAATAATTCGGTATCAACCGAAATCCATTCAATTTGGTCGGCTTTGTTTCTGGTGCAAAAGCTGGTGGGAGAATTAATTAATCAGAGCGGTGGATTTAGGGATCTTGTGGTAAATCAAGAAATAGGATGCTACTGCTTGTGGTTTCTTATGTTCGAAATTAATATCTTCATATGATGATATCATCAATGTAGTAAAAACATTGTGTTTACCGAAGCTAATGAATTTCAATATTGATCCAAACTTATTATCTATTTATCCGTTTAATAGCATAAAAGACTACTCGTCTTTCTCAATTAAATTTAAAGAATATATTAAAAAAGACATTGATTTAACGATCTTTCTTTCAACTTTACCAATGCATTAGTAATAACTAGGTTGACATTAAAAAATTTGAAAAATGGTCCCCATGAACAGTAATTAAGCTATAAGATTTTAATACTCTTTTTAACTACTTCTTAACCTTATTTTTAAAATACAGCAAGGCTCTGTGAGTTGAGAATAGTCTAATAACCTGGCAAAAATGGTGGATGACATGCTTGAACAATTAGAGTGGCCGCCCTCGGCCATTATCCAATTGAAGGCTCAGCCCAACTCATCTAGTCTAGCAAGTCTTACTGGTCGCTTCTTAGTCCAGTCACTCTCCACTCACCGCAGTCATTCTGCCTTTGCTGCCTCTCGCTCCAAGTATATCCTTTCGATCTTCCACCGCGCTATTTCTAAGTTAAACTAAACCCAAAATCTCCGCTAAAATCTCCGGCGGACCGCCGTTAGGGTTTCTTTTCCGGCGTCGGTGTGCATTTGATTTCCGATGGCTAGCGGCAGCGGCAATGGCGATGTGGATATGGGTGGTTGGTCAGAGCTTCTCAATTCATCGACGAAGCTTCTAGAACAAGCGGCTCCCTCTGCTCAGTTCCCCCCGCTGCAGCGCAATCTCGACCAGCTCGAATCTCTCTCGAAGAAGCTCCGCTCTAAAACCCTCCGCGCCGACACTCCCTCCCATTCCATAGAAGCCACTAGGTCTATTCTATCATCTTATTCTTACTTGGAACTTTAAGTGGTTTTTTTAATATAATTTTGGAAGAATGTTCTATTAGGCTTAGATAATCATTTTCTTTAATAATAGTTCTAAGCAGCGTAGCGTTCTGCTTCCATGTAAGAAGTTCACTATGTGGTGTTATAATTAAAATATTTGTGGCTGCAGTTGGTATGTACGTGACAGCTTTATGGTAACGATTTAAGGGTTGATGACTATCTTTATACTAAACCAATCAACCCAGGTCCTGCTTTGATGGCTATGTCTTTATATGTTATTAACTGGTGGTTGTGAACACATGATCGTCAGCTTAATACCATCCCTAATATAGACTAGAGAGGTTATATACTACAAATGAAGCCATTCCAACTAGACCTTTCTCTTGCTTTTGCTGTTGGTGCTGGTTCTCTTGGTTGTCAGAGTTATAATTAAGATTCACCTTCTGGCAGGTTGCTTGCTCGTGAAGGGATCAATGCAGAGCAGCTTGCTCGGGATCTCAAGTCTTTTGAGCTGAAGGTATTAACTTCACTTAAAACTACGAGTTTTAGTGGAAGTACAGTGCACGGGTACTACACTGCAGACATGGAGAACAGTTGTGTAGTTGTAACTTGTAACAGTATCTGTCTATGTTGAGCCTTCTTAAATTTGAATGATTGCTGGATATATGAATGTATATTCTAGGTCTTATGTGAACATAAGTATAGCGGGTTTCATTATTTTAATGTATGACCCGTATGATATTTTTTGTTACATGTTGTATAACTTGTAACAGTATCTGTCTATGCTGAGCCTTCTTAAATTTGAATGATTGCTGGATATATAAATGCATCTTTTAGGTCTTATGTGAACATAAGTATAGCGAGTGTCATTATTTTAATATATGACCCGTATATGTAGTGATACTTTTTCTTACATGAATGATTTGAGCACTTGGATCTTCTTTAATTTTGTTTTCCCGTGTTCTTGAGCTTACCTTGAGGGACATGCTTTGGCGATTTAACCTTGTTGATTGGCTTCTTAATGGTGTGGTTGCATTATATGAGTAGTGTAAAATATTTTCGTATGAGACTAATAGTCTTTGACTTGTATCTGATATATAAATTTCATTTTCTGAAGACAACATATGAGGATGTTTTCCCTTCCGAGGCGACAACTGTTGAAGAATATTTGCAGCAGGTATGAAGATTCGTTGGTTTCTAGTCAAATTAGTTTTTGCTGAATCGCTGATGCAGATAAAAGTCTATTTAACTGTCTATTTAATGGTAGGGGAGGTGTAATATTCTTTTTCCTTGTCAATATCCTCTTAAATTTCTCATTGTTGCATATGGGAATGCTATGGTTTGGTATCAGCTGGTTCCTAGAGGCAAGTAAATCTTCCATTAAGTTAGTTGAGTGAACTTGTTTCACACTCTCTAGCTTGCTATGGCACTGATATTCTCTGCCATCCCTAAAGGAGATATCACCTCCCACCTAGTAGTTATTTAGCTTTGCTTAACACTTCAGTCAGACTTTCTCATCTGGTGAACTAAGATTTAGGACTCATCATCTTCTGTTGTCTTATGACTCACTGTCCAATAAAGATGCCAACGAGGTGGGAGACCTTCCACAAATTATTATAACACCTTTTGAATTGAGCTTTCAAAGCATGGACCACCAATTAGAGTGTTTGAAGAGAGGCGCTTTGGACTGTAAATGTGCTATCCAAAAAGTATCCTAATTTGAGTTTTAATTTTTCTTTGAAATATGCATGACATATGAATGTGCATGTCTAAGTACCATGCGTGTGAGCTTGCATTGAAAGGTAAAAGTAAGAGGTGAATTGTTTGTTATGCTATTTGCATGCATGTCTAATTAATGTGATAAATGTTGCAGGTCCATGAAATGGCAATTGTCTCATCCATTCAAGAAGCTCAAAGGGACAATCTACGTAGCTTTAATGATTACATGATGCAAGTTTTAGAGGTTAGCACACTTTAGTTGGTTTACTAGTTCTTTTTGCTTGTGACTTTTGTCACCAGATGGTTTTCCCCTTACCTGAGAATTACATTGTTATTACCTCTGTTGATCATCTAAAATATATATTGTTTAGTCTTAGTGTCCTAAGTAAGCATCGTGCTGCCTGTTTTGCCTAGTACTATGCCTTCTGAATTTGGTCAGTGATACCATCAATATTAAAATTTACCTGTTAGGAATCTGCTTTGAGAAGTCCGCTCTGTTATATTTTCAATCGGATCATTATTGTAATTTGTCTAAAGATAATGTCTGTTTGGTGGATTTTTCCTTTGTGGTAGTTATGCTTTATGAGTATGTTTCTGGATAAAAAATTGATTATTAATCATAGTGGTTTGCCATGTTTTCAACCTAAGCTAGTTCCACATTGATGAGGTGCTGCTGTAGGATGATTGGCAAAAGGAGAAGAAAGACTTCTTGCAAAGTTTGAGCCGGCTTTCTTCTTTACCTAGAGCAAATACTAATCTCTTAACAAGTGGTATGACTCGTGCAAGTCAAATCTCATCTCCATCAAGTCCTCAAGTCTCTTCAGGCCAGCCCCTAGCAGTGCTTCCAGCTTCAAGCGACAAGCCAATCATTGAAAAGAAAGCTGCGGTTTATGCTGAAACTGTGCGGCAACTAAATGCTGCAAGGTGTAGTGGCTTGCCTTTCAAAGTAAGTTCTGCATTCTACTTTTATAAGGTGTCACACCGTGTATGATGCTGGTGCATTGCCATTTTTTTTAAACTTTCTTCTAAAGAATAACTTGGCGGTGTGGACTTGAGCTATCTTGCCGCAAAGTCTCCTTTACCACTGGGGGTGAACACGAATTGAGGATTAGATGCGGGTGAAATTTCCGCCGATGGCTTAGATGTTCAGTCAACTCCCTCCCCCTTTGTGGGCCCATTCTTATCAATCCATTTGGTCATCCTGCCTACAAACAGGAGGTTGAAACCAAAGATGCAATGTTAGAGGCACTTGTATTTATGATGTTGTGCAGGTTCTTATCATTTGAGTTAACCTATTAAGAACAGGAGGTTGAAATTAAAGATGTAATGTTAGAGACACTTGTACTTATGATGTTGTGCAGGTTCTTATCATTTGAGATAACCTATTAAAAATAAAATTTAATATATTCGATAAACAAGCTTAGATGATTGCGGCATAGCTAAATCATGTAGCTTATAGTGGTCACAAAATAATTCTTTGAATAAGTCGGTTATCACGTTAATATCAAAAGATATTTGGTTTTGGTATATCAGGGCAGCCATGTGTCCTTATCTTTTTGGTGTATAACCAGCTTGCATATAGTAGGGAGTCATCATGTGGACGCATAAACAGCTTGTGTATAGAGTGCAAATTGGTCCTTGATATATGCTGTCTAGAACTACTTTTGATTATCTCTTCTGTTGTTAACTGATTTCACATATTTTCTTCAGCCTGCTACTGCTTTCAGAAATGCGTATGAAAGCTCTTCCGTTGATGTATCTGGTGGGAAGTCGGTTACCATGCAGAAAATTTGGCACCTGATACAGGTGATACTGAATATAACACGTTGGTATAGTACATTTTGCTATGCCTTTGTTTCTTATGGATTGAGGCTGCATAATCTGGTTCTTTCCTTGTCATTCATCCATGTATTCATTTTAATGAAAGCTAAAATCAAGCTTATGTATGCAATGTTTTGATGGTTTTCAATTATTATACCTTTAGATGTTGGCTGGTGAGAACTCTGTCAATCAGCCAAAGGTTTCAAGGAAAATGTCATTGGTGATTGGGGCGAGGCGCCATCTGGAGTGGGGGCACGAGAAGTATATCCTTGATACCATACAAAGCCATTCTGCACAGGTAACATGCTTTGGCTAATTTAATAGGCTTGGTATATGCTATTTGATTGCCCATGTGAAACATATCTAGCTGATAATCAGTCATGTAACCACATGGTCTACATTCTTTCTTTGTAAATTGGTTAGATTAGCACATGCTTGGTGCAATAAGTGTTGTTCCTTCTAGATGCCAAGGGCTAGTTGGAACATAGTTGGTATGCCAAAAGCACGTTGTCAATTGCTGTTTGCTATATATAACATCATCTACTTAATTTTTCATGGTACAATAAGTTTTAATTTTTCTTAAAATCATGATTTATCATTGTTTGTATCCAGAAAACAGTAGAAAATCTCTTTTCACATGTTCTAACATTATACGAGTATGATCGTAGATCCATCGTGTGAACTTGTAATTTTCTTTTAAATAGTTTGAGCAAAATTGAAATTATTTACAGTTTTGTCTTTTTTTAACCTTGCTTTGATTTGATCGTATTTTTCCAAATACTTCGACTCTTTCTACACATTGATTATCAACACAGCAATTGGATCCTAAGATCACATTTCATGTTCTAGTCAATTTTGTCAGACCATGATAGATCATTTACCTGATATCAAGGTTTTTGATGCCAGCATGGGAAGCATGGCACCTCGGCACGTGCCAAATCAGAGTTTAAAAAAACTACGCTCGGCACCAAAAACTTGCTTGGATTTCGTTGGCTCGTGATATTCGATTGACCTGGGATTGATAATGAATAATCCACCTTGATACCCTTTTAAGTTGCCTGTTTTGGCTTAAGGATATGCTAAGCATACTTTGGTATCAACTTGCATTATGGCAAACTAATATATGACAAAACAATATTCTTACAGTCGTAATTGATCCTGTTTGTTGCAGATTTAAAATCATTTTATAAAGTGGATTAGACTTCATTTCCAATTTATCAAGTTTTGTATATTTGCTTCTACATTTCTAATGCTTATCAATAATACCTACTAGTTTGTTAAAACTTACTGCAAAAGCGGAAGGAATTGATGTTTGCTGATGTCTCTGCTATGAACCCTTGTTTTTTTTAAGGCTGCTCTAGGAGGTGCTGTTGGGAATCTGCAGAAGATACGCGCATTTCTTCGGGTTTGTTGAGTTTCACTTTTAAGTTTTAATAACATACATAGTTTCTCCCCTTCTTTTTTTTTTCCACTTTGAGACCGTCTTCTTACTCACTTCCATAATTAGGTTCGTCTGCGCGATCACGGTCTGCTAGACTTTGATGCAGGTGATACAAGGCGGCAACCTCCGATAGATACAACATGGCAGCAGGTTTTCTTTCTCAATTTTACACTTAATGTTGTTCAGACCTTTCTTGCATTGGCTTCTCCTAAATATGAGTGATGGGAGTTGCATAGAGCAAGGAATTGGGTGGATTATAAAACATGCAAAACATATTGCCCTTAATTCTTATGGAAGCTAGGTTGATATTTTTATTGTTGTTGTAGATTTTTTGTTTAACCTTATGTGTCCTTAAGAGAACCAAGCTAGGCTGTTTGAAATCTGATAACTGATCCTTTAGTGTCTATCTTAAGGGAACATCTATCATATGCTTTTAATTTCTGGAGTTTAACAGCATTATGACTCCCACTACTGTATAATACCTCATCAAGGAATTTTTTTTTCCCGAAATTTGTAATATAGAAAGATAAATCTAAACTTGTGCAATGGTGTTGTATCTCTCGAGTTTTTCTGTGCTATACTGGAACTTAAAACATTTGGGCGGTTTCCCATTACTATGCTCTTTTCCTCTTTGTCCAGCATCTCTTTTCTTTGTCAATATGCAAGGACAAATGAGTTGAATAATAACTATTTACTAAAAGCTTAAGTCATTCACAATACAGAATTTGAGAAATATTTTTGATCTTTTGGATTCCCATTCTCTGAGTATGTGATGTTGTTTAGTATTGCATCTTGTTAATTCATCATTGTCTTTAATCTAGGATTGTTTTTTTTTAAAAAAAAAAATTCCTTTGCTTCGTCAGATATACTTTTGCTTGAATGGTTTGGTTCTGTTCTTGCTTTGTCAGATATACTTTTGCTTAAGAACTGGATACTATGATGATGCTAGATATGTCGCTCAATCTTCTCGTATTGCTCATCAGTTTGCCCCACAGGTAGTGCCCATCTAGTCTATATGCTGCTTTCTTCCTACCATTTATCTCCTGCTATAGGATGATTCTTTCTTTTTATGTTGTGGCAGCTAGCAGAATGGATCACCACAGGTGGAATGGTGTCTCCAGAGACAGCATCAGCAGCTTCTGATGAATGTGATAAAATGTTTCGGATTGGCGATCGAGCCGGACGGCCTGGATATGATAGGAAAAAGTTGCTGCTTTATGCCATAATATCTGGTTCTCAACGTCAAATTGATAGATTGCTTAGAGATGTGCCATCACTCTTTAATACAATTGAAGATTTCATGTGGTTTACATTGTCCACCGTCCGGGACTGTCAAAGTGGATCTTCTTCACTTGTTCTGGGCGAAGGCTTGGTCCCCTACACTTTAGAGGATCTTCAGGCTTATCTGAACAAGTTCGAACCTTCTTACTATACTAAGAATGGAAAGGATCCCCTTGTTTACCCTTATGTTTTACTTCTTAGCATTCAATTACTTCCAGCTGTCCAGTATTTGTCAAAGGAAACGGGAGAGGAAGGATATAATGTTGATGCTGTACATGTTGCAATTGTATTGGGAGACCATGGGCTTCTGTCTGAAGGGACTGGAAGTAACCAGAAGACAGGTGTAATGGACGCATGTGCAGAAGCTGCCAGCATAATACAACAATATGGTTCAGCTTATCTGCGTCAGGGTGATCACTTATTTGCTTTGGAATATTATGCACAAGCAGCTGCCATGATGGGTGGTGGAGAAATGTCATGGATTGGGCAAGGTGATACCGATCAGAAAAGGCAGCGCATCTTAATGCTGAAGCAGCTATTTGTAGAAATATTATTTCGTGATGGTGGTATTCCCCTTCTGCTTGGTTTAAGAGGTGCTGGAGAAGAAGGTTTGCTAAGAAATTATTTGATGGATATGCAAGCACGGCAGCAATTTTTACTTGAAGCAGCGAAGCGGTGCGAGGAAGCTGGGATGTATGAGAAGGTAAGTGCGGTTGAATATAATGCGGAATGCTTGTTTCACAATTACATTAATTTGTCATGAATTGTTATTTGGAATAATTTCATATCAGCCCTTCGTTTGTACCGTCCTCCCAAATAGGGCCTGTCCTTTTTTTTTCTTCTGGTAATTACTAAATCAAACCAAAATACATCTATCTAAATATTTTTTGTAAAAGTTTTGAATAGGAAAAAAAAAAGATTTTGATGTGTTGTACAATCTTTGTGCTGAATTTTCAAAAAATGTCTCCAATTAGGCGTTTTAAGGATACAAAGTCTATACTAGTTACAAAAACTTTGGAATGTCAAAATATCTGTTTAGAATCATTTTTTGAAATAGCTCTGAATGGAAAATTTGTAGAGCACACTAAAATCTATTTTGTTTTGTATACACAATTTTTCTAAAAAATTCTTATACATATATGTTTTGGAGTGGTTTTGCACGTTTTTAAAAAACTTATATGACAGTTTTGCACAAGGGTCTTTTTAACAAAACCGCTTTGGTGTTTTTTTTTGGCATGTTACATACTTATTATCTGTACTGATTCTTGTTTGATTCAGCAATGCAGTTATGCAATTGTTTTTAGCTTTGCCGGTTCATTGTTAAAATGTCCAAATTTATTAAGTGCAATTGTATCTCCATTTGATTTATTTTAACATTGTTGATGCAAGAAGGCCATTGTCGTCGTGCTATTTGAGACGATAACATTACTCTTTTCTTTTTCCACTCTCATATCATACATATAACTAACTTGAAATTCATTGTGGACGCAAAGGACGAATCTGCATTATGTATAGCTAGCTAGTTTGTCTCCAGTTTATTAGTTTCTAACCAACATAATAAGACTTTTTAACAGATGCGGATCCGCTGCTCTCCTCTCCCTGCGCCCATCGCTGCATCCACGATCCCAACCGTCCATCACGCGCAGCATTTATCTCGAGACACTACTTAAAATTTTTGTCGGCTCATTTGACCTATTTTTAAACATTTTTATGAGAATTTTAAACTATAAAGTTGTAGATTTTAATATGCTCTACAACCTTATAGTTAAACAATTTTTTAAAAATATTAAATATTATATTAAAATAATAATTAAAATTTTAATATATTATTCGATATTTTTTCAAAATTTGTTCAACTACAAAGTTGTAGATCACATCAATTTATAATTTTGTAGTTCAAAATTTTTTATAAAAATATTTGAAAATAGGTTAAATGAGTTGCCGTAAGTTTTGTATATTGCGAGACATTATACAAAATTTATGGGAACTTATTTAACCTGTTTCTAGCTATTTTTATGAAAAACTTTGAACTAAAAAGTTGTAGAGTTTGGTGTGATCTGTAAATTTATAGTTTAACAATTTTTTAAAAAATATCAAATATTATGTCAAAAAAAATAATCAAAATTTTAATTATTATTTTAACATATTATTCGATATTTTTTTAAAAATTATTTAACTATAAAGTTGTAGAACACATTAAAATCTATAATTTTTTAATTTAAAGTTTTTTGTAAAAATATTTAAAAATAGGTTAAATAAGTCGACGGAAATTTAAATAGTGTATCGAGATAGGTGCTGCGCATGATCGACGGCGAGGATGGAGGGAGCAGTGGCCGAGCGCAGGGAGGGAGGAGCAGCGGATCCGCGTCCATTTTTAACCAACGATGTCGCCGTATCCGCTGCCGGCTTCACCTCCACTGGTACATCTTCTTTGTCTTTGTCAGCGGGCCAGTGGAACCGTGGGTTCCGCAATGGCGACATTGATGTCTTGCGGCGGTCGATCGATCCACTCCTCAACCCTAGATCTCAGCCCCTCGCCGTTCTAGGTGAATGCTATCCGTTGTTACGATTTTAATTTTTTCTTCGTTCATCTTTCGTCGAGGTTGGAAGATAACAAGGAAGAAGAAGGGAGGAGGAGTGATTGTGCTGCATCTATGCGGCGCGGCGGAACATTTGTACCGTGCGGGCACTGTCGCAACTGCACAGCTGCCAAATTCAGATAGATCCGAATTTAACCCGAACCGCCCCGAATTATAAAACGCTTTGGTTCGATTGGGTTAGGATCTAATTTGGTTCCGGTAAGTCTGCAAATATTCCGTTCGGATCGAGTGTTTTAAATACGGGTCGGGTTACCCGGATGCTCAGCCCTACAAACAAATTGCAGTATTTCTATTTGGGGTGAAGTTGGGAAGCGTCTGGGATTTTCTCTTTTCATTCTTATATCATACCTATAACCTATTGGATATAATGCGATTTCAAGCAGAATAATAATAATTCAATAATTATTTAGATGAATAACAGAACTATCACGATATGACAATTATGGGTACAAAAATTCTTTCACAAAATAATTTAAAAATAATAACAACGTTACAAATATTTGATGCGGTAGAAGAGTTGTATTTATAAAGCTGTTAAGTTACTGCTGGGAGAACAAGTGGCTCTCCCAACTCTGATGTGGTACAAAGGACCGCTTCAGCGGTTTTCTTTTATTAATTTAATTTAGTTTTAATTTTTAAATCAATAATTTTAAAATAAAAGAATAACATAACCAACTTGAAATTCATTTATAGACGCAAAGGACGAATCTGCAATATGTACAGCTATTAGTTGTCCAGTTTATTAATTTCTAACCAACGACTTTTTTTTTTTTTTTTTTTTGGGAGATGGAAGGGATTGGATACCCCATGTTAAGTCTTCTGCAACTCTGTAATCCGGTATTTGGTCTGGATCGGTCTGGGAGGAGCAGGAGCGAGACACCAAATTTAACAATTTATAGCTTCCATGGGTCCTACCTCAGTACTCCTAAAAACAAAAATAAACACTCTCACTACTCCAGTCCCATGTGACACCTTCTATGCAAATTCATTAAACGGTAGATATTGATAACAAGTTGGCTTGGTCAGTATAAAGAAATCACACATGCTAACGTGGCACAATTAAAATCACACATCATGATGGTATAATTTTGATATTTTGTGCAAATCACGATGGAGTTGTGCGGATCACGAGGCGTGTGTGTGTGGTTGAGATTGATTGTGTGTGGTTTGTTGGGTAGTTTGTTGGGGTGAGTAGTATTTTTCTATTCGAAATGATGAAGTCATTGAAAAAAAAATACCAACGATTTAACAACTTAGGCAGTGGCGGAGCCACATATGGGTTGGGGGGGGGGGGGGGGGGGGGGGGGGGGGGGGGGGGGGGGGGGGGGGGGGGGGGGGGGGGGGGGGGGGGGGGGGGGGGGGGGGGGGGGGGGGGGGGGGGGGGGGGGGGGGGGGGGGGGGGGGGGGGGGGGGGGGGGGGGGGGAGGGGGGGGGGGGGGGGGGGGCAGAAAACCATAGGAGTTTTGATTACCAACGATTTTAAAACCCGTTAAGATTTTGGAGCACCAAAACACCTATGTAGAAGCATATTTTGAAAAAATTTTAAATATAAAATTTATAGATCTCATCAAAATCTACAATTTTTATATTGAAAATATTTTTAAAAAATATATGTAAGTATTTTTTAGGTTGCACGAATTGAGAATAGGAAGATAAAACGGGATCAGAATATCCGGTCTCTATTTATACCACCCCTATATTTCTAAAAAATCAGTCGAAAAATTAAAATTTTTTCCAAACTCCTGCATAATTGACTTTCTAAAAATCACAATCTACCTAACTACACCAATTCCTAATTCCTAAATTGATGCCGACAGTGCGCCAGCTGCCGACGGCTGCAATCTACCTATGTTTCAATTATTATAATTTATAATTTGTAATTTTCAACCATTACAATTTACGATTATGTTTCATTATTGTAATTTTGTTGCAAACTATATTTTATTGCTACTGTTCTATTTTTATAACTTTATTGCTATTTATATTTTTATTATTGTTGTCCTGACTGTTAAAGAGTCGTGTTTTTAAATTTGTCTTTAATGATAAATAATCTTTATATAATATCTGAATAAAAATTTTTACCTGCAGATAATTTTCGCCCCCCCTGACCGGAAATCTGGCTCCGCAACAATCAACTAGTCTAAGGTGACTATTTGAAGTCTTCAATTTTAAAGAAGCAAAGTTCAGAAACTATGTAGTTTGATCTTATAATACCTTTCTTGGAAATGAGAGAGCTAAATGAACGACTCGGTCCTTAAGTTGTAGGAAGATGAATGCGGGATGCTTCTACCTCATTAAATATGATCTTATCGGTTTAGAACAGGTAAAATATTGAGTGCTTGTTTGAAAAGTACTTAATAAGATTGCTATGTTAAAGATGAAGACTTTCCAAAACAAGCACTCAATATTTTACATTCAGGAAACATGCAGGTAAACGCGGGATGTTGATGGCCACGAATTTCTAAGAGGAGAAAAACATACCTGGTATCAGTCTAATATCTTCTATCTCCGCGTTTACCTGCTATTTGATTGGCCATGAATCTCTAAGGGGAGAAAAACCATGACTCTCTGGCTACATGTTCTAGTTCTTCTCCTTTCATCTTCACCTATTTTGCTTCACCAAAACAATCTTTGCAACTCGCTTAGCGAAGCCAGGTTGCCAATCTGAATGCGGTAATGTGAGCATTCCTTATCCATTTGGCACTACGGAAGGCTGCTACTTTGATCCAAGCTTTCTCATTACCTGCAATTACACTTTCAATCCTGAAATGCCAACACCGTTCCTTACTGACAGTAACATCCAGGTGCTTCAGATTAGCCTCTATGTTGGCCAAGTCCAAATCAATCACTACAAGGCCTATGATTGCTATGACAAGTCCGGTTACATTAACAAGTACAACACTCCTTCCATTAATGTCATTGAGCCATACATGTTTTCCCCCATCAACAAGTTCATTGCTGTAGGCTGTGATACCATCGGTCATATTCGGGTAAACCATCGCCGTAGGCAATATTATTTAATTTTTTTCTTTATTTGGTGCAGTGAGCTATGGTTGTGCTCCAGCTTTGTTGTGTTATTCTTTTGCTTCTTCGATATCTCAATGAAAAAACTTAGTAGGGCAACTGTTTTATACCCCCTCTGTTTTACTTAAAGAAAAGGGGAAAAAAAAGAAATAGATGTTTCATGCAATCTTCTTTTTACCAACTTTTTTGCAATCTTCTTTTACATGTTTCATGCAAGTAGATTCGTCTAATCTGTACATATAATTAGGATTTTCAGTAAATTATGTTGATATGAACCTATCCAAGATTACATGCATAAAGATAAAGAGCAAAAATAAGGGAAAAAACAAGAAAGATTCAATAGAATTAAATCTAGACGTTGTTGTAAACTTCTATCCATGCAGGATGCAGATAAGAGGTTCACAACTGGTTGTATATCAACTTGTAAGTCCCCTTCCCACATAAGCAATGGGACATGTGAAGGAATAGGATGCTGTGAAACCCCCATACCGAGGGGCCTCCAATCGTTTGACATTATAATCGACAGCTACAAGAACCACACCAACTGCTGGAGTTTCAATCCTTGCAGCTATGGCTTTCTTGTTGACGAAGGCTGGTTCAATTTTAATATTTCAAGCTTTTCTTGGCTTCAAGATTTGGAGTATGTTCCTGTGACTTTAGATTGGGCAGTTCGTAACCAGACCTGTAAAGAGGCGAAGAACTTAACAAGTTATGCATGCGTTGCTGAGAACAGTGTCTGCTTGAATAGTTCAAATGGTGTCGGCTACTTATGCAACTGCTCGGAGGGGTACTATGGAAATCCTTATCTTGAAGGCGGATGTGAGAGTAAGTACCTTTTTCATCTTTATATGATGATTGGCTTTCAACAAATTGAACATTGAGAGTGCCATTCTTTTAAGGGAAGTTGAGTGTTAGCCCAGATTCATAACTTAGTTATAAATCAGCCTTGGATTCAAATATTTGCAAAGTTCTTGGTGTGATATATAACTTTTCCATTCAAAGTTCTTCCAAACTAATGCTTCTAGATGTATGCATATTTGAGGCTCCAAACTCGTAGAGGGTTTAAAAACTTATCCGCTAACTGCCTAAGACCATGGTTTTCGGTGCCGGTAGGCACAGCCCGTGCCGGACGGTACGTGCCTATTCCGGGAGTTGTCGGCACGACACGAACCGGCACGGCACGTACCGAAATATCTTATATTTGAATTTTTAAATTAATTTTATATTTATATTTTTAGTTTTTTTTAAAAAAAATAATAAATAAATGTATATCGGTACGGTCGGCACGGGACCATCGGCATGGTCGACACGTGCCGAGATTTGAGTTTACCAAAACTCGACTCGGCTCCATACGTAAAACCTTGCCTAACACTTTGGAGTCTCAAAACATCAACTTAGAAGTATTGTTTGAATTTAAGAAAAATAGATTGTGATGAGAATATAACATGTGTTTGGACATTTTGTCTTTTTATGCCTCCCTAATATGTTTTGGCCGAAATGTGCCCTTTGCCATGAGAAATGACAAAAACATCCTCAATTTTTTTTATTACGGAAAAAGCTAAACCGCTGTCACTGTAGTAGTTTCTTCCTTTTTTTAACACACAATTATCTCTAATATATATCTCTCTCTCCCACTTGTGCAACCAGCAACGCCACATGCCGCCACTGCATGACCAATATTAAAATCAGAACTTTCTGGAAATTTTTTTTTTTTAAAATAACGAATATGGTTCACCAAGTGTTTGTTATATTGCCTAAAAGGACTCGTAAAAGTTTTTCTTCTTGAATAATTAAGTAACAGTATATAATGTTGTCAAAATAATTGAAAACTCTTCCACTATACATAAGAACACCGAAAAACACTTAGAGTCACATACAAACACTTAGAAAACATACACGAATATATAGGAACAGTTGGGAACACTTAGTGAACTATTTGTGTTCCTAAGTATTCCCAAGTGTTCGTGTGCATTTTCTAAAAGTGTTTGTGTGTGTCTCTAAGTGTTCTTAGGTATTTTTATGCATAGTAGAGAAGTCTCTAAGTGATTGGACAACGTTATATGGTATTTTCTTAACTTTTTATGAAGGTAAATTCGTTAAAAATGCATGGGAATACCATGTAATATTGTCCAAACACTTGGAAACTCCTCTACTAGGCATAAAAATACCTAAGAGCACATAGGGATACACAAGAACACTTAAAGAAATGCCCACGAACACCCACAAACACCCCTGAACGCCCACGGCCAACATGGGTGTACGGGGTTTTGGGGGTGTTCGGGAGTCTTCCTGGGTGTTCGGGGGTGTACGTGGGTGTTCGGGAGTGTTTGTGGGTGTTTTCCGTGTGTTCGTGGATTGTTCGTGCGTGTTTGTGGTTGTTCGGAGGTGTTCAGGGGTGTTTTCGTATGTTCGTGGGTGCTTGTATGGGGTGTTCGGGGGAGTGTTCATGGATGTTTAGGGGTGTTCAGAGGTGTTCGGGGGTGTTCGTGGGCGTTCGCGTATATTCATATTTTTTTTAGAATAAAAAAAATTGAGGGCATTTTTGTCATTTTCAACGGCCAAAGGGCACATTTCGGCTAAAATAGATTAATGGGGCATAAAAACACCAAATCCAATTAAGTGGGCATAAAAAGACAAAATGCCCTTAGTATTTAAAGTTTTTTCTAAAATACTTCCATGTAGATGTTAGGGCGTAGATCATAACTATGATTAGGGGTTGATTGGTAAATGATTATGATCATGATTATTAATCAGGAGTTTATTTGTAATACAGATTCAAAGCAGGAAATCGTGATTATGATCATTTGAACAATAACAATTGACCAATAAGCATTATTGAGAGAGTGGAGAGAGAGACCAAATTAACTATGCAAATCATGACACATAATAGTGGCGTTCATACACCGGTCCGGACCGCAAAACCAAATCGGACCAATTGGTTCAGTACGGCCTAGTCTAGATCGGTATATGTTTGGACCGGTCCGCGCTCCGATTTCAAGTGCCAAACTTGTCTTTGGTATGGTGCGGTCCATATAAAAAACTGGTGAACCTTAATGAGGATCGGTTTAAAGCTTAGGGCCATGCCAGTCTCTCCCAGTGCCTATAACCATTGGCACTGGTTCGTGCCACCTCACACGGGATATGTTGATCGTCTAATAAATCTTGTTTTAGACTATCGTCATAGCTCTCAAGGCTATTGCTAATGTGAACTTGACTGTGCATATAGATATTGATGAGTGTGCTGGGAACAATACGTGCATATATTGCAAAGACACACCTGGAAGTTACCAATGTTACTGCCCCAGAGGCATGCGTGGCGATGGAAGAAAGGATGGTAGTGGTTGCCAGCAGATATATCCATTGATCTTGAAGATTGCAGGTGATTCAATCTTAAGTTCTATAACTGAAGTCAAAATGCATGAGTATAGGTTAATTATCTTCATTACTGGTTTTAAATGCATTGTAGGTGGAGGTTTTGCACTGTTATTCCTATTTATAATTGGTCCCTGGTTATATTGGGTTTACAAGAAGAAGAAACTAATAGAGCTCAAGGAGGAGTTCTTCAGAAGAAATGGCGGCTTCTTACTTCAGAAGCAAGTATCTTCATTTGAAGGCAGCTCTGGTGGAACAACGATCTATGGGAATGAAGAACTTGAAGCCGCAACTAAGAATTACAGTGAAGCTTTGGTACTTGGGCGTGGAGGGTCTGGCACGGTATACAAAGGCATTCTACTGGACAAGACAGTTGTTGCCATCAAGAAATCTAAGATTACAGATGAAAACGAAGTAGAACAGTTCATAAATGAGTTGGTTGTCCTCTCCCATATCAATCACAGGAATGTCGTAAAGCTCCTAGGTTGTTGCTTGGAGAGAGAAGTTCCTTTACTGGTCTATGAGTTTGTCTCCAATGGGACCCTCTCCCACCACATCCATGATGAAAATCTCAGGGGTTCGTTGTCGTTGGAAAATCGTTTGAGGATTGCAGCAGAAACCTCAGGAGCATTGGCGTACTTGCATTCAGCGGCATCGATATCTATCATTCACAGAGATGTGAAGTCCACGAACATACTCTTGGATGACAACTATACTGCTAAAGTTTCTGATTTCGGAGTCTCGAGATTGGTACCGTTTGACAAGCAAGGGCTCCTTTCATTGGTGCGAGGAACATGTGGTTACTTGGACCCAGAATATTTTCTAACAACCCAGTTTAACGATAAGAGTGATGTCTATAGCTTCGGGGTGGTACTTGTTGAACTTCTTACAGGAGAAAAGCCTGTCGACATGAGTAGGCCACCTGAAAATAGAAACTTAGCAATGCATTTTTTATCTTGCATGAAGGATGGTCGGCTTTTTGACATTCTGGAGGCCCGTGTAATTGATGAGGGTTCTCCAGAGCAACTAACAGCTGTTGCAGAGCTTGCAAGGAGATGCCTCAGATTGAGAGGGGAGGATAGACCGTCTATGAAAGAAGTTGCAACGGAGTTGGAGGGCCTGAGAGGAACCGGCAACCATCCTTGGATTAATGAAGTTGAGGATGAACAGTTACTCCTGGGGGAGGACAGATCATACAACGTCATCAATGGTGAGAACGATTCATCAGTTCATATCGTGCTGCCTTTTGATATTATGCGATGATTTCAAGTCAAAGTTCGCCAACCTTACATATACAGTTGTGAGTTTATACTTCATTGTTTTCATTCCAGCTCAATGTTTTATGTGTTATTGTTGTTGGTACATCTAAACTTAGTTTTATTTGTAAACAATTGTTGCACACATATTTGTTTACTGTGAATAAAGTGCCGTAGACGGTGTTTTCTCTCCTCATTTAAAAAACAAACCCCGTAGATATTTCATGAATTCACATCGATAGTTGTTTGCAGGAATGTTATAATGCATTATGTAATTAGATGATACTGAATCGAATGTGAGAAAAAAAAAATTGTAACAAACAAATGATAAGTCAACTAACCATTTTGTATGGTAATCTTACATGCGTAATAAAAAAATATCTTACATATACAATGACAGAGCCACATATAGGTTACAAGCTCAACTGAAAAACAGAATACAAAGTATGTAAAGGTGGTATTAGATGAGGAGAAGAAAAGCCGAAGCTTGTATAATGTTGCACATATCTTCTCGTCCATAACATAAATGATGTTTTTTTTTTTTCTCGTCAAAGAAAGATAACGATACGGTTCTCAAATCTTGTCACAGAATTTCTCCAAAAATCAATTCTGTTATTCTGCGAGGATAGAACTTTACACTATGCAACGTTGAATTGTACTGTTTAAAAGTCAAATCAACTGATTTAGAGGGAAAGTTGGTGAGATATTTTGGAAAACTCCAATATCACTAGATCAACGATGCATGGTTACGTCCTCCTTTTCCAATACTATAAAAAAGAGCTTCTCCAATTCCTTCTACAATTCCTTAGATCTAATCCTTTACAATTGGCAAACGTTTGGGCTTCGCCCGATAGCAAGAATCCAACGGCTTATGAGGGGTGAAGGTGTTGTCAAGAATTCCCTAAAATAAACGTAGTAGTATTTAGGATAAGCCACTTTGTGAACTTGTGTCTTGGAGAATGCAGTGAGTGAGGTCAGTTCTAATAGCCGCCCTCAATTCTGGAGATCGCAGACTTGTCATAGTTATGGGAATCGCCAACAGATGTGAGCATGAGAAAGCAACGATCCTCCTTCTGCAAATGCACGAACTCGAGATAATCCGATATCTCTGCTCACAGTAGAACACATGTCTAAAGATTCTCAATTGTCATCATGAATAGACCTAGCAAAATTATACCTGTACACGTGGATCTGTAGGCACCCTTCCGCAACGGACATGTAAGAGAAATATAAAAAAAAAGGGATACGGGTATCATCCGTCCGTACCCGCAAAAGATCGATAAAACTGGCTGGTGCCAGTGGGTACCCTCACCCAAATCATGCGCAGGATGAATGCATCAAATGAACTCAGGTATCAACCCCCTCCCACCTCTCTCTCAACCAGCTACAGCTTGAAGCTGCACCCACCGCCCTCTCTCTCTCTCTCTCTCTCTCTCTCTCTCTCTCTCTCTCATTCTCAACTAGCAACGACGCTCCCCCCTCCCCTGCAACGGCCAGGAAAAAGAAATATAAAAAAATTGGGATGCGGGCATTATCCGCACGTACCTGCAAAATATGGGTAAATCGGGTGGGTACCCGCATCCAATGCGTACACGACATCAAATGCACTCGCAACGCATTCAATGCACACACAGTATTACACCCCACCCCCCTCTCTCTCAAGCAGCTGCAGCTTGAAAGCTGCCCGCCCCTCTCAACACCTTCATTTTCTCAAGCATTGCTGCATATCATGGATGCATCTCAAAACTGCATGTGGTTTACCAGAATGCAAATCCTTGGGTGGCCTTGCAACAAATATCGCATATTGAATTCCACCTTCATGTTTATATAGAAAAACCACGGTTTTCGATTCGGGCGGCACGGCGCGTGCAGCCCGAAACATGCCCGATCCGCAGAGATCCGTCACCGAGCCGGCTGCAATGGCATCCCCCCCCCCTCCCTTTTTTTTTAATGTTGGCTCTGTTCATCTTCCGCAAGGAAGATGAACAATGCCTTTTTCTGATTTCACGCGCTGCGTGCGCGTGCGCACAGGCGGCATGTGACCTCCCTTGCGTTCGCGCACTCACAAACCCGAAATCACGTCCGAGACGCGTCTGGACCTTTGTTTTAAAAAAAAAAAATTCTAAATCATTTTTAATTAATTTATATTACAATTTTAAATATAATAAAAAAAATTATTTTTTTATTTTTAATCCTAATATAATTATACATATAATAATTAATAATCGAAATGGGTCGGTACATCACTTTCTGCATGATCGGCAGGTCTCGAGTTTAGAATTTACCGAATCTTGACTCAACACGGCATTGAAAATCTTGAGAAAACTAGTAAATCATATTAAAATAAATCCAAAAAATTTTACCAACAGTGGAATAACCAACTATGCTAAAAGCTAAAATTGATAGTACATACCTTGGTTTTCGGAGCCGGTCGGCACAGTCCGTACTGGATGGTACGTGCCTGTTCCGGCTGTTGACGACACGACACGAACCAGCACGGCACGTGTCAAAAAATCTTATATTTTAATTTTAAATTAAAATTAAAATTATTTTTATTTTTTAAAAATAACAAAGTTATATATATCGGCATGGTCGGCATGGCACCATTGGCACGGTCGGCACGGCACCATTGGCATGGTCGACACGTGCCGGGATCTGAGTTTACCGAAACTCGGCTCGGCACAGAAAACCTTGGTACATACATATTTATGTGTCTAACATGCCCTCTCTTGCTTAAGCTGAACTTTATGCGTGTTGCATGGGCTGATAGGATTGAAACCAGTAAAATAGGCTCTGATAACATGTGGAATAATTAACTCTACAAAAATAATCTGATAGCAGGGTCATTGTTTATCTTTCTAACAAACATATTCAGGATCTACCGACTAACCCATCAATTTTTAGTATCAAAAATCGGAAAGTTTGACATCCAGTTAAGGAATACCCTACCTAGTTTGACAGAGAAGAGAAGCCGGTGTTTCTGATGGAGGGATGGTGTTTGTAGGGATGGATGTTGCAGGAGCGCAAAAATCATACAAATCTTTGTCATTTTATGGCACATAAATCTCTTTCCTGCACCGAACTCCTTACAACCCATGCAAGTAAATAGGTAAAGCGATCCACCATCACTAGAGGATGCAAGTAATTATGGCAACATGGAAGATTTCCTCCCTTTCAGTCTCTGAATTTTCCATTAAACTTTTTGCCATTGGAGGAGAAACGCCTGAAAGAAATTTTCTTGATCTAGACTATGGTTTTAGGTGCCAGTCGCGGCATAGGCCATGTCTGTTCTGACAGTTGTTGGCACTGCACGAACCGGCATGGCACGTGACGAAAAATCTTATATCTGAATTTTTTTAATATATATATATATATATATATATATATATATATATATATATATATATACATATATATATAATATATATAATATATATATATATATATATATATATATATATCATATATATATATATGCAGGTACTATCGGCACTATTGGTATATGTTGGGATCTGAGTTCACCGAAACTCAGCTCGGCTCGGTACAAAAACCTTTGATCTAGACAAAGCCCATGCTATACTTGAACTATTTATTGCATGTTGCAGTTAAGCAGCTTAGCAAGAGTATTTGCAAAAGTTAAGACTTTTTTGGGAAACGATATATCCAAAAGTTTGTGTTTTTGCGTTTAGTTGCCAATTGACAGCTGTTTGATAAGCAAAAAGCCATCACTAAGATGCTAAAGCTTAAATTGCTAGTGAATATGAAACTGTTATCATTCCTCACTGGATAGAAGTTGAGGCTTTTCAAATATTTCGCTAAGATAATCAACCATTTTCTGATAAACCAAACAACCTACTAACAAGCGATATTATCTAGGAGATAATATAGTAGCACTATAAATACTGTCTCCAAGTATCAGTTTGGATCAAAGGATATCCGATAAAGTTCAACGTATGTCTTAACATTACTGCAGAGATTTACAAGTGGGAAAAAATATCACTTGTTTCTTTGCTTTCTGTCTCAACCTTTCTTTTCTGAGGATCTGATACTTTAGTCTGGCAAATATTGGTAGTGGACCCAACAAGAACTACCACCTTCTGCTAATAATGATCACATATGCAAGCTTTATTTTGCTTATGGATGTACGTTGCTTCAAACTATTTCAGATTTTTTAGAAGATAAAAAAAGGGAAAACCAACCTAAACCTATTCCTTTTCATTAAAGCAACATGTGGTTTTCTTAGGATGACTTTTGAAGAGTATTATTAAAAAAATAAAATAAATTAAGAAGACTTTCCCTAAGTCTATGTCTTATTATATAGTTTAATCTTAAATATTAAACCAATAGAGGTTAAGTCTTCTTTACTACAGTTATTCTTTGTCAAGATGTGTAGTACAGATGCTATCGGCATTGAAAATTAGCTTTGCCGCTCCCATTTTTTTAAGCTATTAGCTGGCCCTGATAAACAATTGGAGATTTGTCTACATGAAATGTGATACATGCTTTGATTTATATTTTTTTTATATATAATTTTTTGTTTTATCTCTGAGATAAAAAAGTTGATAGTTAAGTTTTAACACCTGTCTTTAATATAAAGTATCTTTCTACACAACTAATTCATCTGTACTCCGAACCTAAATAGCATTTGCTTAACTTCACGCAATTCTAGTTAAACAGTAAACGCATCGGAATGTTGGAATGGCCATGGTGCCAACTTGAACTCCTTATTGCAAGTTGGAGCTAAGCAGATATCCAGAGGAACTTGGAATTAAATGACTAATTGAAGACAATTCTACCAGGAAAGAAACTTGGAAAGCATAAAATGCAGTATTCGTATCATAGCAATGTTCTATGCCTCTAAAATCATCTCTAAATTTATCTATCTAATCTTCCCACCATCTATCAAATTATTCCATTACCTAATCAATTTAGAATGAGTTTGTAGATAAAAGTTGGAGGCGTATAGCAATTTTGTTCATATATATTAATTTGGAAGAAGAAGAATAGAACATCCAAAGTTCTCCACTCCTAGTAGACATTTCATTCTAGCATTCCAACTGTCACTCTCCTAAAAGAGTAACCTTGCAAGAACAAGATAAAATTGTATAGTTGCGGCAGATATTTCCAATGAAGCATTTCCGTAGCAATATCGGTGATTGTAAACTTTTCCTGAGGCTTTGACTCGTCAGGAAAATTATCCTATGTAATTTTACTCTCGAGAAAATTATAGCTTACTGATTAAATGCATGGTAATTCAAACTTGTATGATTTTAACTCGTGAAATCGTCGCTTTTGTATTAGAAAAATGGGAAATAAGTATGGAAATTGCAAAAGGCTTTGACCGATGACTAGAACTCTGACACAGGATGGTTCCTCGCAACATGAACGAAGAATTTGACTTTGCATTTCTGGATTTGATCTTATACTAAACCTTTCAAATGTCAACCAGGGATCTCAATGACAGCTGCCTTCCAATTACAGAAAAGAAAAAATGTATACACTTTCTTCCTGGAAGCCATCACTTGTTAATTCCTAGTCTGATTACACTGTAAATAGTCATGTGCAATGCTGCTAAGCCAGGAAGTTTGGTGTGAACATATATTCACCCTTGGACCACCAGGAGTTGGACCTTTACCATGTCATTGTAGCAAGTCGATGGTAAATTAGGTAGCTCAGAAATTGTTTGTTAAGTAGATTGTTTATTTATTTATTTTTTTAATCACCCCATCCAGACCCCCTCAGATAATACAAGCTTTTTTTTTTTTTTAAACCGCGCGTTGCCGTGGTAAAAAAAAATATATATCATTATGTATTTAATGATATTCATACTTGTTGCATCGAAAGTTTATTAAAAATTATTGAAACTTTATTAAAAGTTGTACAAACACGTAGAAAATATATCTAGAGTTTAAAACTAAATAAAATCATATTAAAAATCTATGATTTTTTAGGAGTTTCCAAGTACCTAATGAATTTAAAACAAAATAAAATTATATTACGGTATGCACAAATGCATAATAAATATATTTGGATTATTCTAAGATTTACAACTTGCATGTTAATTTTTTTTAAAAATATACTTCTAGATGATTATTTTTTACAATTTTTATGTTGAAAGGTTTTGTACAAAATAATTATAAATGAGTTTTCCAAAGGTCTAAAGTCGTAACAGGTTGAAAGTCAATATAAAAATCATAGATTCTGATAAGATCTAAATTTTAATGTTGAATTTTTTTTAAAAAAATACTTCTAAATAAGTATTTTTGAACTCTAAAATCTTAACGAATTTAAAAATATTAAATAAATGAGTGTTCTCAGAGTTTCTGAATACCTAACGGATTTAAAACAAAATAAAATAGTATTTCGCATAAATGCATAAAACATATATCTAGAGATAATTTTTAGAAAAACTTTCAACATGAAAACCGTAGATTCTGATAGATCTATAACTTTTATTTTAATTTTTTTTTAAAATAAAATACTAATAAGTATTTTGAATTATGAAGTTTTAACGGATTTAAAAAAAATTAAAATCTTAACGAATTTAAAATAAAATAAAATCGTCATATTTTAACCCGCCGAACTTTGGACTCTCAAAACGCCATTTAAAAGCATTTTTTCAAAAAAAAATAATATAAAAGTTGTTGTTCTTATCAATATCTACAACTTTGATGTTGAGAGTTTTTTGAAAAGATATTTCTAACTTAAAACAAAATAAAATTATATTTCGGTGCAAAAAAAATAATTTTTATGTTAAAAGTTTATATATTAAATATGTATACAGAGATAATTTTTGAAAAAATATTAAATATAAAAATAGTTGATTTTGATGAGATCTAAAATTTTCATGTTGAAAAGTTTGAAAAAAATACTTGTAAATAAATATTTTTTGGTTTCAAAATCTTAACGAATTTAAAAATATTAAAAAAATAGTTTTTTGAAAAATTCTTAAAGTTAAAAGTTATACTAGAGATCTAGATTTTAATGTGAAAATTTTTAGAAAAAGCTTTTAACATGAAAATCTTATATTCTAATAAGATCTATAACTTTAATTTTAAAAATTTATTGAAAAAATACTTCTAAATAAGTATTTTCAAAATTTCAGAATACCAAAGAATTTTAAACAAAATAAACTCGTAATTTATCCCGCCAACCATTGGACCTTTAGAACACATAATTAGAAACGTCTCCTCAAAAACTTTCAATATGAAAATTATAGTTCTTATCAGAATCTACAACTTTCATATTTTTTTTAAAAAAGTACTTCTAAATGGGTATTTGGTTTGGTCAAAATTTGAAGAAAAAGAGAAGAAAATTATTATAGCGGTTACTATAGTAAACTGTTTTAAAATCGTATTTTCATATGCAGAAACGTATAAAATACAAGTCTAAAGATAATTTTAAAAAAAAAAATTTAATGTTAAAATTATAGATTCTGATGAGATATATAACTTTCATTTTAAAAATTTATTGAAAAGATACTTATAAATAAATATTTTCGTAGCTTGAGAGTACCTGACGGATTTAAAATAAACAAAATCATATTTTGGTATAAAAAATATATAAAATATATATCTAAAAATAATATTTAAAAAAACTTTTAACAAAAAAATTATAGATTCTAATGAGATCTATAATTTTCATTTTGAAATTTTTTCGAGAAAACGCTTCTAAATGAGTATTTTGAAGGTCCGAAATTTTAACGAATTTAAAAATATCGTCCGTACAGCTACAGTTCACCGAGGCGGGGCAAAAAAAAAGTGGCATATTGCGTTTAAACCCAAAACTTTTTAAAAATTATATTTTAACCCGTCAAAGTTCGGACCTCCGTAACACTTATTTAGAAGCATATCTCAAAAAATTTTAAATATAAAAATTGTAGCCCTTGTTGAGATCTACGACTTTTATGTTGAAATTGTTTCGATAAAAAGCTTATAAATAGGTGTTATGGCCAGTGCAAAATCAAAATCTTTAAAAAATCGGGGTTATTTTTGACAAAATTCTCGGTCACTGTTGAGTGAACAGTGGGAGAGGCGTTGGGTTTTAGTATATGTAGTAGTAGTAATAGTAATAGTAATCCTTAGCGTCGAAACCTTGAAATGGCAAGTGGGGAGCGGACCACCTTCTGTACTGCTGTGTGACTGTGTCCGCATATATCATACCCCTATTTGTAGAGGCTTTGTGAGCACTGTCACGTCAGAATTTTTTTTTCATTTTCAGGAATTCATCTGTAAAGTTTAGAAAAACGGAAGGTTGATATGCAACTACCCCATTCATAAACGGAATCGGCTTTTGGCAGGACACGAACCTGCGCCAAGTCACCACGTTTTGGGTGCCATACGAGCTGACAATCAACTTTCCCACTCTTCCCTGAGCCGATTGTTAAGCCATCACTTGTAAAGATAAGTTGGTATTGATAAGTATACTAGTGGAGGTCTGACATGTATAGTTTGCATCATACTTCGTCTGGTTGTTCAATGGGAGTAAGGTAATCGAGTAACCATCTCGTTCTGGTGCGATACTTGGTGAGAGGCCTGCCCTTTGTACATGACCATCTCCGCCCTCTTATGTTGGATTCAAATCCTCTGTCCCAACTATCTATCCCGTTCTCTGTCCCAAACCTTTAAAATACATATTTATAAATATTTTTTGAAAAAATTTCCAACATAAAAGTTATAGATTTTATCAAGATCTATAAATTTTATATTAAAAATTTCTCCAAAAATTGCTTCTAAATATTTGTTTATAAGCCTCAAAGTGTTAACGGATTTTAAAACAGTTTTAATATCTGTTAAGGTGTTAATATTTTGGAACCTAAAAAATACATATTTAGAAACATTGTTTGGAGAAATTTTTAATACGAAAGTTATAGATCTTGATGAGATCTACAACTTTAATGTTAAATTTTTTTCAAAAAATACTTATAAATATGTATTTTGAGGGTTTGGGACAGAGGGCGGGATAGAGAGTTGGGACAGAGGATTTGAGTCCCTTATGTTTGCCTGATGATCTATAAAGCTCAATTTAAAAAATTTGTCCTACATTATTTTCTTGAAATAACATTTACCTTATCCTAAATATTTGGAAGACATGAATATCACCCCTCCCTTGGAACGTTTTTTACGGAAAAACCTCTCGTTTACAAATCATTATTTTCGACATCCCAAAATAAATATTTAAAAGTATTTTAAAAAAAAAAAATTGAATACAAAAATTATAGATTATATCAAAATATTTTTCTTATATTCAAAAAATTTTCCAAGATAACTTCTAAATAGTTATTTTGAGGTCTTAAGTCTGAGGGATTAGCGAATTAAGTTTTAAACCCACTAAGACTTTAAAATCTCAAAATATATATTCAAAATCATTTTTTGAAAAAATAAACTTTGAATATAAAAGCTTGGGACCACATTGAAATTTATTTTTTTTAATATTCAAAGCTTCTCCAAAAAATACTTATATAATAGTTAAAATGTTCCTAACACGAATCGCAAAACAGTGGCTTATTTGCAACGAATTTGAAATAAGGGACTGATTTGTATATAAGAGATTTTAAAATAAGGGCTACTATGCAATTAAGACCCATTTTTCTTTTTACCTTGTGGTTTTGAGATAAGAAAAAAAGCTATTTAGCCAGACTGAATAGTCCGAAAAATAGCCCGACTATGTTTATCCCGCACCTCGAGATCGGTAAATCACAGATTGTGCGATTTACCTACCTTGAGGCATGGAAAAAATACGGTCTGACTATTTTTCAGGCTAAAGTGATCGGACTGAATAGCATTACATCTGAAATAAATGTCCGTCCTAACACTGCCAAGGATCAAGTTTTCAGAACTTGTCAATGGATAATTGAGCCCACTGTTCTAACAGGATGCCACTCATAGGAGCTAGCAACAATGGCAAGTTTTCGGTCTAAAGAAGCAAAGGATATTGCAAGCATTGCAAGAGTTCGGAGGCCGTCGCGAATAGCTGAGTTTTCACAAAAAAAAAGAAAAGAAAGAAAGAAAGAAAGAAAAAAAAAAGCTGCATCACGCTACATTTAAAGTACTATGGCTCCTTTCCAGTGAACAAAGGATGAGATTCTTTTGCATCCGGATTCTATGCACCGTTCCGTATACCAACACTTCAAATAATATCTATATGTATTTTTTTGTAAAAAAATTCAATATGAAAATTATAGATATTGATGAGATCTATAACTTTTGTATTAAATATTTTTCCTAAAGATACTTCTAAATAGTTGTTTTGTTGCTCATAAGTCTTAACAAATTTAAAAATAATTTTTAAAATCCGTTAAGAAATTAATACTTTAGAATCTCATAACATCTATTTATGAGCATTTTTAGAAAAAATATTAAATATAAACATTGTAGATCTCATCAACGTCTATAAATTTTATATTGAAATTTTTTTAAATATATATATATATATATATATATATATATATATATATATATATATATATATATATGTAAATATTATTTTAGGTGTCAGTGTACGTAACGATGTATAGATTGGGGTGCAGAGAATCCTCATCCGTGAACAACATACCATTATCACATTTGGTAGAATCTTATGGTCAAGTTATTTTCATTTTCTTTATTATTGTTAAACTTGCGTCGAACTTACACTGCGTAGCTCTTTGATGTGTCATTGATTTCTATCGTCGAGCAAGTCCGAATTCTAATCTGAAATACAGCAGTCAAATTGACATAAACTTGAATCCTCACTTGAATGACGGAGAAACTCATATATGCAAAATTGCAAATCAACACGAATGCTAATGTAATTTCTAAATGAACTGTTGAACTGCTCAAGATACATAGATTAGTATAACGTTTGCTGTCTATATTAATTACTAGTGGGAGAACCCATTGCTTTCATTATGTAAAGATTTTATATAAATATCTGCTACTTATTATCATGCAAAAAAGAATGACAAGACGACAAGCTTCTGAGTCATTTCTTACGTTGTCCAAATTAAGGATTGGCCGGTGAACAAGACTTGGTCAATTAAACTAAGTCGTCCCTTTAAATCTACTAATTTGTATTTAGCACCGGTTTCATAATTATTGTTAAACTTGACCTCAACTAACTCCATGCAGTCCTGCATGTAAGTCCAACATTTCAGTGATATACAGCATGAATATCCATGATTCCATTCTTTCAGATTAAATATCTACATGGCTTTTCTAGGCAATTTGTGATATTACTGTATCACTCATGTTATGATCCTTAATTATAACAATCATGATGGAAATCTTTATCTATATATATATATAGAAAACTCGGTATCAAAATAGTTAAGTGCCATGTGGCATCTCTTATAACTCAAAATATACCACATGGCATCTCTATTATCTCACAATTTGACATGTGGCACACTTAAATATAATAAATATATAATTAATGACATTATTAATGAGAATTTTGATTCAAAGCACATGCACATTTAATATATTATTAATAATTTTTTAAATATAAAAATAAGTATAATTTATAATAAATTATTTTTACTTATATTAAATATAAATTATAATCATTTCGAAGAATTTGAAAGATCATTATCAAATTTCTTAATAATCTATATATAGTTATATACAATATATATAAAGGGGTGATCAAAGTCGTACCTTTCGGTATGTCATTTGCTAGTTATTTTTACGCTAATAACATATGATAAATATAATATAATATATTAATAAAATAAGTATTAATTTTTATAAAATTAATATATTTAAAAAAACAACTTAACCTTTCGAATATTGTCAATATATATATATATATATATATATATATATATATATATATATAATAATAATAATAATAATAAATATTACAAATATAAAATATTATATTTAAATATATACTAAAAAATATACAAATATTTATAAATATATAAAATTTGGTGGTCAAAAAGTTGCACCATGTGGTATCTTAATGATTTTCGGTGTGTTATTGGTATTTCTTTTTTTTTAAATGATATTTTCATTATCTGTTCAGAGTTTAAAAATCACGTAATTAATTGAAAAATATAAAAAGACTAAATGATTTTAAAAAAATAATAATAACTTTATTAAATAATAATTAGTTTATAAAAAATAATATATACATATACGTAACTATTAGTATAAAAGTGATAATAATACATATTTTATAATAAAATTCATTTTAATAAAAACTATTCATATTCTAAAAATTATATGTATAACTGGATATTATAATTATTTTATGTTATTCTAAAATAATTTTATTATTTTATATATAACAAGTAATAGTTATCTTGCTCTAATAATATATGATAAATAAAATATATAATTTAACAAAAATATTTATTAAATTTAATAATAAAATATAAAAATATAAAAAATTTAATATTATTATTTTATATTGATGACTAATATCCGTGCATCGCATTGGTACAAAACTAGTATATTTTATTCTAGACTTACAAGAAACATGTCTTGTCAGTCTTGACCTTATTTGTACTGGCCTAAAAATGAAACCTAGCTAGCAAACATTGCAAAGGTGGCAAGAATCTTACGCGTTCATGGTGTATGTTTCGATGATTAAGAATTTAAGATAATCTGAGCTTGTACTGCTTCCGACCTCGCTTGATCTTTAAAGGTGCATTCATTTAAAAAAAAAAAAAAAAAAAAAAAAACCAGCATGGTTATTTTTTTACTAAAATATTATCATTAATTCCTAAATATTGTGTAAAAATGACTTAAGGCATGGCTCACATATATATATATATATACTTTTAGTAAATATGGGTTAAAATTTATTTTAAAAAATTCTTATTATATAATATATAATCTAATTAATTTTATATTAAGATTTATGTCTGTATGTAGATTATTTTTTATAAAATAATTATTATTTTGATTAAATTATTATATTTATTTAATATTTATATTAGAGCTTTTATATTTTTGAATCTAGTTAAATGACTTTTTAAATTTTTATTAATTAATACAAATATCCTATGACTTTTTTAGAAAAAAAATAATAATAAACCTACTAAAAGTTATATAAGAATCACAATAGTACAACGAATTTGATCATCTAATTTTATATTTATATATATATATATATATATATATATATATATATATATATTTATATATATAAATTATTATCAAGACGTCCTTGATAAGTAGTTATTTCAAGTAAACTAAGTAGGACCAATTAAGAGCCTCAACAACTCACCGCATCATACAAGTAGCTTTTTCTTTCTTAGATGTATATGGAATTAATGCACACATTTTAGGAATATAGTCTTTTCGAGGTGCAACTTGTCTACCTAATGCTGGCATAATTGTTAAATAGGATATATGCGTGGGCCCACCTAAGAGGCTGTTTCCTAATTTTGAGTATTTGACACATATTTTAATAATTAGAATAAATTGTAGGTTCATGTCCCCAAATCTCATCGTGTCTAATAATTGTCTTTAACAAATTGTTTGAAGTGGGGTGTAATGATCCTAATTAATTAGATCCAAAGCCCATAAAGACATCATAAAGTCCACTAATAATGTGGAGCTAGCTATGGTTAGTCACATATCAAGAGTGGAATAAGAAAATTGAAGTTTAAATATAGTAGGCTCCTAGCTATTAGCAACTTGAGCTCACCTCTTTTCAAGAGGGATGGCCACGTGTTCGGCCTGGGTTGCTAGGAAAAGCTAGGTGTCATGCTGCCTTGGAATGAGGTTCATGACAAGTGGTATCAGAGCAGTCGATTCTCGGACGTGCCGGTGAACCGAAGGATGTTATCTAGGAGAGGAACTAAGCGGAGGTAGTCAGGAGAGGAACTGGGTGGAGGTAGCCAGGAGAGGAACTGGGAGAGGAAGGTGACGTCGGAATTGCAGTGTTCGCCCGGGGCTAGGTCTAGCGCACAGCCAATCCGCTAATCACGGATGGTGACGTCGTTATTGCAGTGTTAGCCCGGGGCTAGACTTAGCGCACAGCCAAAGCCGCCCAGAGTAGCCGCCAAGTGGTGTGAAGCCGGGCCCCCAGAGCAGCCGCCAAGTGACGTGAAGCCGGGCCCTTAGAGTAGCCGCCATTGGATTACAGCCGTCGAGACGCCGGCTCTTAAGGGGGATGGAATGTAATGATCCTAATTAATTGGATCCAAAGGCCCATAAAGACATCATAAAGCCCACTAATAATGTGGAGCTAGCTATGGTTAGTCCCATATCAAGAGTGGAATAAGAAAATTGAAGTTTAAATATAGTAGGCTCCTAGCTATTAGCAACTTGAGCTCACCTCTTTTCAAGAGGGATGGCCACGTGTTCGGCCTAGGTTGCTAGGAAAAGCTAGGTGTCATGCTGCCTTGGAATGAGGTTCATGACATGGGGATGGATAAATTGAGCAGTAAAAGTTTTTAGAAAATTATTAGCACACTATATTTATTTAGAGTATGGAGGCTAAGGGGACTGCATCATTTGAAATGACGACCGGCAGATTGAACTCCGTGAGGCCGCCAGCTGAACTTTTATAAAGTAGCTGTATTAAGAGCTCCGGCAAAGTTGTCGAGAAAACTCTGGCGAGGTATTTAAAAATTTAGCAATCCTGATCGAGCTGAGTTCGACCAACGTAATGAATACTTGAAGGTCGAAGTGATTTGGAAGAGGAAAATAGCAAGCGCACACATAGAACACCTGATTTTTACGGGAAAATCTTCGTTCTGAACCGACGTAAAACCACCGATTGCGCGACCAGTGACATGACATTCACTAAGTGGAAAAGAATCTCTCACTCACTCTCTCTGTGGACCGAGATATGTGGTGGCCTCGGTCTTAGTTATAATATTTCTCTTTTGAGTTCTTTCTTATCTGATCGGCCATTTATAAGCGCAGTGCCTACAGTTCATTGGCACCATGGTTGTGGCGAGGATGGTGGATCTAGCGGGGATCATGAGTTGAATGGTAAGTCCGGTCCTCGGTTTGCCACATGGCGCCCCACGTTCCTCCGGTGGTTGGTTTCTAGCGCATTTCGTCCCACGATCTTGCGGCAGTTGCTGATGGTGACATATTCTTATCGTCAAACGTTATGTTTACTTGGTGTCCTCTGCTCAGCCTGACCTTTACAAGAAAAGTCAGCTTTTCTCTAATTGACATATAGTAGGCTAGATCTCTATATCATATGCCCCGACTCGTGTTGCGACACGCGCTGGACGGAGCATTATTCAAAATCCGCATTTAGATCTTAGTTGTACCAAGTCGATCCAAGTTACGAAAAGACTAATTATACAATGTCGTAGCTGGTTCAGTCACCAAAATGCAGCCGGTCCGACTGCACATCTAGGCGATTGGCCTAGTCGGTTTCGACCCTATGTCTGCTCTGCCAATAGGTCTTGTGATGCTCCATGTTAATGGGCCAACGGGCCCATGGAGAAGGCTTTGGGCCGCAAGGGACTTAAGGGGAGGATTAAAATCCCACATACCAAGTTAAGGCAATGAGTTGCTTTGATATACTAAGGACGCCCTTAGTAAGTCCTACCAAGTGGATCCACATTTATAAAGGGACCCAGTCGTGTGATACAGCTGTGGCTTGGGTGGGTGACCCTAGGAGGGGCCCAGGGTGGGTTGGAGTGTGACAAAATGATATAGAGCGACACTGTCGTCTGTACGCTAAGTGCGGAGGTCAGACTGGAGTGCAAGACTAGCCCGGGTGTGGTAGTAGCGCCCTCGCCGTGCTAGACCAGGGCACTAGCGGTACACAGACGAGGGTGAGTCTGGGCTAAAGTTTTCGCTTGCGACTTCCGCATGACGGAGACGTCGTGTCCTATGGTGGGGTGAATGTAATGCTCCATATTAATGGGCCAAGTGGTCCATGGAGAAGGCCGCAAGGGGCCCAGGAGAAGGATTAAAATCCCACATCACCAAGTTAAGGCAATGAGTTCAAAATATCATGTGGCATAACGACTTTCATCACTAAGTTAGTTTTATATAAAGATTAATTACCCATATTTATGTCTATGTTACCATGTAACTGGATTACTTAGGTAAGTGTTACCCTTATCCGTGTTCCAAACGGATCTTAAATTTCAAATATCTTGCTGCCATATTGACAGTATTATTTTCATTAAGTGAATTCCTTATATTTTTGGTTCTATAAAAATTGCATATATTCTTTTCTACTCGTTAGATGCGGGGTTTATATTATTGCATACCTTATATTAAGACTGGGGCTAAATGTCTGTACACGAAAACTCATCAAATGAATTGAAATAGGGAACCCATTGGTACAGTCAAACCCCTAAAACAGGGGGTACTCATTGATATAAACCCTAAGAAAATATTATTGTATTTTCCGAAAAATACTGCTAAAGGTTTAATTTGCTCCACGTTATTGAGTGTTTGTATCTGAAGCTCATGTCTTTGAACCTTATACATATGCAAATGACTTGACTTTCAGTATGTATAAACACAAAATAGTTTCAAATTTTCAAACTTTCAGAAATTATAGAATGAAGTTTTGAATCCACGTAAGTCCTTACGTAGCTTGCATACATCATTACCTGTGACATAATTTACAATTTATTTTAAACAAATATATTATCAATCAGTAAATCGTGGATGATTGCAACGTTTACACAGCTCAGCAGACAGATCTTAGCTTGAAAAGTAGCTTAAAACGATCAAATTGTTCTAATTAATAAATATCTTACTACTATATATTTTTGGACATTCATATTTTTATATTTATTTTTATGACTTTTATGCTCATTTACTATTAATTTAGAAACGCGATATTCTGAATAGGACTTAGGTGTTAATTATGCTGATGTGGTACCAATTAAGTATTCTTTAAATATTTTTTAATAGTAGGGGTATTTTGGTAATTTGTTAATTATTAAATCAAGGGAAAATTGCGTTTCAGTCCCCCCGTTTCCAAAATTGATTTTTCAGCCCCCCGAAACGTATTTTTCCGCCGACGTGGCGTTTCGGGGGGCTGAATCGCGCGACCCCAAAATTAGGGGGCTGAAACGCAATTTTCCTTTAAATCAATTTTTCGCCGCCATTGTTGCTCCCGATGTCGCGCTGTTGTTGCCCCGTGCGTTGCTGCTGCTGTCCCGCTGCTACTGCCGCCGTGCTTAGCTCTCTTCACTGTCACTGCTCTCCAGGCCGCCGTGCTGTTGCCACTGCTGTTGCCGAGCCCACCCCCATCCGCCGCGCTGCTGCTGCTCTCCCAGCCGCCGCACTGTTGTTGCCTGCTCTCCCCCGCCATTGCCTGATTTAGATCGCGGCATGATCTGCCTCGCCGCAGCAGCAGCGGCGGCAGGAGCAGCAGATTTTTTCCCCACCGGGGATGCACTAGCAGTATATTCTTGATTGCCATGCCGTCCGCGATCACGCTGTCTGCGCTCCCTCTACGTCCCTGCCACGCCTTCCCGGATCACTCCGTCTGCGCTCCCGCTACGTCCCCGCCCCGCCCTCGCTCGATCGCAGAGAAGATCATGTTGCGGCTTAGAGCAGGTGACGACGTGGGAGAGCAGTCAGCAGCGCGAGGCAGGGGAGAGCAGCAGCAACGGCACGACAGGTGGGGGTGGGCCCGGAAACAGCGCGGAGAGCAGCGGCAGCGGGGGAGAGAACAGCAGTAGCGGCGGCGACGCTGGCAGTGGGAGGGGGTAGGATGAATGTAGGACACTTTCAATGAATGTAGTCCTGTGTCACCACTGTGGAGACACTATTTCCAGAATACCCAGGGGCTTGCTTATCTTTGTTGTTGACAGCAATGACAGAGATCGTATTGTTGAGGCAAGAGATAAACTGCACCAGATGCTCAATGAGGTCTTCTATCCATAGCACCAGAGCTGATAGAATTTCACTCTTTTGTTAGACTTGCAGTTAACACTACAGACACCATTGCGCAGGAAGATTTGATCTGCGCTATTCTTGCACATAAGTTATTAACATTTTCCCTGGTTTTGTCTGATATGCAAATGTCTTTTGTGGACATGATAATATATATATATATATATATACACACACGCGCGCGCGCGCGCACATAGAAATGCCAAAATGTGTATGACCATGTATGTTTTTTCCTTGCATGCGCTCTGATCGCTAACTCTCAACTAAAATGTTTGACGTTAGAGGGATGCGAGCTTGACTTGATGAAAAAGCATGCTGGAATCTGAATATCCTGTTCATTAGATGCCATATATATCTCCTGATCCTAATGGAGTTTGGATGTGAACATTGGGCAGTAATCTGATTACCTTCTGGTAGATAGCATATACATGATATCCATTGCCTTTATTTTTCTTTCGGGCGTCAAGCATGGTTGACTAGGCCAGTAGCAATCTAGCTAGACCAGCAGCAATCTTGCTACAATGTTGTTGGATGCTCATCATATAGACCAGCAGCAATCTTGCTACAATGTTGTTGGATGCTCATCATATAGACCAGCAGCAAGCTAGCTACAATATTGTTGGATGCTCATCTTATAAGGCATATCACTTGTTTTAGAAATGCCTGTTGGACAAGTCCTTTTTTTTTAATAAAATTCTCTAAGCAAAAATATTAGTGTTATATTTCACTTACAAAATGGTTACTGGTTAGTCTTCTAAATTCACATATAAAGAAATCTCTAGTATTAGATGGGATTAAAATACACGTTTTAAGTGTGTTACAGGACCCATCACTTTAAATATGAGGAGTGGGACCTTTTACATTGTTTTTGGAGAAATCTTTACGAGGTAATTTAAATATCCCAAGCATTGCATTAAGGTTGTGCATACAATTGTTGTAGTTTACTGAATCAACAAATTTGCCATGTGTGCAGTGTTATTTGATATGGAGTAGTTTTAGGTTCCGGTTGGCACAGCCTATACTGGGCGGCATGTGCATGTTCTAAAAGTTGTCGGCACGGCACGAACCGGCACTGCACGTGCCGAAAATTCTTATATTTCAATTTTTAAATTAATTGTTGAATTTTATTTTATTTTTAAAATATAACAATTATATATATATCGGTACGGTTCGGCACGGCATAATCGGCACGTGCCAAAATATGAGTTTACCGAAACTCGGCTCGGCACGGCACTTAAAACCTTAATATGGACTAGATCTTGTCTTGGCATTCAAGCCGTAATAACTCTTGGGTTTTACCTTTGGTTATAGCTGAATCCATGGTGGTGCTTATTTTTAGTTGTTACGTCACTAGGACTAACGAGTTGTTGAAATGATTGTAATATTACCTCTGCTTTTCTGAAATGGCAGGATGAGTTACGAGATGCTGTTCTGCTTGTATTTGCTAACAAGCAAGATCTTCCAAATGCGATGAATGCTGCTGAAATTACAGATAAGCTGGGTCTGCATTCGCTACGTCAACGACACTGGTATATCATTTGTTTCGCTGACTGAATCAGGCTTGGTTCTTATGGTTGAATTGTATAATTAGCAAGTGTTTCCATTAAATGAATTGTTTCTTGCACCGGTAGTAAGATTGTTTTGTTTTGTTTTTTTTGGTTTAGTATATAAATGTTTGAACCCAATCTGGAGACAGCTGTCTTTAGTAGGTATGAGATAAACAAAGTATTTTAAGGTGAAGTCTTAGAAAGTTGAGAGGAAATTGGCTTTTCATTTTCCTTCATTTAGTTGAGTTCGTCCACTTTCTGGATGTGGTCCCTCTTCAATCCTGAGAGTGAATCTTGACAGCACTTTCTTTGGATCCTGTATATTTTATTTCCAGACTATGCATCCTGATTTACTTTATTTTGACAAAAGGGAACGCGCTTCAATAGTCGTCTCATGCTTATAACTTAAGCATTCAAGATCAATCTCCCTGACATAACTCTATAGGTTATGTTAGAAAATACATGATTCTCTAGAGGCGGTTATTACTCGAGCAATTACCTTCTGTTTTCCTTGTTACTTGCTATAAAAAAAAAGGAAATCAGTGATGACATGAGAAAAATCACAATGTAACATGCTGTAGTGTGGAACAAGGGGTTGGAAGCAAGAGATATTCTGACGGTTTTCTTTTTCTTAGTAAGAGCCCAGATTAGTGAAAAATCTCTCCTTGATAGTTCAGGTGTTGGGTCAAAAGAATGATCATATGAAGTAGAAGACACAGAAGGGAGTCCTAATTCTGTTACTAGGCAGCCAAATGTTTCAGTATTGCTATACTGTATTTATTTATCATTAAGTCATAATCTGTTAACTGAAAGTTGCCTTCTATGGCTGTGTATTATATAATTCCTGGCATTTTCAACTTCGGTGTCGTTTCGGTATACGATATTCAAAATGGTTGGTATACTTATCTTGGGCTGTGTTGGAAATGTGTTAAGGTTTTGTTACGTAATCAGCTTGAAAATCTCTTTAATTCCTGAGGGTCTGTACGAGGGGCTGGATTGGCTCTCCAGCAGCATCGCGAACAAGGTGATACAATTGTTATTCTATTTTTTTAATTTTTATCCCTATTTAAATTGTGCTCCTTCAAATTTTTTATTTTAATCTAATTCCCCCTCAAATCCTTTTCTCAGGCTTGAATTAACATGAAGAACAGTATCGGTGCTTCACTCTTGGTCCATCTATTTAATACATGTGGATTTTATTTCTCTGTACTAAGTACTAGTTTGATTTTTAGTGTTGGAAACATGCTGTTCATCAAAATTTAATGTCATTAACTCATTCTTGTCCTGTTTTTTGTAATACCTGTTTGTTCACACCTTTTCATCTCTCCGTTTTATAGTTGTATATTTTCATCTGCATCAGAATTTCAATGTTAACACCTGGTTTAATCCGCAGAATATCAAAAAGTGGCTGTGTAAAGCTCATTCGGAAAAGATTATATATTTTAGCAGCGAGGAATAGAAAGCTTCACATAGTATTGTTTGCACGATTGACGCCGTGTGATTCAGTGGGTATCCTCAGATTCATCAATTGCTGAGGAAATGAAAGATGCTGAGTGAAACTGGTTCTTCCTCCAATCTCATCAGAATATCGTTCCTGAATAAATACCTGAAATTATTATACCATATTTCAGGACTTCATCAACCAGAGTACCACGATCCTTCCCTTTTCTTTTACGTTATATATATGATCAATATAATATTCAGAATACCACTTATAAAAATTGGCCATTTATGATCTATAACATTTTTCGTAGGTCATCCGAAAAATGTTTTCCTCCATAAGATTTAAGGGGGCTGCAAAATTTCATCAGAAAGTTAGGGTTGATGGTTCTTTGGACTTTGACACTTTTGTTATTTTTATTGAAAATTACAAATCAGCCCCTACTGTTTCTGACTTCGCTCGATTCAGCCCCTCAAAACATGGAAGCATGCTGCCGCGGCGTGCGTACGTTGCCACGTCAGCGTAAAAATGCATTTCGGGGGCTGAATTGAAAACCTCAAAATCAGGAGGATGAATAGTTATTTTTCCTTATTTTTATCAGGAGAGAAAGAAACTTTGTACAGTCGCATAAGATTGAAGGCCTAATTTGGACAACAACAAAAGGGTGCCCCCCTTACCGCTGCGCCTGTGGCAAACAAAGAGTTATTTGCAAATATGTTTCACAGAGGGGTCGATATGTTAGTTAGTCCCCTTAACAAAATTCAAGGACCTAAGTTGGAAGCGAGTTTGTAATATTTCAAGTTTTCAACACGGTAATCACACATAAAACCACACATACTGACGTGACACAATCAAGACCGCACATTACGATGGACATATCTGTAATTTTAATATTATTTGCAGAACATGAGAATATTGTGCGGATCACGAGATGCATGTGTAGTGGAGATTAGTTGTGTGTAATTTGTTGGATAATTCGTTGGGGATGAATAATTTTTTTTCTAATTCATTTTATCAATCCCTGCAAGCCTAGTTCCTACATCAAACACGTATGGTGTAAATTTCGAAACTTACATCCGGAGCATTATAAAATTTCTCCTCCTCCTGTCGTTTAAACCTTCACAACCCGACCCGTGCGGCGGAGGCGTGCGCGGTCGGGTTCAAGTGCTGCTACCCTCCGGAGGCCGCCTACGAAAACAGATTGGACGTGTCCATAGTAAAAATTGGCAAATGTGATTGGTTATATATGGTCTCGCCACTTCGCCGCATTTTCCTTCCTTGATTTAGCCCTTCTCTTCAGTCCTTCCAGCTGTGCTTCCCAATCCCCGAACCCACTCCGCCACCACGCAACTCCACCACCTGTAAATGACGCACCGCTTAGATGAGCTAGGTCGTACTCGCGGCGGCGCTCTGGATCCGAGAGCACCTCGTAGGCGCGGCGCACGTCCATGAACCGCTCTGCGAAGAGACGTTTCTCTTCCTGGCTACGCGATCGGCATGCATCAGGGTGCCACCGCCGCGCTTGCCGCCGGTACGCCGCACGTATCTCCTCTGGTCCTGCCATGGACTCCACTGCCAACACCTCGTACATCGTCATTGCCGCCATAGGATGCTTGGGCTGCGCGGCCACCGTAGCCGTCGCGGAGACATGGAAAGCGCGGAGTCTTCTTGTATGTGGAAATTTGGGGTGTTGAACTAGTGGTTTACCAGGAGGACAAGAGAAGAGAGAAGCCATTGCAGAACATTGGAGGTTTACAGGGAGACGATGATAACGTTCACCGTGTCAACGTAGATTTATAAAGACGTTAAGATGACTAAACAAAAAGGTATAATTACATTTCATCCACAAATTTAAAAGATATCACAAATTAGCAGTCCCACTCAACTTTTTTTTTTATTTATAAATCAATCATTTTTGGCAGTATGCGTAAAAATATTTTAATTATTCTATAAATATTTTTAAAAAAAAAAATTAATATTAAAGTTAGAATTTGATGAGATCTATAATTTTAGTGTTGAATTTTTTTTTAAAAAAAATACTTCTATATTTTGTGACTTCAAAGTCATAATATGTTAGTAGATACCAATTAGAATTTTAGAATTTTAAATAACGTATGTAAAAGTATTTATTTGGAGAAACTTTCAATATGAAAAGTATAGATTTTGATAAAATTTATAATTTTCGTGTTCACAAATTTTTCAAGAAAATATTTCTAAATAACTTTTGGGACGTCAGAAATTAACAGATAAAATAGGGATGAGTTGATCTATAAAAATGAAAACTTAGAGGGTCTGATATGTTATAACCCCAAACAAAAAAAGTCGAACGAATAATTGAATACGTGTAGGTGAACTTTTTCTTTTGGCTACAAGTCTGTAATTTTGAATTACTTTAATATTGTCATAAAAAATTAAATTCAGTTATTCAAATATTCTAATTACGATGTTGCATATTCTAATTACGATGTTGCATTTTTCCTTTATTTTTGTGTGCAGCCAGTTGAGGTTCGCGACATGTCCGGTCTCTGATTCTAGAAAAAAGTACGATTTTTGAAGTCTAATCAAACAACTGGCGTGGCGGCAAAATTTAATGAACGCATATGACTGTGAATGATGATGGTTGACGTGGTAGAATCTTGCAAAATATTATTATAACAATTACAAATTTTCTTTTATTTTCTTTTATCTTGCCGGATCTAATTTGTACAAATTAGCCTCCTTCGTAAATAAATTTACAAATTAACTTCTTTATCCTTACCTTTTTTCTTCTCATCCTCGTCGGTTTCTAATTTAAATTTGTTTCAAACAAGATCTTATTGTTTGTTTTAAACGAGCTTTTTGGTATCAGGTTAAGCCGAATATTAATAGACTTAGCATGTGATAGCCGTGCCGTGCCCTTTGCCAATTTACATCTAGTATTATTTAGAATAAGTAAAAATAAATACCATATTAACATGTGTTGTACATTATTAACTATTATAAAAAATATGTGCCGTCCGCCACAAACAGTGCCGACCGGAACGTAAGACCTGATTTCAATGGAATTGTTTTGGCATTGAACATCCACCTTATTGAGATTATAGAAATACTTTTTAATGTTATATTGAAATGTTAAAGAGCTGAATCCAGTTTTATATATTACTACATGGTCCAATTATTGGCTTCGTTACACGGAAGTTCGTTGAAGCCAATTAATCATCGTTACGACTACAAATTCTGAATGGGATCGAAAGTTGCAACACCCATCATATGTCATTGTCATCTTCGAAGCCCTCCAAGGAGAAAAGTACTCAAAATTCTCCCTCCAAGGAGAAAAGTACCCAAAATTCTCCTTCCATCCATGAGACTCTACAATGGTAGACGAGATGTTTGCTGTAGGTCCTTTAAAAAAAATGGTACTGGAAAGAGTATAAACTATTATGCTTGACACCGAGGTCTGTTCCTTTGTTGAAAGAACATATTTTTCTTTACGGAAATTACATATCAGCCTCTATGTTTAGGGGCCGATACATATCAATCTTCGGAAACGGAGAAACGTGCGACATGTGCCCCCTATTTCCAGGCATGGGCGGATCCAATATATATCAAGTGGGGTCAAATGACCCCACTTGATTTTAGGTGTGTGTGTGTGTGTGTATGTGTTTGTGTGTGTGTGTGTGCTTTGTGTATTATATGGTGATTTTTTTATATTCAAAAAGTAAAAATATAAAATTGTTTAGAATTTGTGTATGAAATTATCTAAAACATTCCAAATACTTACGAATATCTCAAAACATTCACGAATATTTCAGAACATCCCAAATTTCATAGAACACTCACGAACATCTCAAAATACTCCAAAATACTTATAAATACCCAAAATATTTATGAACACTCCAGAACTTTCCGTAATACATACAATACTTACAAACACCGTAAAATACCTATGAACATCCTAAAGTTTTATTTTATTGTTGAATGAAATTTGATTTTTTTTTTTCATAATTTTTTACTTATTTTTTGTATTTATTACTATTAAATGTAGAGTTTAAATTTATATTTTGGAGTATTTTTAAACGTTGGTAGATATTTTGAATTATTTTACATTGTAATTCATAATTAAAATATTTATAAATTTTTTAAAATTGATATGATATTTAAATAGTCAGCACACTTATTATTATATTATCACAAAATATTGTTATTTTTTTTACCCCATTTAACATAATTTTTGGATTCACCACTGTTTTCAGGGGTCGATACATATCAGCCCCTGACGTGCGTTTTTCCGTTTTTAGGAGTTGATATGTACAAACTTAAAAAATGGGGGTTAATATGTAATTTTTCCTTTTTCTTGTCCACACTGATAGTGATGTTTCCTCGTGTATCAATCACCTCGGCCACGTGTATCGCTATCATGGTTCTGAATAATACTTCCCATCTCCTGCATGAATGGCAGGTGATGAAAGCACATCCGGAAAAGAAAGTAGCTGAGCTTAATCACCCACAAAATCTTACCAAAGATTTAGTGAAAAGTTCATCTCAATCAGCATGGTCTTTTACTTCTTTTTGAATTGCCTTGACAGGGTTCGAATCTAACCTGCACAGGTGTCCAACAGTAGGCTATATTCTCCTATCTGTATATAATTTTTTGAGGGGCTTTGCTATGCATTTCTAAAAAACCACATAAAAATTTACGTATACTGACGTGGCACAATCAGGACTACACATTACGATAGTATATCTATAATTTTAATATTATTTGCAGATCACGAGAAAATTGTGCGGATCACGAGGCGTGTATATGGTGGAGATTGATTGTGTGTGATTTATTGGGTAGTTTGTTGGGAGTGAGTAGTTTTTTTTTTTTTTTCTTTTTTGAGATTATTACGAAAGAATCTTAAACTTATTAGCACATAATTAAGTAGCAATATTTCGCCACAAATAACCTACAGGAAAGTGTTTCAACTGCCACTAGAGTTTAAACTGGTAGCCCTTGGAAGGCAGACAGATTGTTGCTTGAAAGAGGTTCTTGAACTATGAGCATGACAAGACACAAACTGTTTTGCAGTATTTTCTAAATGATTAATCTCGTAATACCTAATTAATGCAACTAACGGACAGCTTAGTGATGGCATGCCAACTTGTACAGCTCTAATAAAACATAACTCCATGTCGGACAATTTAGTCGTACAGCAAGCTACTAGGAAGGTCAATTATAATACCATGAACTCTTAGAAATACGGATGCTTGTCAAAGTTGCAAGACTTAGATGATTTTTTTTTTTTAAGTGTGTAAGATAAAGCTGGTACCTTTGTATTAACAACGGATGTGCCAAAAAAAGATGATGGCCATGATGAAAATGACATGGATAGATCATAGATGGCTCCATGTATCTGTCAACAGAATTTTCCGTCTTGTCTCCGGGTGGATGATGAATCCTTTAGAAAAGTTTCAATCAAGCTAGTGTTATGGCAAATCTGAAAGTATTTTTTCAAAAACAAATAAGAGTATATTAATGACACATAGCAAGGTAAGATGCCGGCACAAAACAATCGGTCTTAATGTGCTGGAGAATGCACAGTAGACAAAGTATGATCTGGACTTGGCGTAAAGGTTTCGTTATATAAGGTAAACATTATGGACTTGGAAGTAAAAGAAGCACCTTCCTATGGTTTCAGACTTAAGTTATGTAATTCAGTTCTCAAGATCAACACAAGCAGCTTCAATTGCTATGTTTTCTCACAAACTCCCTCCTGCCTCAAGGGCATCCAGTTGCGACCTGTGTTTTGCTGAATACATTTGAGTCATTGAGACATGCAAATAAGAGTTCCAATAACATACCATGACATTGAGATAAAATGTAACCTGATGAAATTTTCTTTCGTAATTTACGCCCACTATCTTGTGATTATACTCTAAAGCTATTTCTTGCCATCTGAGGGCACAAAGTGCCAGAGACATAGAAATACCAACAATATTTTAAAGATTTCAAAAGCTGATTTCATCAGCTAACCAGAGCTGTCCACATCAGTGGACCTCCAGCTTAGACTATTTTGAATACCAACTGCATGTGTTTATCAAGAACAATATAATGGCGTAGGTTGATAGTTTTTGCAATTATAAACTCACGGCTTAACACTACAGCCATCATCTCAAGTCCTTGATTTAGCATTAGTATTACTAATTAAACCGTATTACCTTCCTTTCATGAACCACAACTATGTCGGCTTTTAAATAAAAAAAAATTGGTGTACATCTTTATGTACTTTCTTGTCAATCTCATGATATATTTGTTCTACCTTTTTGCCGAAGAACAAATCTACCACATGAACCGGTTAGGAAAATTCCCTTCTTCGATTTTGCTTTCTGCTAATAACAGCTCTACCAACATCACAAAGTGGTTAAACTCAACCCCTCCCCACACACACACAAAAAGAAAGAAAAAGGTAAGGACATATCAATGCCTCAAATAGGACTTCCTATCAAATAAGCTGTAGCTTTGGACTTGATAACAATTAGCGCCCTGTTAGAGCTAAAATAGTATCAGTCACGCCGGATGAGTGTTCTAGTATGATGGATACTTTTGGGCTGGGCTGATGGGAAAGTGTCATATCCGATTATTGTGGGTGACTCATACAACTGTTGCAGGTGATACAGCAGTAATACGGAAAATGTAACAACAAAGTAAAATAAAAAAATTGTTCCGGCCTTCACACAATCCAAAAAACTGTTGCCAACTCTAGATGAGCATGTGTGGACTGAATTCACAGAGTGAAGACTAAAGGGGCTGATTTGGTAGTTTAGAGACAAAGAGCTTATATGATACTATCCCAAAAGAAAGTAGACCAATTTCATTATCGAGGGGTAAGATAGATACTTCCTATTTCATTTAAAAAAAATTGTACAAGTGTCCATGTCCACTATTGATCCACTATTTTTCTTTTTGTTTTTTTTTTTGACAGATTAAAATCATAATAACTATTTCTGGCCATGTAGTGTCTATATATTGCTATCATTACAGTAAACCAGTGGCAAGCCACAGTTCATCACCTAACAATAATATTCGCTCAATATACCCATTTACGCGCAGAAGGAGAAAAGGAACAAGCAAAAAGATATACACATCCAGAGCATGGTACAAATTAGAAAATCATTTTTTTTCCTTACTGATTTTGCACTCTGAGCATTTTGTAGAGCCTGCCTCCAAGCAGCTATCTGATTAAGCTTACTCAGTGGGGATGTTCTGATCCATATCGAGACATTTCCAATGTTGCTGGAGACCTGCCAATTCCTACATGTTCATATTTTCTAGCTAGCATAGCGTAGTTTTGCGAAGGAACTTTTCAATTAGAGATGGCTTAGCTCAAATATTTCCAGATTTTTTTAGATTTTCTGAGCTAGTAAAAGACAGATGTTTTTTTTTAAGGTATAAAAACATATGTGGCATTCCACTGGTTAATTACCGGAAGAGGTGAAACATGGTGTATGGCCTCAAGACGTCTCTGAGGAATTAAGTAAGCATTCGCTTTCAGTTATCCCTCAGCCAAACCAAACATAAAATACATAAATCCTAAGACTGAAAGTATTCCCCATTTCCTCTAAGGCACCTTAAGTGCGGATTTCCATTTATTCACTAGATTTACTTCCGATCTATATACAACATTTACAAGTGTTACCATTTCCTAAGTGAGGGTAATCGTGGTCCTTAGGCATCAATTTTACTGTGAGTAGAATTCTCGGAATACTTACATGCGGAAGCGGATCTTTGAGTTACTCGGGCTCACACCCGTTGGTGCGAATCCGGGGAAAGCTCCGGTGATCTCTCCGGTGATGAGGATGACTACTAGAGTCATCATCTATACCACACTCCAAATCCAATGGATCTAATATAAGTGGCTTAGTCTTTGGGTATTAATCAAGTGTGTATATATCTCAGGATGTCTCTTGGACAATGGATGGATGCTTGTACACATGAGCTTAACCCAAACATGCCAACACTAAGCAAGGAACATCACATCCTTAAAAAGTGCTACTTTGATTCATACGCTAATTTAAATAATTCTCGCTCGAAAACTTAATACAGCGCAACAGTCACTACAACAAACATCACCTTTAGAGACAAGGATCCAGCGACTAAATACTACTTAATTTAGTCGCTGAAAGTTATTGCGACTAAAATTTGCACTATTAGATACTAAACTACAGTGACTATTTAGTCGTTATTTGACATTTTTCCTGTAGTGAGTTGGACATAGAATAAAGTTATTTAAGAAAAAGGAATCTTGGGAACTTCTTAAAACTTAAATTCCACATCAATTGGAACCTAGTTTTAGTTTTTGAACATATTCGTCTTCTTTTGACGATTTCAATTTTAGATATTTGATGAAAACTAAATAACTAGAACTGCTAGGAGTAGCACTATTCAAATATATACATGACGGATACTCACATCTAGTTCCCGGACTTCTCTAACATTCGTTTGCAACAAATTGTACACTACACATTTCGAAACAAACCTCAGTACTCTAACCTTTTTAAAGATAAATCATCTCTCTATAAATTTGCAGATATAAAGCAAAACGTCGCAAATTAATCAACAAGAAGCTAGATGGAAACTGCTTATTACCTCGAAACTGAACTTGAAGGAAGGAAAGTCCTTGAGAAAATATGCAAGCTTCTTAAAACTGGGGCTAGTCTCCACCTCGACAAGTTGGTTGGCCTCGATCTTGATGTGGGATCCGAGATCCTGGTGATCTTCGTCGACAGAGGGCAGCGTGTCTATGATGCCAGCCTTCTTCCCACTAGATCACCCTCCTGTGGAGGTGTCGATGGCGGCTCCAGAACTAGGACCTCCGATCTCCCATGTCGCCATAGCCTCAACACTGATCATCTTCTCTCCGAAGAGTTCGCCGGAGCAGCGGAGGACCGGAGATGTGATCTGAGTTACGATATCCTCCCCATTCCACCTAGAGATGTCAGCCGTATGGGTCGTGCGGGCCGGCCCGCATGCCTAAGCTCGCGGGCCGGGCCGCCCCTCCCCGCTTGCAAGGAGCGGGGCGGTGGCTCGGCTCGGTTCGGCCCGCCCTCTCAAAAAAAAAAAGAGCCATATAAAATTAATTAAATAGAATGATTTTTATTGATATGTTAACACAATTATTACAACTAAAATTAAGAACAAAATATTTGCTAAAAAATTAAAAAATTATTTTTCTGACATCTCCACAACGAAGAATGATGTCCATAGCAACGAAAACGCACAGCAAAATATCAAACTAAAGAAGGTCCTAGAGCTTAGATAACCTCGTTCGGAGTACCCCACAGCTTAGATATCCTCGGTGCCACCTGGGTATACTAGGGAACATCCACATCAAGATCAATCGAAGTAGTCTTCCAAGAGGTTAACGGGATGTAATCCGGAGAAGCGGAACCACGACGAGCTCTTGCGAGCCGCACCTCCGTATCTTTGAGCTGGGCCCTCAGGAACCGATTCTCTACTTCAAGGTCGCTCACTGTGAAGAGCAGATTAGCAACCAGGACCTCTTTGTGACGATTGTCGCTACGAGATCCTCAACTCCTGTGTAGTCTCTCGACTTCCATGGAGAGCTCCGGGTTTTCTGTAGCCAATGCTCGGATAAGTTCAACGTTAGTGCCGTTTGCCATCACGGACCACCCCGAACTTCACAACGTGGAGGTTAAAAGGGGAAAATGTCTTTCATAATAACTGAAAGGTGGTCGGGGCATTGGTTAAACCTAAGGGCATCACCTTGAACTTATAATGTCCTTGGTGGGCCCTAAAAGTTGTTTTATGAATGTCTTCATCCTTGACCATGATCTGATGATAGCATGAACTAAGATCTATCTTAGAATATATTTGAGACCCAAACAATTCGTCTATTAGGTCATCTATCATAGGAATAGGGAATCTATCCTTGATAGTTAGGTCATTTAGCTTCTATAATCAATGCACATGCGCCACGTGGAGTCCTTCTTCTTCACTAACAACACAGGAGAAGCAAGGGGATTGACTTCTCTGTATTACCGGACTCTTTAACATCTCTTCTATTTGTCTTTCGATTTCTTCCCATTGAGCCGATGAGTATCTATAGGGTCTAATATTAACTGGTAAAGACCCAGGTATGAGTGGTATTGTATGGTCAAATGGTCTTTGAGGTGACAGTTGCTTGGGCTTTAGGAATACTTCCTCAAACTCTTCTAGCTAGCAGTTGCTGGAAGGATGATGGTAATACAGTGCTTAATGAGTGCTTGTGTTAAGAGATACCCTTCACTTCCCTCATTTTGCATGATGTGTTGAGCCTCCTTACAGCTGATCAACATCAGTTTAGTGGCTGCATTGGTCCCCTTAATCTCCACAGTTTGGCCTTCCCTATGGAAGGTTATTAATTGTTTACTAGGTGTAGATGTGACTGGCTCATAGAGTTTTACCCAGTCATTTCACATCACCATGTCATACCCAAGTTCATCCAGAACCCTGAACAAGTAATTGAACTGAAAATGTTGCATATCCCAAGGAAAATCTAGGACTTTATAATAGCTACCTATCCTCACTTTCCCGCCAGTTCAACGATTGCACGGGCATCATGAATAGGCCAGCCCATCTTTTGCACTAATACACATGAATGAAACTTTGCTCGGCTCCATTGTCTATGAGTATTCTTATAGGTAAGAGTTTACCTGTTTGGGAATGCTTGCATGCTCCAGCCAAGCAGATTGTCTTGGACTTTCTCTCCCCAGTGATGATCTGTAAAGGCACAAAGACTTTCTCCAAATCCTCATTGCAGGGTTGGGATTCCTCCTGATCTTATGTGGAAGCGGTATTGACCAAAGGTTCAGCATCACAGCCAACAATCAACTCCTCCATAGTGGCGAGCTTGGTAGCTTACCTAGGCAAACACTTGTGGCCCCAAACATATTTATCACCGCATCTATAGCATAGCCCTTGAGATTTTCTTTGTTCTAGTAATGCTGAAGTAGCAGGCTGATGATTCTTAGAAACTGTTGCCACGGGGTTAGACTGCAACTTAGCTTCTTCTAACAACGTAGCTTTCTTCGCAAGAGCTAGTTTATAAGCTTCCTATATAGTTCTAGGATTATCTATTGACACCCTGAACTTCATATTACCCGGAAGACCCCTTATGTATAGCGAGACAAAGCTATACTCAAACATCGACGGGTCATCTCTTCTAACTTAAGCTTTTAGAGCCTCATATTTTTATGATAAGCGTCTACCTTCAATTCAGTGCCTACCGTTGTGGTCACCTTCAATTCAGCTAGCTCTTGTAAGGGAAGTATTAGTTTTTTTGGTAAGAACTGGTCATATACAGCCCTCAAGAAGACCTCCCAAGAAAATCGGAGAGAGAGAGAGAGAGAGAGAGAGAGAGAGAGAGAGAGAGAGAGAGAGAGAGAGAGAGAGAAAGGGGGGACGGTGCCTGCCGGCTCGGTACTGTTCCCGTACCGGAGCCCGGCGGCTCCGGCACGAGCCGGGTGGCACCGAGCCTGCCGCCCGGCTTTTAAAACTCTAATATAAATAAAAGTGTGAATTAAGTGCATGTGCTGCTGGATTTCAGCAAAGTTTAATACATGGGAAAAAAACCATTTCCCGTCTCTCCTTGATAAGTTAAATTTATGCCTTTAGATAAGTCACAAATTTGGCAGCACAAGAAGGCATTGATAACAGTACTCTAGCTAGTAATACATTTCTTTGATGGAAGGCTTGTTTAAGTAGGTTTGGAAAAAAATATCCTTTTCGAAGTTGACCCATCAAAGCGGCTATGTCAATGTAGAAAAACATGTCCATAGCATGCTAAAGAGTCAAAGCACCTTTTTGGCTCGTCTTGTTCTGACTTTACGTTAGGTTTCTTTTTCTCTTTTTGGATGTTGTAATTTGTCTGACACTTGTTTGCTTATCTATGCTCTATAGTTGTTCTGCAATATTCATGTATTAGATCTTGAATCTAAAGCACGGTCAAACTTTCCTCAACTTTCATTGCAGTGTCGGCTGAGGGGCAAAATTGATTCTAATAGCTGTGTTACTGCTTTTCTGGAAGAACGTCTAAACTGAATATTCTTTCAGCACAGATGGGCTTCATTTTGCAAAACTGAACTTGTTTTCACAGAAACCCTGATATTTTACATATTAAGCTGGAAACTGTGTTAATTAAACTTTTTTCTTCACTAAGTGCGCGTTTAGCTCTTGGATAAATCTCTATTTTTTTTTCTTTTTTTTTCAGATTGATCACCGTAAGAAGGATTACAAATTTGGTTTCGGAATGACAGTCGGTGAATACACTAATAAGATGCCACGAGATGGGACTATTTCGTTTTTTGCCAGCAGTGCTACTCCTGGGACGCCTTGTTCTTGCACCGTTCGCATGCATCTTTCTAAGCAGGTCCTTCAGCTGGCTGCAAGTTTATACTGTACCAGAAAGTGGGAAACATTCGGGTTTATTTTGATCTTGAGTCGATGCACTTGGGACATGGCTTTTTTTAGCCATCTGATAATATGGCATTTTGAGCCACATTGTTTTCTCAATTACGGCAAATCTTTGTTTTTTTTTTTTATGTTTTGTTTTGTTTTTTTTTAAAGCTCGCCATAAGTTCCCTCGTTGTTCATTTACAAATTTCCTTCTAACAGCTAAGTTAAACCTTTATTGATGTTAGTGATTTGGCTGATAACTCGGTCTATTTTGTTCTATGCTTTAAAATCTGGTCAGTAGACTTGTGTTCATAGCCTGCCATGTTGGGTAAGTAATGTCAATATGCGCAAAACAATTCGACATTGACAAATTGTGTTAAAACCTGGATGTGTACTCTCTCATGTGGTCAGAGTAACTCATGTAAGCTAGAGATATATAAAATAGGATTGCGAAGGCAATGCAAGGAGTTAGTGAATTGCTCATTGAATGAGCATTCTCAATATTAAGATTAATGCATATATATAGGGTTTTAAGTTAATGCATTACAAATTAATTATTTATATTAAAGACAAATTATGAAGAATTTTAAAAGTTAAAAATACATTTTATTATGAAATTCGTAATATTATTATGCCATATATATATATATATATATATATATATATATATATGTGTGTGTGTGTGTGTGTGTGTGTGTGTGTGTGTGTGTGTGTGTGTGTAAAACTGGGTAATCAAAGCCGTTGCCCACCATACAGAATCTTAAGTAATTTTTAGTATGCTATTTGATATTTATTTTTATTATAAAATTATTACGTAGTATTTGTATTGATTGATAAAAGTTTAAAATTTATGTTACTAACTTGGAGATGATAAAAGATTAAATATGATATAACAACTTAATTAAGATAACTATTAGTTTGTACAAACAAAACAAATCTGTGTATGCTATATGAAACTTGTTTTTATTCTAATAATATGTGACAAGTAAAATATAATGTTTTATTAAAAATAAGTATTAATTCATATGATGTTGAAAATCATGAAAAAAATAATTAAATAAAAATTTTTTAACATAATTGTTTATATAAATGACTAATATATGTAAATTGTATGGGTGTATAGCGAGTAGTAAACTATAATATTTCAATAAAATAACTATTTGTTTATTTGTTTATACGAAATTAAAGGTAGAAAAAATGAATTTTGCTATGCTCATCCAAGAAACCACACAATAAATTACATATCACAAGTGGCAACATCAGGACCATATATCATAATGGGTATAATTATAATTTTGATAATTTATGCGGATTACGAGATAAGTGTGCAGATCATGAGACGAATGTGTGGTGGAAATTAGTTGAGTGTGATTTAATATGTAGTTTATTGGGGGTGAGTAGTTTTTTCCATAAAAAATATAAGACAATTACTTTTTTTTAATATTTTAATTTATATGTATATATATATATATATATATATGACTAACAAGTTGTGCACCGTATGACTTCAAAACTAGTAGAATATATATTTTTAATGGGATTTTGGAGTGCGAATTATATTTGGACTGTTTTGAGCTTGATTTGATTTTATTCTGTGTTTTCGGCTGATTCAGCCCAATTTGGGTCAAGCCAAGCAGGCCAAGCCAGCCGACCTGGGCGACCCGGTTTTAGCCGAACTGGCGCTCCCTTGAATTTTTTTTTTTTTTTGAAAGTATTTTTAATAAAAATTACAAAAATAAAATCGTATTTCAAAAATTACCAAACTAAAATGTTGTCGCCAGTTCCAGTTAAACTGGCGGCAGCGTTCCACGTCAGCGCCACCTAGCGTGGTTGCTGGCGTGGCAAAGAACTACCGCCAGTCAGTTTCTATCGCCGTTTAGATTGGCGTTTGGAACGCCATTATACCTGGCATTCCATTTTACGCTAAATCGAGCGCCGCCCGCAGCTTCCTCACTTCTTATTTTATGTAGCACCAGTTAGACTGGCGTTTGGAACGCCAATTACAGTGGCGTTCCTTTTTACCTTAAACTGAAGCCGAGTGCCACTCGCAGCTCATTTGCTCTCTTCTCGTTTTCTTCCTTTCCTTCGCCCCTCCCCCATTCTCGAATTATCTCATCCCAAATCACAAAATCTTGCTAAAATTTCATAGATTTAAGTTAGTATTACGTAGATCTACTAATTTCGACCAAGATTTACAAGAAATACGGTATGAATATCTAAATTATATGTTTTGTATTAAATTATAGATTTAGTGTGGTATATTCTTGTGATTAAAATTATGATTGTAGATATACATTTCTGTATAGTGCTAGAATTGTTTGTGAGAATTTTATGATTTGTTTTGTATATATTTGTATATATATATGGTATTTATAAGGTATACATGTTTAATAATTATAGTATAAATTTATACAGAAAATACATTAGTGTAGTACGATAAATATAAATTAATCATAATATATGTATAAGGTCATATATGTATACCGTATATAATATATTGTATATTTCGTAGATATATTTTTAAAAAGGCAATTTTGGCGAATCGGGCCCCCCCTTAATTGGTTATTGGCGAACAGCGCCCCTCTAATTAATTTTGGCCAAATCGCGCCCATTTACGCTGAAAAATGACCAAAATACCCTTATCTTAGTTTTTCAAGCATAACTTTTTGTATAGTACTCTAAATGAGGTGAAATTAGTCCCGTTTGAAAGATATTTGAATTATGTTTCAAATGGGACCAATTTCACTGCATTTAGAGTTTTGTACGAGAAGTTATGGCAAAAATACCGAATCAGCATCAAGCTGCTACGGTATTTGACGGCGTTTCGGTATTTTTAGTATAACTTTTCGTAGATAGCTCCAAATGAGATGAAACTAGTCCCATTTGAAAGAGAACTCAAAGAGCTTTCCAACAAGTATAAAATCAAAACTAGGACATTCCGGCGAACGCCTGCGAACACCCGAGAACACCCGCGAACACTTGCGAACGCTTTTCTACATAACTTTTTGTAGAGAACTCCAAATGAGATAAAATTAGTCTTGTTTGAACGATATTTAAGTTCTCTTTCCAATGGAACTAGTATCACAGCATTTGGAGATACATACGAGAAGTTATGTAAAAAATACCGAATCTATGTTAAGCTGCTACGGTATTTGACAGCATCTCGGTATTGTTTGTATAACTTTTAGTAGAGAGCTCCAAATGAGATGAAACTTGTCTCATTTGAAAGATAACTCAAAAAGCTTTCCACTAGTATTGATTTTACACTAGTAGAGAAAAGCGCTTTGAGTTATCTTTCAATTGGGACTAGTTTCATCTCATTTGAAGCTCTCTACTAAAAGTTACACAAACAATACCGAGATGCTGTCAAATACCGTAGCAGTTTAACATAGATTCGGTATTTTTGACATAACTTCTCGTACGTATCTCCAAATTCTATGATACTAGTCCCATTGGAAATAGAACTTCAATATCTTTCAAACAAGACTAATTTCATCTCATTTGGAGTTCTCTACAAAAAGTTATGTAGAAAAGCGTTCGTAAGTGTTCGCGGGTGTTCGCAGGATACTCAAAGGTAAAATCAATACTAGTGGAAAGCTCTTTGAGTTATCTTTCAAATGGGACTAGTTTCATCTCATTTGGAGCTCTCTACTAAAAGTTATACAATCAATACCGAGATGCTGTCAAATACCGTAGCAGTTTAACATAGATTCGGTAGTTTTGACATAACTTCTCGTACATATCTCCAAATGCTGTAATACTAGTCCCATTAGAAATAGAACTTCAATATATTTCAAACAAGACTAATTTCATCTCATTTGGAGTTCTCTACAAAAAGTTATGTAGAAAAGCGTTCGTAAGTGTTCGCGGGTGTTCGCGGGTGTTCGCAGGTGTTCGCAGGTGTTCGCAGGCGTTCGCCGGAATGTACTAGTATTGTTTTTATACTTGTTGGAAAGCTATTTGAGTTATCTTTCAAATGAGACTAGTTTTATCTCATTTGGAACTCTCTACTAAATGTTATACAAACAATACCGAGATGCTGTCAAATACCGTAGCAGCTTAACATAGATTCGGTATTTTTGACATAACTTCTCGTACGTATCTCCAAATGCTGTTATACTAGTCCCATTGAAAATATAATTTTACTATATTTCAAACAAGACTAATTTCATCTCATTTGGAGTTCTCTACAAAAAGTTATGTAGAAAAGCGTTCGCAAGTGTTCGCGGGTGTTCGCGGGTGTTCGCTGGTGTTCGCAGGTGTTCGTAGGCGTTTGCCGGAATGTCCTAGTATTGATTTTATAATTTTTAGAAAGATCTTTGAGTTATCTTTCAAATGGGACTAGTTTCATCACATTTGGAGCTTTCTACTAAAAGTTATACAAACAATACCGAGATGCTGTCAAATACCGTAGCAGCTTAACATAGATTCGGTATTTTTTACATAACTTCTCGTACGTATCTCCAAATGCTATGATACAAGTCCCATTGGAAAGCAAACTTCAATATCTTTCAAACAAGACTAATTTCATCTCATTTAGAGTTCTTTACAAAAAATTATGTAGAAAAGCGTTCGCAAGTGTTCGCGGGTGTTCGCGGGTGTTCGCAGGTGTTCGCGGGTGTTCGCAGGCGTTCGCCGGAATGTCCTAGTTTTGATTTTATACTTGTTGGAAATATATTTGAGTTTGCTTTCAAATGGTACTAGTTTAATCTCATTTGGAGCTATCTACGAAAAGTTATACTAAAAATACCGAAACGCCGTCAAATACCGTAGCAGCTTGATGCTGATTCGGTATTTTTGCCATAACTTCTCGTACAAAACTCTAAATCCAGTTAAATCAGTCCCATTTGAAAGATAATTCAAATGTCTTTCAAACGGGATCAATTTCATCTCATTTGGAGTATTATACAAAAAGTTATGCTCGAAAAACTAAGATAAGGGTATTTTGGTCATTTTTCAGCGTAAAGGGGCGCGATTTGGCCAAAATTAATTAGGGGGGCGCTGTTCGCCAATAACCAATTAAGGGGGGCCTGATTCGCCAAAATTGCCTTTTAAAAATTATTTGTCTAATCGTAGTGTAACACGAAAGATACATAATAACGCTATATATACCCTCGACTATTTGTTTATAACTGATTATGTTGGACGTTGATAGATGTCGCAGCGCCAACTTATTTGTTACATGAATGACAATATAGTGGAAGGTCCAAATGGTATTTCTTATGATCGTCAACCTGTCAATACTGTAATAATACCATTGAAATGCAAATATACCTATCTATTCAGAAAGTTATGTAGGAGATTTTATATTGATACGTCACAATATTCACTAAAAATATTTCATAGATGTCCAGTGCCGTCACATGATGGATCTGTTACATATGTGCTAGTACCTATAGATTGCGAAGATGACATGGAAAGTCTCAACGAATTTTGTATGGACACTGTATATTTATTTGAATTTGGAGATGTTAGAAAATCAATCTCAGGCTGACAACGATCTTACCGGTCCAAGTGAACCTATTGAAAATGTCATTGTCAGTCCAAGTGCGAGAACAACACAACCTAATAATTCAGCGAACGATCCCATATGTAATCCGTTTTCTCAAATCGAGGATTACATAGATAACGATGAAGATTCCTATGAAAGTACACATGTAAACATTCCCGATGAAGGTTCGTCCGATGACGATAAGGAGGATGACAGAGTTGATATAAGTCCTCGCCATGCTGAGGCAGGTAATCAAGATTACTGTCAAGCCGGTCCAAGTGCTCCAGAGACATTACCACCCCGTATTGTGCCTCCCTCATACACAAATCTTTGTTGGAGCGCAATTGAACAAAATGCTCCTAGAGCTGCTTGGATGCAGGATACTGAGTCTACTTGGGATCCAAAACAAGAGTTTCGCACGGGAATGTGTTTTAGAGACAAAAAAGCGTTGACTCATGCAGTGAAAGCATACTCAATTGAGGTGCAGCACCAGTATAAACTTGAATTGTCCAATACGCTCATTTGGGTGGTTAACTGCAAGAACGGTAAAGAACATTGTAGATGTCATATGAGGGCACAATTTGTAGCATCAGAAGGAATGTGGAAGGTGGTAAAATATCGCGGCCCCCATCAGTGTTTTAACGAAGCAGATGTGCAGAATCCTGATCACCAAAATCTTGACAGTAATTTTATTGCCGATAAGATTAAGGAGTTGATTAGAACACAATCTAATTTGTGTATTGCTGCTGACATTAAAAGAACGTACCAATACACAGCATCCTACAGAAAATGCTGGGAGGCTAAGCAGAAAGCTATCGCTTTAGCATATGGTGACTGGGACTTGTCTTACAGTCTCTTGCCTAGATGGTTGCAGGCCGTGCAACATTTTTGCCCTGGCTCACTGACTGATATTAGAGGATTTCCCGTATCAACACCCAACCAGGCCTTATTTGATCGGGCATTTTGGGCGTTTGCACCTTGTCTTGCAGGATTTATGTATTGTCCTCCAGTTCTGAGCATAGATGCCACTTTCCTTTATGGCAAGTATAAAGAGTATCTACTTATTGCCACCGCTGTAGATTGCAACTACCGTGTGTTTCCTATTGCGTTTGCAGTAGTTGAGAAAGAAGCGGCAGATATATGGGGTTGGTTCCTTGAGTGTATTGCTCCGTTGGTGAGGAATCGGGAGGGGCGAATTACACTTATATCTGATCGTCATGTAGCAATTCTTAAGGCAGTCAAACACCAACAATAGTACATCTACGGTTGGAACCATCGATATTGTCTGCGTCACATCCATTCTAATTTCAATAAGGAATTAAAAAATGATAGTCTTAAGCGCATGGTGTGGAATGTCGGCACTCAGGCGTAAGTATGGAAACATAACAAGTGGATGGAGCAAATCAAGGAAGTAAATAAACGCGCTTTTACGTGGCTGTAGAAGATTCGTCTAGAACATTGGGCCTTAGAGTTTGATGAAGGCGGGGCTAGATTTGGACAAATGACCACGAACTTGTCGGAGAGTTTCGATGGTGTGCTGAAGGGAATCCAGTCTTTTCCAATTTCGGGCGTGGCTGAGAGTATCCGGTACAAAATAGTTAAAAATTTTACAGATAGACGCGACGAACTGGAAGAATGGGAGGGAAGTAAGTTGACCCTTACAATATCTAATAGGCTAGTTAAAGTTGAGAAGCATAGTGGTGGACACTGTGTGATGATGTTTGACTGCGAAAAGTTTGAAATTACGATTGGACACCGTAATCATGCTTCCGGAGACAAGGGAGGAAACAAGCAGGTAAAATATTTTCTATTTCATTTCAAGAGGTAGTTATAGATCTTTGCTGGTTTTTAAATTTAGTTTTTTCGTATGCAGATCGTCCTATTATCACAGATAACATGTACTTGCCAAAAATGGCAAATTTATCACATGCCTTGCTCACATGCGATTGCGGCAATAAAGAAGGCAAAGCATCACGTGCAGGATTATGTCCATCCATGTTACATGGTGGCATGGTATCGAAGTACATACATGCCGAGTTTAATACCATTCCAATCAGCACTACTGGACACCATGCACGGCATACGCTTTATACCCGATCCTGCAAGGAGAAGAAAGATTGGATGACCCATCACTGACCGACTACAGAACGAGATGGACTGGGTGGAGACCCCTGATGCTTGGTGTAAACATTGTCAACAACAGGGGTACAAATCGAAACATTGTTATACTAGACAACAACAATAAATTATTGGCGGATGTGGTTGACAAGTGTAGCATTTGTATTTGATTAAATTGGTGGATGGACTGTGTATCGTTTGTATTATAAATGTATTGTTTACAATTTGCTATTTTTCTCGTGCTATAGTTATTACTATTTTTTCATGCTGTACTTATACAATCTATTTAAAAGTTGTTTCACATGTTTTGGCAATATATCATTTCGTACTATAGTTATTCAATTTGTTGATATGTGTTATGATTTAATTTGCAGTACCAGATGGAGCCACATCCTGGACCTGCAAATCGTAGTGTGTTGTATCTCTAGGACAGCCACAGATCCGAGATTGCTCTTGCAGAAGATACTACCACTTTACGGGTTAGACGGTTTGAGACCTTACTACATGAGAGTGTACAGTTGGATGATCGCCTGATTCCTTATCTACATCGAGCTGGATTCTATGGATTTAGACGCCTTGGTTTTATGCAGATTGATGCAGCCTTAATTACAAGCCTTGTAGAGAGATGGTGTCAGGAGACACATACCTTTTATCTACCTGTTGGTGAGTGTACCATTACCTTACAGGATGTGGAAGTACTGTTAGGCTTACCGGTAGACAGGAAGCTGGTAATTTGCGCCACTTCTTGTTATATATGGCAGGATATTTTTGCAAGGTTGCTAGGAAAAGTACCTCCACCTAGTAAGATTTGTGGAGGTCGGGTTAGGTACAAATGGCTTTTGGAGGAGTTCGCAGTTATCCCCGTAGACACAGATGATGTTATGCTTGAGCGATATGCCAGAGCATATCTCTTTATGTTGATCCCTGGCTGTTTATTCACTGATACGTTTGGCGCTTATGTCTACTATTGGATTTTGTTGCTTATGGAAATATTAACATGATATCCACTTATAATTGGGGTAGCGTCACTTGCTTGGTTATACATAAATTTATACAGTGCCAATGCAAGGTAATCCACACAGATTGGAGGATATGCGGTCCTCTTGCAGTATTGGGCCTACGAGCGCATTACATTTACTGCCTCGAAGATTATCAGCATTCCACCTACGGCGGATTTGCATCTTCTACCACTCGCATTCCGGTATAATCTTTTATGCTATTATTTATTTATTATGATAATTTAATTGTCATATGTTTTACGACATATATTATATTAAATGTAGGTGGTCACAAGGTGTGCTGGCAAGTCAGTAAATAGTTCGCATGTACTGGAGACGTTTCGCTTTGGGCTGGACTCGATGCAAGAGAAACATATATGTTAATTTTTATTTTCATTATTTTTTTATTGCTGATATGTTAATATCGGATTTTGTATTGTAGATGATATGGACTCCTTATACCGAAAATATATTAGCTGGCCTTCCTGTATGTTGTAAAAGAGGTAGACTTATTTGGCGAGCGAAGGTCCCTCTTATCTATTTCTGTGTGGTTGAGTGGCACGCATCGGATCGTGTCCTATGTCAGTTCGGATTTGCCCAAGATCTTCCCGAAGCTTTAGATACAGATGTAGGATTACATAAGCATAACTTTATGTAGGCATCGGATTGGGATGTGTGCCGTAAGAGATATATTGAAATATGGAATGGAATGCTACGCCGAATTGTCCAAGAAGCCGGAGACAACTTCAACGCTTATTTGGAGTGGTATAAGCGGATCACCAGACGATATATTTTCCGCAAGTGCCTTATAAATGAATATATGGTAAGATTGTATTATTTTTCTTTTTGTTAACAATGTCTGGAACATACCTGTCATATATGTCAAGCTAATATTTTTCCTCACGGAGTACATATTCAGAGTATCTGTAGCGAGATATTTCGGCATTATCATGAATATGACCTAGAAACACGTGCAGACATTCTTCCGATGGCCGTATGTTCTGTTGCACATAATGACGAGGCGGATGTGATGAATAATGATAATGTTGGAGTCCAACAGGAGGCTGCAGATGAGATGCACTTTCAGGAGTTTGATCATCCTCAACCAAGTTGGCGAACATCATACATGGAATTTGCTCCTTCCGCATACTATACATACGGGCAGGGTACGTCTAGTTCTCATTATGACGCATATGAGTAAGGTCCTAGTTCACATTATATGGGATACGAGTAGGCTACATCTACGTCATTTTACGAGAGACCTTGTACTTTTGATTCTGGTCATATTACCCAAGAGATACTCCAGTTTCATGAGCCGGGGCCGCAGCCACGGGAGCGTTGCGTTTCAACGGATTAAGTTTTCTAAGGAGGTCAAAAAGAGAAAAAAGATCTCCAAAATATGTATACGAAACATAACTAATTCGAGTTTATATTTGTACTGAGATTGTATTTATATTTGAGACATATATTTTATTTGTACTTATGTTAAGTATAACTGTGCTCATTATTTTTGTGGAGATATTAAATATTTGGGTTTATATTTTATATTTGAGTTATATATTTAATTTTGTACATAATTGTATATTTGAGTTTATGTTTACATTAGTGTTTGTATTTATATTTAGATTATATGTTTACTTTATATTTATATTTGTGTTATATTTATATATTGTGATTTACATGAGAAGGTGGGTAAGATAGTGGCTGATGTTTGGGTTGGGGGGGTTGAATGGATAGGGCTGGGGGTGGTTGGTTAGGGATCGTAGGGAGGTGGGTTGGGTTGGGGGGAGGAGGGGGTTTGCTGGGGATGTTGACTGGGGGGGGGGGGTGGATGAGGTGGTTTAGCTATATATTTGATTTTGTACATAATTATATATTTGAGTTTATTTTTACGTTAGTGTTTGTATTTATATTTGGATTATATGTTTACTTTTATATTTATAGTTGAGTTTGTTTCATGTTGCCGTGTGTTTGGATTGGGAGGTTGGATGGATAGAGATGGGGGTGGTTTGTTGGGGATGGCAGGTAGGTTAGGGGGAGGGGGTTGAGATGTTTTGTTGAATGTGGGGATTGGAGGGGGGGGGGTTGCTGCTATCGGGGGTTGTGTGGTGCGGGGGGCTGGTTGCAAGTTATAGGAAGCAGCTTGCAGAAACGCCACTGTAAGTGGCGTTTTAAGCGCCAGTTTAACTGGCGTTAGTATCTGTTGCTAGTATAACTGGCGATAGAAATTGACCATTAGTTTAACTGGCGGCAACGTTTTAATTTGGTAATTTTTTATATTTGATTTTATTTTTGTCATTTTTATTATAAATAATTTCAAAAAAAAAAAAAAAAAAACTCCCCGCCCTCACTCTATTTCTTTTTCGCGCCCGACTATCTCTCTCTCTCTCTCTCGTGCTAGCCGTCTCTCCCGCGCAAAATCCCTACTCTGCCGCCGCGCCGCTATCGCCGGCCTCGCCTGCCCCCGTCGCCGTCGTCGTCGTCGTCGCCGCGTGGCGACGTGCCGCCGGGTCTCTCTCTCTCTCTCCCTGTCGGCCGATTCCATCACGAGCGCCGCTCGTCGTCGAACCCTTGCCGCTGTAGCCTGCCCCGACCATCGCGGACCTCGTCGCTGCTGAGATCGTGCGGAGCTCGTCCTCCTCCGACGGTGGCCGCCCTTCTCGCACGCGCGAGCCCGTCGTTGCGCAACCGTAGCAGCTGCCGTCGTCTGCGACCTTGTCGCCCTCGTCTCACGCCGCTGTGAGCCCCGCCACTGTCGGTTGGGACCGTCGCCTCGCCGGATTGTACCTCCCTCAGCCGGTGATTTTAGGCAGCGCTGCGGCCTTTCACCCCTCTCCGGTCGGTAAAATCTTGACATCTTCCTTAACCTTCCAACCTACTAATCTAGGATTTTCGATCTCACTACTTCACAGTGTCATATATTATGTTTTTATAATCTTTTTCGTACAGCATTATCGAGGGAGAGCCTGGTATAGTGGTAAAAGCTCTTGACTTGTTGTTTGTTGCTTCCGGCAAACTAATCTTATGTCTTATTATAGAGGAATGTAGATGATTCTACTGTAGTTTTAAAGATATTAAGTTGCAAGCCAGCTTGAGTCGGAAAAAATGAAGTATAAGTAGCATATGGAAAGCAGACAGGGCTTGCAAATTATGTAATTCGAGGAAAAATTGAGGATCTTAACTCTCCCTCTTAACACCCATAGACAATACGATGTTAAAGCGTCCTCCAACAGAGAGAGGATTCCTTAAAATAATCTACCATCCAATTTTTGTCTAAATTTCTTTGATCATCAAATTTCTATGATTGATGCAACATGACAAGTTTCAATCAGAACTAGATTTCACTTCCATTACAATCCACATAATTCTTGCATGTCCATGACAATCCATTACATTTTGCTCTCCATGCATTACTTCACTTTAACCCGGCATATCAAAATCCACTAAAAAACTTATCCTTAGTTAATGATAAACAAGGCATGATGCAATAGAAATACAGGGGTGACTTATTATCATAAAACTACAATGGATATTTGATTTCAGTGGCTATATAATGGATTCACCCATGGCCAACGAAGAGGTGATGCAGATTGATCGATGTACAAAGGAGGAAGTTCATACGATTACGAAAGAATTCGACGCCGACTGTCTTAAGATTTATTATGGTAGTATTTCCTTCTACCTTATTCCATTTGTACTTCTGGTGCTGTGGTGTTTGAAACTCAAATATGTGTTCCCTAGGGGAATGTATTATTTACCTTATTGATTTGATAGTTGTCTATTAGAGTTTGAGTTATATTTCCATCTGGATTTTTTTTTCTACTTGTTGAACTGCCATTAGACTTAAGTCTGCTAATCTACATAGGCGTCCCGCTAGATATCCTTCTTTTAATGTATCACCATCAGTAGCTATGTTATTTCGTTACTTGCTTATGTGTGAAAACTTTATAATGGCAGGAAAGCTTTTTCCGTATTTTGACGTATTCAAGTGGATGTCTTATGGACATGGTATGTGATTATTTGGTATCAGATTGCCCTCATAAGCTGCTTTAAATCACCGTTCTTTTCATCTTTATGCCAGATGGTAAACACCCAGGATGTGATCCCTCTTTTTTTGGGCGGAGGGAATTTTCATTTACCTTGAACAATGATATATATACCCGCTTCCGGTCATTTAATACTGCAAATGAAGTGGAGAATGCTATTAAGAGGGAATGCCCTTTTAAAATCGATATTGGTTCTGTATACAGTGTGGAGGTACATTCCCGGCTTGTTCCCTAAAGGCACTATTGTTTCTACCGTAATTTCCTTAATTTGCCTGTTGGTTTTGCTTTCATGGAATTCTTTACAGCCATCTAAAAGGCATGCTTATCCCCAAGGTGCTTTCACTCCTCAAGAACGGGAACTCATTTTTGATATTGTAAGTTGATGCTCATTTTCCGAACTAAGATTGTTTTACATGCATTACCTATTTTAAAGTATGTATATGGTAAGCAGGATATATCAGATTATGACGATGTCCGATATTGCTGCACTGGTGCTGATGTCTGTCTGGAATGCTGGCCCTTAATGACTGTAGCAATAAAAGTTATTGATTCTGCTCTTAGAGGTTTGTCCTTGCTAACCTCAATCTCCCTTTGTTCTTTTCTGAATTTGAAGTAGTTGTTTTGGAAATTCATTGTCTAATTTGTTGAGAAAGTTCACTTTCACTTACACGTTCATTGTAAAACTTCTGTACCTTAGATGGTTTTGGTTTCAATCACATCCTGTGGGTATTTAGTGGGCGCCGTGGTATACATTGTTGGGTTTGTGATAGCAGAGCAAGAAGGTACAGTAAAAGTAGTTAAATAAATCTTTGATGTTGTGCTTCTTTCCAAGTCACATAATTATATTTATTTTCACTTTAGGCTGACCAATGACCAAAGAGCCTCCATTGCTGACTTTTTCCATGTATATAAGGTACTTTTCTGTGTATGTAACTTTGATCACAATTGTTTCCAGAAAATATCTTCTTCTCTGGCTTAATTAACATTAATGATGCACTTGTTTTTGGTTTCAGGGTGGTGAAAATAATTTGAAAAAGGTATCACTGTCAGGACCGGTTCTTCATCCCTTTCTCTCGTAAGTCTTTATTCCAAAGAAAAGAGTCTTTAACCATAGTACATGGTTTTGTTATAATTTTGTTTAGTTATTTGGAACCATTTAAACTAAAACGATTGGAGAAATTTTCTGTAGAAGCACATATGACAAAGTTTTGAAAGGCTATTTTGAGGGAAGGCTACTTTCAAGCCAGAAGCTGTTCGAAACTGAAGAGAGATTTCAAAAGATTTTAGAACTCATCCCTGATGAATGTAAGAAGTGCTTGTAGTGCTGTCTCTTTTGGAACTTTGTTACGTCATCCACCATTTAGAATTTTTTGAACTTCCTAAAGTTGCCAACGCTTCCAGCCATTGCTTCTGAGTTTATTGGAAGGTGGCAAGGAAACCGAAGGTCATCCACTTTGACGGAAGATATTAATATCACCAGATGGAAGCAATTAAAAGACTTGTTGCAGTCAGGGAAGCTGAAGGTCTGCAAACTTCTTTTTTTTGTCTTTTATTATCCTTCTAATTTCCTACTTGTGTGCCAGTAGATATTTCCAAAAGAGTAATTTGGCTCCAGATTTTGTAAATGATCAAATAGACTGTCTTATGATTAACTACGCAAATGCTACCTCATTAAGCTTAATACTAGGAATGCCACAATAATATTTGACGGCCCAACTGTTTTGTTATGGGCTCATGAATATGAATATTGTGGTGGATTGCGTTCCCATCCGATTCATAGGACAGCAAGGGTATGCATATACTAATTAACCTTTGTTTATGCTAGAATACATAAGTGGTGTACTAGTACTTAGATATGGGGAAACTTCCTTACTTTCAGATGCAGGGATTAAGAAGATGTATAGAGGAGATAATTTTCGCTTACACCTATCCTAGGCTGGACATGGAGGTGCGTGGAAATTTTCTTGCTTCAACATATTACTTTATTTTTCTACCTCTCTACTGCTGATATCACATCTTCAATTAGGTTACGAAGCACATGAATCATCTGCTAAAAGCACCCTTTTGTGTGCACCCAAAAACAGGTACAAACTATGTCGTGCTGATGAAATTTTTGTCCTATTTGTCATTCCCCCCTTCGATTATAGCTCATCCTTTGTTTGATAGGTCGTGTCTGTGTTCCAATCGATCCTGTTCATTGTGATGAATTTGATCCTACAACCGTTCCAACACTTTCTGAGGTGAGTGACATGAGTCTGCTTAATGCGTTTAGGCTTTCTAAAAGTTCACTTTTTTGAGTCTAATTATTTCTGTTTCACAAAATTGCTGCGCGTGAAGCATCGAGTTGTTATTTACTCTGCTGTTTAGGAATTGCTTTTGGGACTTGCTAATGCAGCCACATGTTGCTTTTTAAAGTTGCACTTATTAATTATTCTATGTTTACATTCTTCTCGTTTACTTAAAAAAGTTGCACCTTGCTCAGTGAGAGATGTTGGAGAAGCACATTTGTGAACAAATCCTTTTTGACAATGTTAGGTTGTGGCAAACCCCAAGAGGGGTTAAATTTGGATTTAAAAGCTATAGCACTAAGCACAAAGCAAAAATAACACCTTAAGTAATGTATTAGCTAGTTACGTCTTATGCATGCATCTAGTGACGAATATAAGGAATAAGTTAAAGAGATAGTACCGAGAATTTTAGTGGTTTGTGCAAATTGCCACCTTTGTGCACTTTTTGCCTCATTCCCTAGAACTTTTATCTAGCACTTGAGCAATCAACTTCTGGGTGTGGATTAAGCCGTTACAACGCCCACTTTGGTCAGACCATAGCGGGAAATTAGTCCATCTCTTTCTGTTGACAAGATAGCTATTGCACTCTTCTCCTTTTAGGGGCAAGCATAACTAATCCCTGCAAGATTTTACAATGAAAACCCAAATTCAAATGCAATCTCACAAACAATCCTCTCAAAGGTGATAAATCTAAGGTTTTAACTTATCGCTTGCAAGTGGAAGCTTTATAAATGTATTATGTCGGTTCTACAACTCTTCTAATAGCTGATGAAGTGTTCTGCAAGTGTATATCAGGTGTGAAAGCAAAAATATCAACCCTTCATCTATAGGTTTCTCACCTATTGGCTACAAAAGGCTAGTTCCTATGCTTCATCACTCAATCGAAGACCCAATTGAGCTATTTATTTCTTTCTTGGAGAAACTCTTTCGCAAATTATTTGTAGATCAATACTGAGAATCAATTAATCAATAAGTCCTATGTACTTATGATTTTGGAGTGTAATGTAAGGATTTTCAACTCCAAATTTTTCTATTCTTTGCGCTTATTAACACGCGATCATTTCGAACTCTAGAGAATGTAAATAAACACCTACAAGTAAGAAAAAGGTTTAAACGTATGTCTCAGGGTTACTTTATCTTAATATAATTCTGCAGTAGCATGTGTCAGGTGGAAATGAGGATAATAATTTTAATTCAGCAGTAGCTCTTGTATGAACATATGCATTTATATGAGCATATTCATCCACTGATTTTGCGATAAACATATGTATTTTGGTGTTGTATATATTCTGTCATTACCATATGATTTTAGTTGTACTACATCAACCTTGTTCGATTAATATGGATGTCATAGGTTATGCATTATCATAATACTAAAATTTTTATTTCATTTCTCTGCTAAAAGGTTTTCTGATATAGTTGATGATGAACCTTTTTTATATGAACTTTTAACTTGCATCATAGTATTTGAAAGTTCATCTTACATCTGTAATTATCTACCTGCTCAATCGGCGGCGCGGTCCCTCGCAAGATACATCTGTTGATAATTATGGTGTTGCTTATCTTCATCTTAGGTTGTCAATTGTTTCTAAGAATGATAATTTATTACTAAATCCAATCTCCTGATTACACGGAAACCCTGTTAAAAAAGGCCAACAATTGATTGATGTCTCAAGCCATTAATTTCTTGGGTTTTCTTGTCATTACATGCCTTCTCGCTTGGTGTTACTCTGCGTTACAATACTCTCGCAGTAAAAAGTCCTTCAATCATTCTAACTTTTTCAGCTTTTGGAAGAGCTAAACAAGGCCGGCATCAGAACAGATTCTGACAATGGTGAGCAGTCATACCCATCTGTCATTTTAAGCATAGTGCGGCATGGAGTAGTGCATTTGATCATTGAAGCTTTTTATTCTGATGACACTATTTTCGTTCGTTGATGACGTTAATGCTTCTACTTGTTCCTCTTACGTGTAACAGATTGGGAAAGAACCTCGCTTGGCAAGTATATTATGTTCTTCAGAGAATCATTTTTACAACCACTACTGAGATCCTGCAAAGTAAAATATCTCAATTATTCTGTGTCTTTCTAATATAATTTATTGAAGTGTGTGCAGCTTGTTTATGTCAAAATCATACATCTCTTCGCAAATTGGTTGTTAATATGCACTCTCTTCAAATAATGGAGCTAAAATTAAGTTGTTTACGAGCAAGATGCAAGTATCTTCAAATGATAGCGATAGTATTTGTTCTATCAAATATGCATGTCTTACAATTTTAATGATAATTCTGAAAAAATGAATTAGCTTATTTATAACTTCAGATGATTTTAAATATCGTAGCTAAAGTGCTAGATTTCTCTATTAACTTTTGTAGTTTATCGTCACTTCTACAATGCTGCGTTTTTGAGGACCGATGGTGTGGCAATGTTGAAATTTTACTTATGAACAATCGGACAACTATGAGCTCTCGATTTATTTAATCATTGAGTAGTGTGCTTCCTGATAACCAGAAATTGATTGCCCATTAATGTCTAAGTATGATCCTTGTGGTGCTCCCTTTCTAGAAATACCTGTTAAAAGTAAGTACCAGTTTAAGTCATGCAAAATTTTTTCTTAAAGTAGCACCGAAATGCTATCACTTATAGCTTTGGATTTACTTTAGCTGCACAGAGATTTGTATCTTCTCGCACTTAATGCTATTCCATTACTATTTGAATTGCTCGACTTATTGATGTAATTTTTCTTGAAATGTATTGTTGGTTATACCTATTTCATTTAATATAGAGTTCCCCTTATTTTTGTGGCAGGAGGAGTTAGAGGCGTCCTATAACAAAAAGCTCCAGCAACAAAGCAAGAATTCCTTCAGTTTCTAAGCAAGAACTTAATACTAATCTTATAAAACACGAATTCTGAAAATGGTTGCCATCGAGATTATGTTTATGTGAATGTGTTATTTTATGGGCTTAATTGTCTCAAATATTGCTAACTTAAAAGCTAACATCTCAAACCGAGATATTATTTAGTCTTTGTTATTTCTGTTTCTCAGAAGATGCTTTCTTCAATTGCGATCAATAGAAACCACTTGGATTGCCTACCTCTTACAATTTCTATCCTTGTTTTCGTTGTTTATTTTTCTTTTCTTGCTTCTTTATTAACCAAGCACAGTAAGGCTCCTTTTGTATTAATCAGCACTGAGTATTGCACAGCAGGGACGACCATATGGAATAACAGCATGTGGGTTTATTCTAGCTCCTCCATGCAGCGCCACCATTTGAAGCATGAATCGGAGAACAATTTCAATTGATGCGAAGCTATATTAAAGAATTCATTTAGTTTGGATCAGAAATTGTCAATTTGGGCGCTAAGCTTTTCGAGCTCATTTTGTGGTGGTAAGAAAATCGAACTTTAGCTGTGTTCAATTTGACTCATATGAGGATTAGTTTCCTGCACCGCATCAAACTCTTTAGGTATAGCTACATATTGTTTGCCGGGGATGTATCCAAGAGCTTTTGGTTGTTTATGTTGAATAAAGTAATCTAGTTAAACACAAGTTAACAGGGATAAAGCGGTTGCTGCTAATATTTATTAAGAGAAAATATCCTAAGGATATTGGTTCATGTATAATCTCTCTTTCCAACGCTTTTGGTTGGTTGCAGCTAGGGGTGAGCATAATTCGGATAGACCCAAAAATCCCATTGATCCATAATTCGTGGTGTGCACATGTAGCACTAACCGTGGAAAATCTGAAGAACCTCATCCGTGCCGTTCACCATACATCGCCGCGTGTCACAACAATTATACCAAATTAGCATCAAACTGATCCCTAACACGAAGGGAAGTGCGGGGTTATGTGGGACAATGTGAAACCGGCCACAGGTCTCCATTTTCATGATAATCGACATATTTTCACACAAACAAACATGCATTTAAGTCTTTATAAACTCAAGCAAAACATACATGCCCAAAATCCTCAATGCGACATATAATTCACTAGGCATCATGAGACTAAGAAGTGCGGGGTTATGTGGGACAATGTGAAACCGGCCACAGGTCTCCATTTTCATGATAATCGACATATTTTCACACAAACAAACATGCATTTAAGTCTTTATAAACTCAAGCAAAACATACATGCCCAAAATCCTCAATGCGACATGTAATTCACTAGGCATCATGAGACTACTATGCATGAATGCATAGTCAAGCCATGTACATGCTCACCGAATATTTTCAAGCATACTCAAATCAACGAGTGCTATAATATCAGTTATCTAGCATTCTATACAAACATGCACCCCCTTTCAATAAGGATAGTTACATAATTTAACATGTGAGCATTCACATCATCATCAAAATCATACATGTCTCTACCATCTGCATAGGTAGAGCACACAGTCTCTCATGCAACTCAAGTAGAAACAAATCAAACATGGCATTTACAACTACTTCTGACACGGGTATTAATATAGCCGTTTACTGGTTCTATACCCAACAAAGTAGTTAGCCATGTAGATAACATGTTAAACATCCGTCATGGGTCACATATAGGACATACAAACATGTTAAGCAAAGCGAGTGTATCAACATCCTACAAGGCATCACATCCTATAACGTTGTACACTATGCACTAACATGTATATCTCATAACAATGTATCTCTAAACCATGATTAATCACATCAAATACACAACATTAACAAGTGTGCATACTACGAGGAACAACAACATGCAAGGATTTATCACCCATCTAGCATACCTATCACATTTGCAATCTCCGCCAAGAGCACTATCTAACCTCAAGCCCTAAATGCTCAACCAGACAGTAATAATACCTACAACATGCTAGTCACCCAACATGGATCGCACATACGCATCTAATTATGGATTGCAAGCATATAAACAACATACTTCTAGATTATCCACCTAAGCATGTTATATCACTCTCTAGCTTGTAAATCCAATAATAATCATCACATGATCTAGGTTATCATGTAATAGCACATCATAATATAAAACACATGTAACCACGGGATCACTTACCTTAGCCCCAAACCTTACCAGGTTAGGGTCGGTCGACGATGCGGATTTAAAAAGTTCTCGCGAAATTGACCTCGCCATCTCGTTCATGAAGTCGAGACGATGCTGCGAAGCGGTCGGGCTAGCTGGAGGCGGCTACAGTAGCGACGGCAGCAAGTTGGCGGCGACCGGAGCAGACGACGACGGCCAGCATCACAGACATTCCCGGGGAGGCGACGGTGACGGTCGGCGACGGTTGAAACTACGACGGCGTGGAGAACCAAGTACAGCCGAGAGAGAGGGGTGAGCACCATGCTGGAAAACACCTCAAATCGGCGGCGATGGCGTCCATAACGGCTCAGGTATTGGCGGTGGGTCGCTGCGGATGATGATCAAGCGATGCGGTCGACTAGGGTTCCCACGACCGCGAGCAAGTGCGACGGAGAGAGGGATGGCGAGCTGGTGGACGAGACGAGACGGCGATAGCGTCGCGCACACGCCGGTGGTGGATGATGACTGGTGATCTGCATGTGACGCGGTCGAGTGCAGAGATTGGGACCGCGAGAGAGAGGATGACGCGAGAGCGTGAGAGAGAGGGGCGACTAATGGTTGGGCCCGAGCCCTTAGACTTGCTCGATCGGCTAGGGCTCGGCTGTGCCTAGCCAACTTGGCTCGGTCTGCTGAGTCCAGTCCAGACTGAGCCCAATCCGGCCCAAAACAAATGATTTCGATCCAAATCAATCCTGAGGCAAAACACACATCCAAGAATCAATCAAAATTCTCGATTGATCTAAAAAATGACGCGATAATACCTAATTGAGAATTGGGACCTTACACACACCCCTCCCCCAAAGCTACTTTTTTTTTTTAAAAAAAAAGCAAAAGAAAAAAACGCCAAGAATTCTTACTATTGCTTTATAAAAAATAATCGCATCACACAAAAGAATCATAAAGTCTTACAATTAACTTTTACTAACTTTAATCAAATAAAGCACGAGGAGACGATGTCGACGGGGCCACGAGGAGACGACGGGGGATGGCAAGGCGAGATCGAGAGACGACGACGACGGGGAGACGAGGGGTGAGCTCGGGAGACGGCTCACGACGGCCGAGATCAGGAGCTGAATTGTTGCAACTTGCAAGAGAGAACTGGAGTGGACTGTGGAGAGTGGATACGAGGGTTTTCTAGTAAATGTAAATGGATTTTAAATTTTTAATTGGGCCTACTACAGTGCCTAGCCCATTTACTGGTTGGACCGAATTTTGACCGGGTCTGCTGGTTTAGCGGGTCGGCCGGGTCATCTGGTCCAAACCGGTTTTGATTGAATTTGGACCAACATATTTAACTGGATCGGACTGAGGTTTGAGTTGTGGTCGGACCGGCCGATCCGACATTGTTTTTAACAAATACTGAATTATGTTATGTGAATTTCAACAAAATAAGGTCATTTGGTAAAAAGTTTAGAAAAAGTGGAGGAAGGGTTGTGGAAGAAGAGAAGAAGAAAGACCAAAAAAAAATGAGTGAGAGAGGGAAGAGAGAACGACTGTGTAGGATCTCTAATTACATTAGCAATCACTGATGTTGCCATTTAAATGACGACATTAGTTAGAGATACTCATCGACAGAATCACCATTTTAAATGGTGATTATTTTTTTATTTATATTTTAAAAAAATATATTTTTTTTAATTTTAATTTTTATTAAAATATGTTTGAATTAAAAAAATTCGTGAACGAGCTCTAGCATTGCTCTATTTTCTTTTTGAAAAAGAAAATACATCGGAAAATAACAATTTCATCCACCGTTAGATCTTCCAAGCTCCCATCCTTCTCTCCTTCCTCGCTTCCTCAGCCTCCTCAAATCTCAGCTCTCTATCTCCTTCAATCTCCGACCAACGACGCTCGTCGCAGGCCGCAGCACCGCTGTCGCCATCAGTGGCGGCGCGATGGAAGATTTCCCCGACGAGCTTCGAACTCCACCAGTTTCCTTGATCTCTCTCATCGGCCGGCCAGATCTCCACCAAACTATCTCTTCATTTGTCCATGCTGAGCAGCCACCAATCAATGTTCTCGCGCTCCCGGGATTCGCGGAGGCCGCTGGAGTTCTATCCCGTCAGTCGCCAGACCCGCTGTCGCAGGAATCCCAGCGGTCGCATGTGGCGGGGGTGTTGAAGCGGGAGTGGCTGCCGAAGCATCGGACTAGAGTTCCTGCAGTCGTCGCGGCAATGTTCGGAGTCGAGGAAGTTACAGGAGATCCCACGCAGTGGATGCAGGTCTGCAACGATCTCGAGAATCTCAAGTATGGTGCCATTTCTTCTTTATGCTCTTACCTAAATATATCTAGGAAAGTCCCATCGTACAGGTCACTCCTCCAGTAGCTCGTAGGATAACTCTTGGACACTCTTGGGCAGATGGGAGAGATTCAATCTCTTGGGCTAGGTGTTCGGAGGAGATGGTGGAGTGAGTTAGGAGGGGCACAACCAATTACTCTTTCTGTTTGAAATATTATGCAACGATACTATCGTCACTCCCAGAGTCATTCCTTGCTGTACGTTAGGTAGCAATAGTTAAGATTCTTCCTGTCTCCGTAGGTGTTAGGAGTTTGACGGTGAGATTGACATGTGACCCTTAGCAGGGCACCAACGTTTATTCCTAGCCATTTTAGTATGGGTCACTCTGCCAGTTCCTCCTAAGTCGCTATCCTAATGCTGACGATGAGATTCACCCGCTGGTTGGATGCTAGGGGATGGGAGGCGGAGATCAAAGAGACGACCCTTAAATGGCTAAAAAACACTTTTTCAGCACTATGGTCCTTGTAGACAATGTATTGACGAGAATGCTGGAGTATGCATTGAGAAGTGGTTTTCTTTTAGTATGATTTGCTAATTGAATACTCATTTATGGATTTTGAAGCTAATAGAATGGTCTTGGTAGATTTTGACCAAACAAGTTTTGAGTGAGCTGATGGTCTTAGGTTTTATGATGTTAGTTTAAAGTTCAAACACTTGACAATTGAAGTATAATTGGTTGTGCTTTTGAAGATTTAACGAGTCCAAAAACTATTAACTTTAGTAGTATTTATTGAAGGTATTTTATGCCTGTTTCTCATTACTTTCTCGTTACAAGATGGATTTCATTCTCGATAATTATGTATTACATCCTCCTGAGTTTTTATTACATTTAATCACTCTGTTTTAAATTTCCTTTGATGTATGCTCTTCTCATCATGGTTTTTAACTGCATATGATATTTTGATAGAGCTGTTATTCGTGGAAGAAGCACAAAATTGGTTGTCATACTTGTACAGACAAATGTAAGAGGTGAGTGATTATTGAACAAACCAATTGCTTTTATCCTGGTATTACAAATTTGCTAGAGAAATTGAAGATGATCAGCATGTTACTACCTTCTAGTTAACAGTCATTAAGACATCCAAGTTGAATAAATTTCCTATACTGCTAATGCAGATGAAGTTAGTGAAGATCTTTTAATTGCATTAAGGAAGCGTGCAGAAGTTGACTCCAAATACCTGGTCACATTCGCACAAAATAATGCATCTGAACTAAGACAATCTCTCAACAGGTTTGTAAGAGTTCATTGCTGTAATACTCTTTGTGTCTTGGCTTGTTTAAAACCATGTTTTCTATTACTCAGTCTAGGTCTCTAGGTGACTGCTTTATCTTGATGGACTGTCATTGGAATTTAACAAATCTTGCTTGAAATTTTACTGCATTTTCAGATAAGTGGTTGATATAGTGATCTAGCTTGATAATGTTTATAGTGCAGGCTCGCAGGCCTGTTTGCAGAGTTGTGTAACACATATTACAGAGAAGAAGGAAGGAGGATAAGATCCCGCATAGAGAAGAGGAACTTTTCTGAGTTGCATGTCCGCTATTGCTTCAAGGTAGTTCGCTTCTCTTTCTTCTGTTTGTAGGTTATAAGCACATCATCTTTGTTTTACCTTTTTAAGTTCCATTTGATTAAAAGTAATTTGTTCTTTTTGGAAGCTGGTTGTCCAGCCTTTCACCGTCATTTGTGTATTTAGTTACATGCAAATAGATAAAGTACATACAATCCAGCCATAGTCACACAAGTTCTTGTGATTCATACGTCTTTCATTAGAAGCCACTGTATGGAATGTCATATCCCAGGTTGCTTCACACTTCATATACTGCCTTTTTAATATGTTTAACTTCTAATTCGTATCAGAATGTTTTAACTTCCAATAAGTTATCAACATCAGGGGAAAACAATCTAGTACTATGAAGAGCATCTCCAAACATCTGAACTTACGCTATTATGTCCTTATAGACTAGTCTGTGATTTACATGAAAGATTATATAGACTAGTGCATTGTTAACCTAAGTCTATCAATCCTTGCTCCTTTAGTGATTAAGTTGGTCATTATTTCTCTTATTCTGCTTACACGTCTACTACTTCTATTTAAGTTAGCTCAATGATAGTTTCATAGGAAAGACATGCATGTAATGTTTGATTGTTTTAAATTCTGAATACCAGGTTGCCATATACGCAGAGTTTAGACGAGATTGGGCTGAAGCATTGAGGTTCTATGAGGATGCTTACATTGCTTTAAGGGAGGTACTACAAGCATTCACTAAATTTTACATGTATGGTTATCTTATTTTTTGGGTTTGTCTCCCATGCACAATGACAACATGAACATTTGTATGCCTGCACAATCATGCATGTTCAGGAGAGAGAGAATCCGTGATTTTCTTCCAGGAGGGCAAATTATGTTGAGCAGTAGAAATTATAATTTAGATATATTATTAATATTAGCAAACCATAAATGCAAAACATGGTCCATGGTGTATCTTTGGAGAAACAATGACCAGTGAGAATCTGCACATGTGGGGATAGGATCTATGCAGCCATGCCTTGAATGAGGTTGTTTCATAGGACTCTTGGCCTTAACTAGAAAACAAGCATATGGGCACATTAGCACACTGCAGATTTTTAAATCACACACAGGCAAATGTCGTCAAAGGCTGCGCATTGAGGCGCAAGGAGGGTTCTGGGGCCTAGGCACAAGGGGCAAGGCACAAGGTGAGGCGCGCCCCTTTTGAAAGCGAGGCACTCTTTTGTTTGAGATAAATTGTACATAACAAACATAAATCTAAATCAAATTTTCAGAGGAGCAATTGTTGTTAGATTTGTCAAATAACTAGCTTAGTCTTAGTGGCTAACTTGGTTCTGTTTCCCGCCACCATTAGAGAAAATAAACTTGGTAACTAGCCGAGTTTTAAGGCATGTCATGTGTTCAACAATGCCAATCTTTTTTCTCAAATAACACAAGTTATAGACAAGTAGATTATTATGGGATTGTGAAACATGCGATTGCATATTTATAGACATCCACTTGCTACCAAAACTACTATTGTTATAATTTTAAGAAAAAGAAGAAAAGAGGATGGATCTAGCTACGTTACCCCAACTTATTCTCTCGCTTTATCTCTATCTCTCTCTCTCTCTTTGTGTCTCTCTCAACGTGACTCTCATTTTTCTTTCTCCCCACCACTCAAGTTTCTCTCGCTCTCATTCTCTCAATTAGTTTTTCTCTCTTTAAATCCGAGCCCACCATCGCACATTGCTTCGCTGATTGCTCATTGGGGATCTTGCACAAGCATCTACCATCCTAGGACAGCTCGAGTTTGCGACCACAACCACCGTCTCTCGAGTTCATGCCAGCCATTTCTCGAAATTGTAGCTGAAATCGAACTAGCAACTGATTCTAAGCCGCTTCCGTTCGAGGACCATGAGTAGCACATGGAGGTGAAGAATGGGAAGTTTCCGTTTGGCGGTGACCTTGTTAAGAAGGCAAGATGAGAGTTAGTTTTCTTTTTTCCTTTTTTTTTTAGTTACTCAGAAACGTTTAAGAGGCATATTGGGACACGCCTGAGATGCAAGAGCACCAAGGCCTGCCAAGGCGGCGCCCCTTAACCATGCGCCTTCCTGGAACCCAGGCGGGCCCAATTTTCGTTGGTGCACCTAGGCGCGCCTTTAACTACTCTGCACATGGCCGTAGCAGGTAAAGATAGTATCTTTGTGAAATCATTGCACTATTGTTACATTTACAAGTGTTTTTACATATGCAATATAGGTCACATCATGCTTTTATTTGTCAAGATTCACGTTCGAAAAATTGACTTATAAATTTAGCATGAGTAAATAAGTTCGAAAATGTCATATTTTTTTTATAACATAGACCAAAGTAAATTGAATAAAGCAGATGGAAAAATGTAGTACTCCAAATAGGAGAGGGTTAGGAGCTGCATGTCTATGGGAAAAGAAAGAAAAATATAAGAAAAAGAAAGAAGAAAAAATACCCTAGGATGCACGGATACGGACATGGCTATAGAGAGACACAGGCACGAACACGGAATACAACATTTAAAAAAAAAGGACATGTGTACTGTTCAGACACGGAAATAAAAAATAGAAATAGTAAAAAATAACTTATATTAAGTTTTTTTAATAAATAAAAATATAATAACATTTAATACTAAAGTTTACGTATAATATAATATTTCACATCTTTAAAATAAATTTAAATAGTAAGAGTATAATTTAATCAATAAAAATATAAAAAACGTATTTGAGTATGTTATTGTATTATATTACTTAACGTTAGTATTATATAATATTTCATTTCTCTAAAAAAAAAATTCTTTAAAAAAGTAAAAAATAACATAAATACGGACATGTGTGCCGGACATAGTTTGGCGTGTCTGACACAGGTGTCCAGAATTTTTTTTTTTAATTTTTATTTTTCGTACACATTTTTGGCATATCCGATGCGTGTCCGCGGAGTGTAAGGGTTGGACATTGCATGGGACCGAATCTCCTGATGTCCATCCTTCCTAGGAAATACCAAAAAAAGAGAATTTAAGGAAAGAAGCTAATGAACCCCACTGAAACTTGAATTGGCTGCGACACTGCATGTATTAGATTGGGATAGTGGAGAAGTAACGAGGAATATTGTTGAGAAAAGGAAAGCAAAAGGACAATTGTATCCATTGCTCCTTATATAGTATAGTATATTTGTTCGGTTTATTTCCAAGGGCAAGGGACAGCCTCCGGCATGGTAAAAAATTGGCCACACTGAACGGCACAAGATATGAGCGTGATGTAGGCAGAAGAAATTTTTGTTAGTTTATTATTTTTAGGCGCAAATTCATCTGGGGTCCTCTTTTTTCTAGATGGACAATAATGCTCAACTTTTACACAGCCTCTAGTACTAAATGTAATGGGATAGTGGTGCCATTCCGTTAATTTTCTTTGTGTTGGTTCCGTTAATAATAGTCACTGACAGTTAAAAAATACGTATAATTGGATATAAACCCCCCCAAACCTGCCTCATCCTATAAAATGGTACCTCCTAAAAAGTAAACCCTTTGTTAGATTTTTTTTTTTTTTTAATTTGTCATTAGAAGTTATAGAATATGTCTACCATTATAATTTTTACAAAGTTCCTAAACACCCTTTCTGTTAAAAGGAGACGGCTCCACTAACTGCTTATAATGTTCCACCCATTAGAATTACCGGATAAAGAGTTCGACATGAGAAAATTTTAGGTTTCTTCGAATAGAGAATAGGCCAGTCGAGGAAAGTACTTCCCAAAAAAACGGTTTCTACGAAGCTGATTTAGAGAATGCCTTTTTATATGTTGTTTGTACAATATTTAAAAGAATGAAATATAATATTACATATTTTGTTGTGAACTACAACTTTGTAGTTCGAAGATCCTTAAAAACATATTAAAAAATTTTACGAACGGACCATGGAAGTTGTAATTTAAAAACCATGCATATACAACTTTGGAGGTCCATTAAACGTACTTTTGATCATTTTTCAAAAACTTTGAACTATAAAGTTATGGATGACAACTAAATATATAAATTTTTTGTCCCTTTTTTTCTAAAGTGTCAAAAAATTGTAAAAACTATATGTTTTCACAGAATTTTCGAGAGATCAGTGTCTAGTAAATTGTTTTCTGGCTAGTCTGGTTAGTCAGCTGGAAATAACTACCCGAGGAGAAAGAAGGGAAGTGTTGCTATCTTGCACATTGGTGGCAGGGTTACCACCTCATGTCATTGTTTGAGGAGAAGGAAGCACCGCCATTTGCACCATGCAAGGAGTCTGGTGCTGCACTACGTCCTTGCTGGAGAGCCACAGACTCCTTAATAGCAGGATTTTGGACGACGAACAAAAAAAAAAGAGGTGGTCGTAGAGGCAGTGACGGTGGTTGCTCTAAAACAATCGGCAGAAGTGTAAAAAGAAACCAATGGTTCGATTGCAGTAGCTTGGGTAATTAAGGAAAGCTAAATTATCATTTAATCATACCATTAAGTTGCCTAATTAAAATGAAAAAGCGTAATAGGGTCACCATTTAAAATTTTGAAGAGGAGGTTTTTATTTCTGTGACAAAATACAATGTTTTTTTTTTAAAAATTATTTTGAAACATGGGTTTCCTTCCAATTTGTTCATAAACAATAAGGCCAAAATTTACATGGTGCCCCTCTACTTTACGAAATGGGCTGTGATGCCTAACAACTTCTAAAATTTCCTCTGGTAATGATTTGCGGTGATGATGGTGCATACATCACCGGACTCCCTAAGCTCTGCCTCAAGTTCATGCAATACAAGGTGTACCACCCTAACAACATTGGGGACATGTAATGCCGTGGTGATAGCACAAACAAAATCACAGTCTCTTGCAATGAGGGGACACAAATTAGTGGATATTCATTTAGGAACAGGAGCAATCTGGTGGATATTCAAGTGGCAGTGGCGACAATGGGCGGGGTGGCGATCTAGGAGTATAATAGCCTATTTGGTGAACTATAGGGGTATCAGGTGAAATTCTGGCTCTACTTTTAACTGCCACGGGAGTATTGTCTAGATTGAAAACTAATGGAAGCACATCGTTGCCCTATCATATATAGTAGAGGGACCCTTCAGGCTGTTTAAGAAGTTGAGAGTATAATTGTCCATTTTGGTAAAGCAGAGGAGCACTGGGTGAATTTTGGCTCTCTTTTTACTATTTAAGCTGCCTAGTAAGGGTGGCTCTATTCACATAGCACCCACCGAAAGCTTCCCTTGAATATGCAGTTTGTGGAATATGAAGCCCTTTGTATTTCATTGTTATATGCTATTGTACTTCTAATTTTTCATACTGTTGTGTATGTCCTGTGCCTGTAGTTTTGATGGTTAGAATATTTTGTTTGTACATGTATATTTACAGGTAAGTAAGCTTCTATGAATTTTCTTTGAGTATATTCAACATGTTAAGTTTAGTCAAATTGCACCAAAACTAAGTACATTCTGATGTTTAAAAAATATTAAATTAAAACTAAATGTGCATCAGCACAGCTCTGCAGCACTGGGATCAGTTACATAATACTCGGCTCTGCTTAAGGTGCTTACTATATAAAGCTGATTTTGCTGGTGTAAATTCCTGTTTATTTATCATGCTATATTTCATTCATGTAATAGTAACTTCTTCAAACTTCCAAATAATATTTAGAGAGTTCCTTTCTCCAGATATTCACAACTTTTATTCTTAGTATGATTCTTATAGATAAGCTTCACTTGGTACTTGTTCAGATGGTTGGAACTTCAACAAGGTTGCCACCTGTGCAACGTCTGGTTGAGATAAAATCCGTGGCAGAACAACTGCATTTCAAAATTTCAACTCTCTTACTACATGGGGGGAAAGTGGTAGAAGCAATAGCATGGTTTCATAAACATATAACTACCTATGAGAGGCTGGCTGGGGAGCCGGAGGTTGCTTTTCTTCACTGGGAATGGCTTAGCAGGCAGTTCTTGGTATTTGCCGAGTTATTAGAGACAAGTTCTGCAGCAATTCCAAGCACCTTGCCTCCTCGATTTGGCTCATCAGAAAACCTGCTAACAGAGTGGGAATTCCAGCCTCCTTATTACTATCAGGTATTTGATTTAAATGCAATGATACATCTTCATTCATCTTCTTGAGATTGAATTCTCCTGGAAAAATTATCTTCTATTGTTCTGTTTTGCTCATAAATTATTTTTTCATGGAGATGTTGGATACCTTTAGCTTTGCTTAAACATTATATCTTACCTTCAATTGCTAAAGGAAGATACGATTAATCTGCATATTTTAGGAATTATTTGATTGCATACAGGGACTTGAGCTTCTAATAAACAATTCGCCTGTAATGTAACAATGAGAACTAATAATTATTGAATAAGTCATAGTGATGGATGAGAAGGAATGACTAGGACTTTCCTAGTGACATATTGCTTTTTATTAGAAGCCACTAGTATCATTTTCTGTTGAAGTATATGACTGAGATTTTTTGTTTGAACTTGATTTCATTCTTTTGAAAGTATATGTTTGTATCTACCAGCTATCAGCTAAGTACTTGAGGGAAAAGAAGGAAGGTTTGGCCGAATCCTTGCGCTTAAGGGAGCGCTCAGAACTTGCAGATAGAGTCAACACTAATCTGGAATCTGTAGAACCATCTACTTATGTTGGTCAGTTTGCACGGTTGGTTGAGGAAGGTGATTCAGTTACTGTGCTGCCGTGAGTTCCAGCTCTGCTGTCTCTCAATATTTTTCTCCTTACTGAGTGTGATGACAGTTTCATGGTTTGTTTGCAGTCTTTCCGATGCAGAGTACACAAGTTACGCTATTGCAGAGGCGCAGAGATTTCAGGACTCGTATGAGATCATTGCTTTATTAAGAAAGTCTTGGGAATCATTCAGTGGTCTAAAAGCATCTAGAACAGCAGTATACTGCAGAAGCCAAATGGCCAAGGAGTATTTCGTTGTAGAGGACTATAGTAATGCAAAACAACTATTTGATAGTGTTGCGGAACTTTACCGTCAGGAGGGCTGGGTCACTTTGCTCTGGGAGACTCTAGGGTACTTGAGACAATGCTCACAGAAGTTAGGTTTGCTGAAGGAATTAGTTGAATATTCTCTTGAAATGGCTGCAATGCCGGTAGCTCTTAACTCTAAAATGTTACCTTCCGATGGTACAACGCACTGTGGTCCTGCAGGTCCAGCTACCCTTTTGCAGAGAGAAAAAGTTCAAGATGAGGTTTTTAGCCTCCTAAAAGGACAAGAAGTAATACTTCCAAATGACAAGGGTTTTAAGTGTAATCAACCAGAGAACCAGCCTCTCTGTCTTGAAGTTGATCTTATAAGTCCTCTTAGAATGGTATTCCTTGCATGTGTTGCCTTTCATGATCAATCCATCAAGCCAGGAACGTCTACCCATATCACTTTGTCACTTCTGTCACAACTGCCCCGTCCAGTTGAAATAGAGCAGTTGGAAATTCGTTTCAACCAGAGCGCATGCAACTTTGTAATTGTCAGTGATCCAGAAAATTCCACCACCAAGGACCAAGGCATCCGAGTTGAGATGGCTGCGTCACTTACTCTGACTTCCAACAAGTGGCTGAGATTAACCTACGAATTGAAATCAGGTAGACCTTAAATTCAATCTGTTGGGCAGCAAGCACTGGATTCGTCCCTCTCGTTGATGAAAATTGTTAAATACCAATACATCCTGTTTATAACTATTTAAGGAGGTTCTTGCATCCTGTTTAGAAGTATTAAAGGGGTTCTTACTTTGATTATAAATAAGTTTTTACTAATTGTACTTTAATATAGTAAGGTTGATGTGTTATGCCAATTAAATATTCAGTTCTTCGATTGCTATATGACAGAAAGTGGCAATGTTGCTCGTTACTTGAGCAGTTGAAAATCGTGTTGCTTCTTTTTTCTGTTTAGATTTAAAAAAAAAAAACACTTTGACATTATTGTCTTTACAGTGTCAAATTATGCTGAGAAGGCTATATGTGATGCAGGGCAGAGCGGACGGTTGGAGTGCTTGTCTGTGGCTGTGACAATTGGTCCTCACTTCATTGTTTGCTGCCAGGCAGAAAGTCCCGCTTCAATGGAAGATGTTCCATTATGGAAATTTGAGGACAGGGTGGAGACCTTCCCAACAAAGGACCCTAGCCTCTCCTTCTCCAGCCAAAAGTTTCTCCAGGTTGAAGAGCCTGAACCTTTAGTCGATCTTATATTAAGTGCTTCTGGCCCCGCATTAGTTGGAGAAAATTTCATTGTTCCTGTAAGTGTGACATCTACGGGCCACATGGTCAGTTTTGGTGAGCTTAAGATTAATCTTGTCGACGCAAGAGGAGGTGGTTTGCTGATGAGTCCAAGAGATCATGAACCTTTTTCGAATGATAGCCATCATGTTGAGCTTCTTAGCATTTCAGGAGTGCATCTAAATGAAGAAACGAACTCCGATAACATCAATAAGATCCAGCAATCATTTGGAGTCATCTCCATTCCTGATTTGCATCCGGGAGAATCATGGTCATGCAAATTAGTAATCAAATGGCACATGCCTAAGTCAGTGATGATTTACGTTTCACTAGGTTACGTCCCCAAAACCGACGAGGGCGGAAATCAGAGGGTCCACGTTCACAGGAGCTTACAGGTAGAAGGCAAAGTTCCTCTTATCATAACCCACCGCTTCCTAATGCCCTTCCGTAGAGAGCCGCTAGTACTTTCCAATGTCAAATCAGCACCTGATTTCGATCAAGGAGTCTTTCTTGCTCTCAATGAACCGAGTGTCCTCATAGTGAAGACCCGAAACTGTACTGAGATTACTTTAAAATTGATTTCCATGACCATTGAATCTGATAGTACAGAGGGTAGCAAACCTGGTTGTAAAATTCAGCAAAATACCGACTTCTCTGGTGCATGGCTGCTCGCCCAAGGTGAAGAATTTAAGCAGGTATTTTCAGTGACTCCAAGTGTTGATTTCCCAACTCTAGCGGTAGGCACTGTGTGCGTCAAGTGGATTAGAGAATCCAAGTTCAGCCAGGACATGAAAAATAACTATTTTATTACTAGACATAAGTTGCCTGATGTAAATGTGGAGAAGCCGCCACTAATCGTGAGCATAGAATGTCCTCCAAATTCCGTCCTTGGCACTCCCTTCTCATTCTACGTTAAAGTCAGAAATATGACAAGCTTACTACAGGAAATCAAATATTCTCTTGGAGATTCTCAGAGCTTCCTTTTTTGTGGACCTCACAATGATACTGTTTCTGTTCTTCCCAAGACGGAAAATATTATCAGTTACAAGCTCGTACCGTTAGCCTCAGGCTCGCAGTTGCTTCCAAAGGTCAATATCACATCATCTAGATATTTAGCATCAATGCAGCCTTCAGCTGCAGCAAGTAGTATATTTGTTTTTCCTTCAGAACCCACGTTTTCTGTAGAAGGAAGGGAAGCTGACTCTAATTCTTAATAGTTACACTTCTTTTTGTTTGTTAATTGGATTCCCCCATTTAGCAAAATGATCAGAAAGTTTGTTGTATTTTAATAATTGTATGAAAGATAACATAAGGTGTTGAATTTGGGGTGTAAGGTGGACAATATAGCTGGAGAGATGGTGTTTAACACCAATCATGTCTAAGCAGTTTGTGGCTATTCTATCTTTTTTTTCTTTTTTCTTTTTTTTGTTTTTTTAATGTCTAGAAACCAAAACCCAGAAGACTGGGTATTTAGTTTTATTTAAACAGCAAAAAATTGAGGATTAATAATAAATTTTTTTTAAGAATTTGCATCATCCAAACTTCTAAATTGGATGTTTTTGATATGTATAAAATGTACATGATTGAACGTGAGCAGTGTGGATTTGTAAAGTTTCATTATATTGTTTGGTGGTACTGTTTAATAGTGGTGTGTATATGCCGGACCGGAAAACCGGACCGGTGAGTTCGGTCCGGTCTGGACCGGTTACTATATGGTCCGGGTCACGGTCCGGGATGAGACCCGTATTCGGTCTTCGGTGCGGTCCTGGATCGAAAAAAAACTGGACGGGACCAAGGACCAAATTAATTCAGCCCATGATGCATTGATGTTCATCCCAAGTTTGTTTCGGCGTTTCAATTTAGCCCTGTCCACTAACTTTTCGGCTCGCTTCGCAAACTAGTCCAGCCCATGATGCATTGATATCCATCCGGTCTAAATCGGTCCGGTTCGGTCCAGCTATTTAGCGATCCGGACCGGACCAGTTTTACTTGGGTCTGGCCCGTGGTCTAGTCTATCAGTGAGATTCGGTTTGGATCGAATGAACACCCTACTGTTTAAAGCAAGGTTGTAAGAATGTTCGATCGTACTGGATTTTCAACTGTAACTGTTCAAGGATCAAGTTCAACCAGTTGAAACGGAGGCTGAATGTCCCCAACCCAACAGCCCGTTGATTCTGTCCCTACCTAACAGCCCATTTATTGCTAAAGCCTCTCTAATGTGCGTTAAAATTCTCAGAATATGAATGATTTCGGAAATAGTTTTCTCAAAGTTATGGTTGCATACGTCTTATTATTTTTAGATTCTGCCCTGGCCGAAATTGTTCTAATCTTAACCGATTGACGGAAGAGGATGTTAAAACAAGGTTTGAGGGTTCATTTGGAGGGTAAATATTATTGTAACAATCAAGTTAATATGATAACAGAGTTATAACTATTACCTAATTTGGATCAAGATAATCATTAACATAAGTACTATTATCTTTTCACTATTGTATTCTTCTATTTCTAAATTATTTTTATGTTTTAACTTACGGAACTGTTATTGGAGTGGAAGTGATCGACGAAGCTCTAGCGAGCTGCTGAAGGTCGGCTGGAGCTTTGGCGATCTTGCTGGAATTCGAATGTCCGATCACTGGAACTCCAACAGGTTCGTTAAAGCGTTAAGAGATATATCCATCTTTTGAGTTTCATAATGTTCTAACTCTATTGGAGGGCAATAGCTGCTACCTCAATACATATTTATATTATATCTTAAATCCAAAAAAAGAAGATGATAATAAATATCCGAGCAACTATTACCGCCAATTAGCCAAATTATCTACTACATATTCTGAAATTTAAAAAACAAAATTCCCTCATATTGCCATCCCAAATTCTGTAAACATCGCCGCTCATGCCTCAGTTCAATTGACTCTGTCTCGTGATGGTATGAACAATAATGCTAAAAAAATTCGGGATAACAAAAGACAAAGTAGCGTATTTCAGGGTATATAATAAGTAAAGTTATATTTTGGGATATGTAGTAAGAAAATTGGCTACTAAGGCTTTATGTGGCATAATATATAAGTTACAAAAATATTTTTTTTTTTTCGGTATGGGACTAAATAAAAAAAACCAATACTCAAAAGAATGTATTTTAAGGATTTATACATTTGATATTGATATGAATTTGAATACAAATGTTTTGATTGGTCATACGCTAAAAAATTTATATCATACTTATTTCTTAATTTTCTTTTACCCAGTGGCGGAGCCAGGTCTTCTGGTTGGGGGGGGGGGTCAAAAGTCCGTAACAATCAATAATTTTTTTTTTTCCGAAAAATAAAAATTCAAAAAATCACGAGATTATTTAGATTAAAATAAAGAAATGTGTAGTTATAGAATATAAAAAAAAATAACTCGACCTGTATAATAAATAAGATATGTTATTGGGTCTTCATAATAGGACTATTAGTAGAAAATTTGATTAATTATATATAATGAAACGTTATTCAAAGTTTTCTATAAATTCTAAACTCGAGATAAAAAAATAATTCATACAATTCACTATTTTTAAAATATTTAAATTATAAAAATATAATATTTAAAATAAATATATATTTAAGTATATTTATTTAAAATTAAATTAAAAAAGATTTTTTTTTTTTTAAAAAAAGGTCACGCACGCGACCTGTTGGCTCAGGTCGCGTTCGCGATTCGGGTCGCGAACGCGACCCGTTAATTATAGATAACGGGTCGGGCGGAGAGCGACCCGTTATCTATTACTGTACATCTTCCTCGCCCGCGAGGGCGAGGAAGATGAACAGTATTTTGTTAAAAAAAAAAAAACTCGTTGTAACGGCCGGCGGTCCGCAGCCGCGCCGAGCACTGCTGGTCCCCCCTGCTCCTCTGCTAGGAGAAGGTTTGCACGCGGTTGGGGGGGGGGTGGCGGAGCTGCTCGCGGCAGCCGGCCACGACGGCCAAGGAGCCGCTCCGCACGGTCGGGGGGGGGGGGGGGGGGAGAGCATGGTAGATCCCTGCTCATACATGGCTCCGCCCTTGCTTTTACCGATTCAAACTAGTTTCATGTAGGTTTATTTTATCATTTTGATAATTCGACTTTCAAACAAAATTCAAAGGCAGTTGAAGTCATCTATCAATCTAAAAGTATTCGCAAATAAAATTATCAATTTTTTTTTTATGATGTATTGTCTGTGCATCTAATAGTTTAAATTAAGATTAAATTGATGATTTAAATAATAAAATGACTTGATATGTACTTTATTTAAAGAAATAAATATTTGATATTGATATATTTAACCATGCATATGAGCTGAGATTACTCGTTAGTAATGTACATATCTTCTATCTCTCTGAATATTCTCCACAACTTTTAAATTTTTCTTTCTCTTGATATAATAATCATATAAAAAATTATGACACATTTAGCTCATTAGACTCTTTTTTTTTATAAAAAATATTTGTTGTTAATAAGCTCCGCAGCTATTCATAATAACACATATCGAGTGATTCGAAAGAATTGTAGTCTACGAAGAGTTGATGGTTGTCTTTCATATATTAAATAGAAAGTAACATACTGCAGATGTATTTATTATATAATTCTCTATAGGTATAATACATATCACTTTGTTTTTTTTTTAATTTCTTCTATATAGTATATAGAATAATAATACACCATAAAATAATAAAATCAATTTATACTTTTCAATATAGATTATACACATATTATAATTGTTTTATGATTCAGAGGACGTCGGAGGTCCTGAAGCTCTGAGGTAGGCTAAAATGCCAGACGATCCTTAGGACCTGTCCCCATCCGTTGTTTCTCGGGTGCGCATGTTTACTTTTTTAGATAAATCAGGACGTAAGAAAATCAACCGTGTGAATTCAATCTATCACATATGTACGGATTACGAAATTTATATATTCGTTTATTTATTTGATCTATTTTTAAGTATTTTTTAAGAAAAATATTGAATTATAACGTTGTAAATTTTAATATATATGTAATTTTTTAGTTTAAAATTTTTTTTTTAAAAAAAATATTACACAATATACCAAAAAGATGATAAAAATTTGATCGTACACATTATTTGACATATTTTTGAAAATTTTGAATTATAAAATTGTAAATTACATTAAACTATATAACTTAATAATTTAAAAGTTTTTTTTTTTCTGAAAATACTTAAAAATAGATTAAATAAGTAAATAAAAATTTATATAAAATCTCGTGATATATATGTGCATAATGGATTGAATCCGGACAGTTGATTTCCCTACATCTTGACTTTCTAAATCAGTGAGCCGCGCACTTGTTTCTCCCATTCTCTCTCTCGACCGCTGCCTCCCGATGCATCGGAGCCCTTTCACGTGAGTCTCGTGGGCTGAGTCACGCCGTTTCCGGCCAGTCATTCCCTTGGCAATACTACCATCAAGATGCACTTGGAATTCAGGATAAAGTTCTCCAACATTCAATAATGGGATAATTACAAACCAGCGCAAAAACGCATTTTTAAAGACTAAAATGCAAACCGTTAAATACGGGAACTAATATGCAAAAACCCCTTCAATAATTTGTTCTGACAATACATATCAGGACGAGAATACACTAATCAATATTCCAACATCCATCATCACCAAAATTCCTATCTCTTAAATCCAAAAGATTCTATCTGAATAGTGAAGCTAGGAGACAAACAGTAGATAAGAGACAAATCTCTTCTCAATAAGTTAAATTTGGTCCAAAATGCCAAGCTCCTATCCTAAAATATTGTGTCAATTAAATCTCTAAATTTTTTCAATAACTTACAAAATCGCATAAGCGCGCACACGCACGGTATAAACTCACACACGCGCGCGCACACAAACACATATATATAATTGAATAATTTTTTTTCAAACTTTTTACAAAAATTATTTCTAAATATTTATTCCGAAGCACTAAAGTACCATTAAAGATTTTAAAATCTTAAAAATACCTATTTAAAATATTTTCTAAAAAAAAACTTAAATGCAAAAATTGTGGAGGGCATGGAGAAATCCACTTTTTAATTTTTTTTTTTTTTTTTTTTTTTTTGCAAAAAGTATGTAGATATTTTAAGGGCATTTTGCGGATATGTGCCCCTCTTAATTAGTTTTTGCGGATATATGCCCCCTAATTTGATTTGACGAATCTGTACCCTTTTAGCACGTGAAATGATCAAAATACCCACGTACTTTATTTTGATAAGCGCGTACTATTTTCTCTCACTTCTGCCTACAGTTTTCCGCCCAAAAAATTAATTTATCCTATTTCGCTTCTCTCTCTTCGCAGCCCTCTAAATAAAATCATAAAAATTCCAAAAAAAAGCCTCAAAAAATCACACCTCATTCGGCAGCAAAAATGGTTTATTTTAAATATTTTTTCGTAAATTTATAGCATCTCTAGATATATTAGAAAAATGTTCAAACATTTAAAGGTATTTTTGAGACACTAGACGATATTTTTCACGATTTCAACGGCGTCGAAGTTGCAACAAATGCTTTGTGTTTGAGGTAAAATGCATCTCGAAACGATGATTCGGAAAAAGTAAAGATCGTCCCAATCCGACCACCGAGCCCAAAGTTATGGCATTTTAAAGATTGCTATATTTTATAATTTTTTTCTTTCACATACGAAGTCGGATTCATGATCCGTCAAATTCCTTAGAAAGCATGTCGAGCCCTCTTCTAACAGCATTTTTTAGGTCTCAATTTGGAGGTGTTATGGGGTATTTTAGGGGTGTTATGGGGTGTTATGGAGGTGTTCTAGGGGTGTTCTGGAGTGAGTTAGAGTGAATGTATCAAATTTGACTCATATAAGCCTTATCCATAAGGATGCCAGAACACACCCAGAACACCCTAGAACACTTCCAAATCGTATGTTCTGGGATATTTCGGGGGTGCTCTCGAGGTATTTTGAGGGTGTTCTGGGGGTGTTGTGGCATCCTTATAGATAACGCTTACATTAGTCAAATTTGAGACATTCACCTCAGAACACCCTAGAACACCCACATAACATCCCATAACACTCCAAAACACTACAGAACATACGATTTGGAGGCGTTTTGGAAATGTTCTGGGATCTTATGGGGGTGTTCTAGAAAGAGATCTAAGATTTCTTATTTAATCGAGGGTTCATAAGACAACTAGTTTTGAGAACACCCCACAACACCTCAAAATGCCTCCAAATCGTATGTTTTTGGATATTCTGAGGTGTTCTGGGATGTTTGGGATATTATGGTTGTGTTCTGAGGTGTTCTGGAAAGAGTTCTAAGATTTCTTATTTAATCGAGGATTCATAAGACAACTAGTTTTGAGAACGCCCCAGAACATCCTAGAACACGTCAGAACATCTCCAGAACACCGTAAACATACGATTTGGAGGTGTTCTGAATTGTTTTGGTGGTGTTCTTGGGACGAAATAAAGAACTTATTACTATGCATCATAGCAATGAAGAGCTTGTTTACATTCTGGATGTGCTTTAGAATTTTTGGAACACGCCAGAACACCCCCAGAATGTTACGGACGATTTTTTCGGACGTCGTACTTCGGCACTTTTACTACTTTTATTTGCTTATAAAAGGAAATCGAGGGGCTTTGCTTGTGTCCTCGGCCTTATTCATCTCTCGCGAACTTACGATTCTACGGTTAAGAGTTAACCGTCGAAGAAGAGTGCTATGGCGAACGGGGTGACGTCCGATCTGCTGCGGCTGTTGGTCCGGGAGAACCGCCTGCTCGAGGTGGAAAATCAGCGGCTCCGGGAAAGGTTAGAGGCTCTCCGGAGCCAAGATAGGCACCGTGACGCTCTGCTCGTGAACGCCCGTTGCGAGATTGCTTCTTTACGCTCGTACGCCGCATCTCTGGAGAGGGACTTGAGGGAAACACGAGAGCGATTGGATCGTGTTTTGCGAGGTTCGTCGACTCCGGAGTATAGTCCCTTGACCCCTCTTCACGATCCGATTATGCCTGGTGACCCTTACCAGCTTGACGGAAGTTCCGGTTCGAAAGGTTCTCGTATGTCGGAAGATGACGATTCGTCCTCACGGAGTCCTTGAGTGGTTTTTTGCACTTGTTAGACTTAGCGGTTCAGAGTAGTTTTTCCTTGCAATGTTTGGCTTGTCGTGTAATCTTATTTTCGAATGAAATGGATGCCGATTCTGTGCTTCGCTAGTCTCGTAAGGGCGTTTGTTTTGAGCGGACGGGCCTTTGCGTCCCCCCAGCCAGCGGTAACGGAGTGCTATACGACACGGGATGTCGCTCCGTTTTCGTCTGGCTGGAGTTGAAGGAGCGGCCTTTCGAGGTCCGATGCTTTTGAGCGGACGGGCCTTTGCGTCCCCCCAGCCAGCGGTAACGGAGTGCTATACGACACGGGATGTCGCTCCGTTTTCGTCTGGCTGGAGTTGAAGGAGCGGCCTTTCGAGGTCCGTTTGTTTTGAGCGGACGGGCCTTTGCGTCCCCCCCAGCCAGCGGTAACGGAGTGCTATACGACACGGGATGTCGCTCCGTTTTCGTCTGGCTGGAGTTGAAGGAGCGGCCTTTCGTAGTTGTTTGCCGTGAGGTGAAGCTTGAGATGCGAGAAGATCGTTTTCTTGCTAGCAAAAGAATATTTACAAGTCATTGATGGTAAGCCCGAAGATTTAGTACGCTCCAAGTTCTCGGTATATCGTTTCCTTCCATATCTTGTATTGCGTAAGCTCCTTTGCCGAGTACTTCGGAGATACGATAAGGGCCTTCCCACGTTGGTCCGAGTTTGGTGGATTGCTGCTGTATCTTCCTCAGGACCAGTTGTCCTTTTCGGAATGATCTCAATCTCACTCGGCTGTTGTAGTAGTGGGACACTCGTTGCTTGTATGCCTGCGCTCTGATTAGGGCTCTTTCTCGTTTCTCGTCGAGTAAGTCGAGTTCGTTTAGAAGGCGATCTCCATTGGATGTATCGTCGTTATATTCGACTCTGAGAGTAGGGTTGTTGAGTTCTACGGGGATCACCGCTTCAGTTCCGTAAGTGAGAGCGAAGGGCGTTTCTCCGGTCGTCGTACGGTGAGTGGTCCGGTATGCCCATAGGACCGTTGGGAGTATGTCGGGCCAATTTCCTTTTGCGCCCTCTAGACGTTTCTTCAGGCCCTCTAATATTGTTCGATTCGCGTTCTCCACCTGTCCGTTGGCTTGCGGATGGTATACGGAGGCGAACTTTTGTTTGATATGGAGTGTTTCGCATAGTTTCTTCATTTCCGGACTTGTGAACTGGCTGCCGTTATCTGACACGAGGTATTTGGGTATTCCAAAGCGGCATACGACCGATTGTTTGAAGAACTTAGAGACCGCTGCCCCGGTGATTGTTGCTAACGGCTCAGCTTCAATCCATTTCGTGAAGTAGTCTATCGCGACGATCATGTATCGCCTTTGTCTCGACGCAGGTGGGAGAGGTCCAACGAGGTCCATGCCCCATTGTAAGAACGGCCATGGTGACACAACGTTGGATATTGGCTCTGCCGGCACGTGACTGACCTTGGCGTATTCTTGACATCGGTGGCACGAAAGAACGAACTTCTCAGCGTCCGTCATAACCGTTGGCCAGTAATAACCTTGCCGGAAGACTTTCTGGGCGAGGGTTCGTGCTCCTACATGGTTTGAGCACATCCCTTCGTGTATGTCCCGAAGGATGTCTTTGGCCGCCTCCTCGTCGATACATTTGAGGTAGGGAGCCGAAAAGGCGATGCGGTATAGCTGTCCGTTTATAATGGTGAAACGGGCTGCTCTTCTAATGATTGCCTCGGCTAGTTTTTTGTCCGAGGGGAGTTCCTGCTTCTCTAAGTAATTTTTGATGTCAGAAAGCCAACTACTTGAGTGGATAGCGGAACATACCTCTATTTCGTCAATCGACGGGGCATGAAGTTCTTCACGGAATACGGCGCCTGGTTGTTCGTCAGTTGTTGCAGAGGCCAGCCGAGCTAAAGCGTCCGCCATGTGGTTCTTGTCTCTAGGGATATGTAGGACTTCGAACTGCTCGAGGTCGGAGACGAGATGTTTGATTTTTCGCAAGTAAGCTGCCATTATGTCGTCACGAGCTTCGTATTCTCCGGAGATCTGGTTCGCGACGAGCTGTGAATCGGTGTACGCTCTCAGCCTTCTGACTCCGAGTTGCTTGGAGAGGCGAATCCCTGCTACAATTGCTTCGTATTCCGACACATTATTGGTCGCGGGAAAGTTTAATTTCAGGGCGTATTCCAATCGGACGTTGTCCGGGCCGGTTAGAACTATGCCAGCCCCGTTGCCAGTGGCGTTCGAGGATCCGTCAGTATGCAGGGTCCAAAGGTTGTCAACGGGAGCTACTTTCGACGCGTGTCGACGGAGATCCTCTTCGAGCGGCGGAGTCATTTCAGCGATGAAATCGGCCAAGACCTGAGCCTTGATCGCCGGTCGGGGTTGGAAAAGGATGTCGAACTCTTTCAGTTTCATCGACCACTTAGCTATGCGGCCCGACGCTCCTGGATCTCTCATGACCTGAGCCAGTGGGGTATTCGTAAGGATGTGGATGGGGTGCCCCTGGAAGTAGGGCCTCAACCGTCTTGAGCAAAGAATGATAGTGTAGGCAAGTTTCTCAAGTGTGGAATAGTTGAGCTCCGAATCTCGGAGAAGCTTGCTATAGTAAAAGATAGGATTTTGGACTTTATCCCGTTCACGAACGAGGACCGCGCTGGATGTGGACTCCGAAACAGATACGTATAAGTACAATGGTTCTCCGGGTTCGGCGATTGCCATGACCGGGGGTTGTGTGAGGAAGAGCTTGAGTTCCTCAAACGCCCTGTCGTGCTCCGGTGTCCAAAGGAACTTCGTATTCTTTCTGAGGATGTTGTAGAAAAGTTTGCATCGGTCGCCGGAACGGGATATGAAGCGTCCGAGGGCTGTGATTCGGCCCGTTAGTCGTTGTACCTCTGTTATATTCTTCGGGGGAGGCATGTCGATGATCGCTCTTATTTTGTCTGGGTTCGCCTCCACTCCGTGAGGCGTGACCACGTAGCCAAGAAATTTTCCTGAGGAGACTCCGAAGGAACATTTCTCGGGGTTGAGGCGCATTCCGTAGTGCCTCATTATGTCGAACGCCTCCTGTAGGTGCCGGGCGTGATCTTTCCGGTTCTTGCTTTTGACGAGAAGGTCGTCAACATAGGCCTCCATCGTGCTTCCCAATAGTAGTTTGAAACCCGTATCGACGAACCTTTGGAAAGTTGCCCCCGCGTTTATCAATCCGAACGGCATAACTTTGTAACAGAACGTCCCTACATCGGTGATTGTTGACAACCTTCCTCCGTAGGGGGAATGGATTGGAGTCGCCACCTAATTTTTATGGAAAATTAGGAAACCGGATAAGACACTTTTGAGATTCTGTGGCTCGTTTGTCGGTTACGTGTGGGGAAGACAGGACACCCCCACAGCGCCCCTCAAAGAGGGTACTCTATAAGTGATTAAGATAATTTTGGGATTAAATTTAACATATATTTTATTCTTAAATATTTGCATATTGACTATCTGCCTAACAGGAGTGAGAGAGGTTGGTATCCGCCTTACTTTCTAAATCCCGTATTAGACAGATACATTCAAATAGAGAAAATATTTCATTAAGATAGCATCCACCGTCTTATTTCCATATTTTCTACATTTGAATGGGATTTGATTTTCGATAAATATGCCTGACCAAGCTAGGGGAGCAACATCCATCGCATCCTATCTTAGTCATTCATATTTATCATACCCCGACCATTTAGACTTAGGTCTATCCGGTCCTTGGTCTTCATGATCGTAGAAATCAAATCTCTAACATACCACGTAAATATTTAACCACGAAAGAAAATCACAAGAAAAAAATGTTATTAATTTTGAGTTAATGGGCTCAGCGCCGTATCGTTTCCTCTTCATCGCCCGGTATTAGGGTAGAAATATCCATCTCTTTCCCTAACACCATTTTGTGATTTTTTGAGTTTTTATTAATAGGGAAGAAATATCCATCTCTTCCCCATATTTATTTTAATTTTGAAATTTCGCGCTTTATTATTTTTTCGTAAAAAAGATATGCTGATCGTTTATATTTTTGTGGAGCAGGATAAAAGCAATATCCATCGCCTTTTTCCTACTCCTTTCATTTTATTATTTTTCCTCGGGGAAATATCCATCTCCACCGAAGTGTCATTTTTATAAACATTTCTTGACTTCGATAATAGAAATAGAACCGAATTATAATTAAACTTATACAAAAATAACATTCATTGGTACTGGAATAAACAAAAATAAACACTATGTCACAATAAATAAAAACAAACACACAAAAAATAAATTTACATTTATACAAAATGAACTGAAATAATTAATACCGAATCGGCCTGCGGATTAGCTTTTAACCATACCAACACAACGATTTCGTGACATTCGTCGAACCTGAACGATTCCCTAAGGTTTTCTTTAGTTTCTAAATTCGTCGGGGGCGTCGATAAACACACATAAATCTCGGTTGAAATATTTCGAATACAACGTTAATTCGATTCTTTTTACCCGCGGCGGCATTCACAATCGAGATCAATATCATATATTCACAACCACATTCGAGGATATGAGTATACCTTTGCTTAGCACCGGGTTCGCGACGAAGCTTGAGGGCGGCGGGATCGGGTGGCTAGGAGTGGAAAAGGTAGCCGGAGGTGGTAGCCGGAGGCGGCGAGCGGCGGTTGGGCCAGGAGCAGCGGGAGGTGGAGAGGTCGCGGCGGGATGCGGCGGCGCAGACGCAGCAGGACGGAGGTGCAGCGCGGCGCGAGGAGCGGCGGTCGAAGCTCGGGGCGGCCGGAGACGCGCGCGGACGTGGCGGCTGGCGAGGTCGCGGTCGGAGACGCGCGCGACGTGGCGGCTGGCGCGGTGAGAAGCGGCGGACGGCAGCGGAGGCGGCGGAGGTGCAGGCGGCAGATGGTCGAGCTGGAGGCGGAGCTCGGGGAGCGCGGTCGTGGAGGGAACGGCAACGCTGTCGCGGCGGGATGGAGGTGACGCAAACGCGGCGAGGTCGCAGCGCTGGCGCGGATCGGCGGAGGGAGACGGGCTGGCGAGGTCGCGGTCGGAGACGGAGGTCGCGGCGGCGCGGCGACGTAGCGGAGGCGGAGGTTGCGGCGGCGTGGCGAATGGAGCGGCAGGAGGCAGCGGAGACGCGGCGGGAGGGGTGGTCGAAGGCTGCTCCCCTCGGCCTCTCTCTCCTTCTCGTTCTCTTCTTCTTTCTTCTTTTCTTTTTTTTTTTTCGAAAATGTCCCTCTCTCTCTCTCTCTCTCTCTTCCTCGAAATCCTCTCCTCCTCGAAATTCTCTCCTCCCCCAAATTCTCCTCAACAACCTCCTTATAAAGAGGGTTTACAAATTGCATAAAAAAAATCATTCTTAGACAAATTGCAAGATTGGCCCTCAAACAATTGCAAAGTTAGGTCCGTTAAGTTGCGATTTGGTGTTACTAGTCCCTACGTGCACAAATTTTTTTATTTGTACAAACGCACCTCATTTACACGTGTCTCGACACGTTTTAAGCTGTCCGTTTACGTCTTATTTTCAGAAGATGGTTTAATTAAACTTGGTTACACGGATCAAATTTAAGTTAAACTCTAATCTGATTAAATAAGCCTAACGAACTTAATCGAGTCGAACCGTGACTTGCATGCCATTGTTGCAATGCGGTAGGCCGGACAAAATGGGGTGTCGACAGTGATGAAGCTCGTTTTTTCTTCATCTCCGGGATGCATTTTGATTTGATTATACCCGGAGAACGCATCCATAAAGCTCAGCATTCCGTGTCCCGCGGTGGAGTCTACCAATTTATCTATTTGTGGAAGCGGGTAGCAATCCTTTGGGCAAGCTTTATTGAGATCAGTGAAGTCGATACACATTCTCCATTTTCCGTTGGATTTTTTAACTAATACGACATTTGAAAGCCATTCGGGGTATCGAACTTCTCTGATGAAGCCTGCGCTTAGAAGTTTCTCCACTTCGTCTTTGATAGCCTTGGCTCTTTCGAGGGCGAAAGACCGTTTTTTCTGTTTGACCGGCTTAGCTTCGGGCCTGACGCTGAGCTTGTGGGTAACGATGCTGGGGTCGATTCCTAGCATGTCGGACGGAGTCCATGCGAATATGTCCGTGTTGCTTTGAAGGCAATCTTTCAACATCTCGTATTCTTCGGGGTTAAGGGTGGAGCCGAGAAAAAGTACTTTTCCGTCTTCGTCATCTCGTCGTGCTGGGATGGTAATTGTTGGCTCCGCGGGCGAGGCGCTAGTTCTTCGTGTCTCGTTTTGATCCCTGAGGTAAAAGGGGCCTTCGACGGGCAACGTTTCCTTCTTCAGGGAATCACTATGGAGTCGGCGAGCTGTGTGCTGGTCGCCTCGTAGTGTATAAACTCCGGACTTAGTTCTGAACTTCATCTTCAGGTGCGGAGTTGAGACGACGGCCATGAATTTCCACATTCCGGGCCTTCCGAATATTACATTGTACGCGGAAGGTATTTGCACGATTACGAATGTGACCGTTGCCGTCCTGAGTCGCGGCGCTTCGCCGATGGTGACACGGAGATCGATGGCCCCTAAGGGCGTTGTGGAGAAGCCGTTGAATCCCACCAGTTCGGAGTGGATTGGCCTCAGTTCGGACTCCGGAATTCCCATTTTGGCGAAGCAGTCGTAGAATATGATATCCACTTTACTCCCCGTATCGATCATTACGCGGTGTACTCTCATGGAGTTGATGATCATGGTCGTTACGAGTGCGTCAGTGTGTGGGGTCATCACTCCGTCGAAGTCGTTGTCATCGAAGATGATTGGTTCCGTGCCTTCCGAGTCTATCGGGGAATCTCGGGTCTGGAGGAGGTAACACTCCCCGTTTCTTCGTTTTCTTCCGCGGGAGATTTCTTCGTCGACTTCTCCGGAGATGAAGTTAATCTCTCCGTAGTGTATCTGGTGTGTTGGTTCCGGCTGTTTTTCGAGTGCCGGCTGCGGCGGGTGTCGTGGAGGATCGTCTCGTCTTGGTTGCTGGTTTCCCCTTCGTGGCAGAAATTCTCGGAGTTCACCTCGCCTTATTTTTTCTTCGAGGTAGTCACGGAGTTGACGGCAGTCCTCAGTGAAGTGTCCGTGTGATTCGTGAAAGTCGCAGTATATGCAGGATGTCTTTCCGTGGGGCAGAGAGAGGGGTATATTCTGCGAACCTGGTGTTGTACACCGGCTTCTGGACAACTTGGAGAGCCTTGCTGTCGCCAGGATTCTTCCTTTTTCTCTGGGCTTCGTTGTCGGTGTTGTCTCGTGTTTTTCCTCCACCAGAAGATGTGCTTTGCCCCGTGTTGATGTGAGATGGTTTCGTCACGGCGTGCTTCCCTTTGATGGTTCCACGGTTTATTAGCACTTCTTCCGCCGAGGCGCATTCCCGCAGCCTTTTAAGTGCTTCTTCCGCGGTCTTGGGAGTATTGCGGTGAAACTCGTACGCCAATTGTTGTTCGGCGATGCCGATCTTCAGGGCCGTGACGATGAGGTCGTTGCTCGTTATCCCTAGCTTGATTTGTTCGTCGGTGAATCGTTGATAGTAGCTCATCAAAGTCTCGTTGGGTTCTTGCTTGATGTTCATGATGGAGTCGGGACTTTTTTGGAAGTGGTGCTGGAGAAGAATCTTGAGACGATCATCTCTACGAACTGATCCCAGTTCGCTATGCACCTTGGGGGTAGTTGGTTGAACCAAGTCAAAGCGTGTCCTTCGAACAGCGTCGGTAGGACGTTGCAATAAAGCATCTCGTCACACGGGTAAGCCTTCATTGCTCGAACGAAGTGGCGGATATAGTGGGTTGGATCCGTGGTACCGTCGTAACGGTTAATTTTCGGCGCGGTGTAGCCTACGGGATATGGAGACGCCACTATTTCTTCAGAGAAAGGAGAGAATCTGTCTACTCCCGTGAACGAACTATTGAAGCATTTCCTGATGGTCGGGGGGCCAGGGAGAGCCGGGACAGCTTCCCGTTGTTGTGTACGTCTCAGTTCTCGTAGTCTCCTTTCTTTTGATCTCCCGGAACTTGCTTCGTCGTCATGCTCGTCTTGACTCGAATGTGCCGAGGGTCGCCTGTCGTGGTTAGGCTCCCGTCGTCTCGGCTCCTGGCAGGGTGGATCCCTGGCTGAGCGTTGGGGTTGATGTGGTAACCGTTGAGCGGCTTGGCCTATTGAACGGGCAGGGTCCTGTCTTGACAAAGGGTTAGCAGGTCCGAGTCTGTCGAAAGCAGACTCCCTCCTGCTATTTTCCCTGTTTTCTCTAAGTACTCCACGGCGTGCCGGGTCTCGTCCTGACTGACGACTCTGGGCCTGCTGCGATGCAGCGGCGGTCGTGTTCTGTTCTCGTAGCGCAGCCCGTACGGTTTCTTGGATTACTTGTTGGACTAACGGATTGGTCAAGATTTCCAGCTGTGCAGCTTGGTAAGCGTCCAGAGATTGAGATGGATGTGTTTCTGGAGCTCGAGAAGGCCCGGCGCCCTCGGGCGTAGGCATCGGCGGAGAAGGAAGTTGAGTCGGAGTTGAGGTATTCGTGTTCGGGCGTGCTCGGGAGGCTGACTGACGAGCGGGCTGACTTCGAGTGTTTACCATGCTGAACGGTGCCTAAGAAATCTTCAGAGTACCGGGTGTGCGTCGTAGAAATTTTCCCACGGACGGCGCCAGATGATGCTGATGGGTTTATCCTCACCAGGATGGGGATGACGCACGCTTCGTAGATCTTCTTCGAATGATGAAGATGGTAATGGAGAGTAATCCGTACATACGAGAGAGTGGGATAGCCTGGGTTAAGGAAAGTGATAATGGAGACGATGTTTAACGTGGAAAACCCTCAATGGAGGGTAGAAAAAACCACGGAGAGGAACGGAGTCCTCTAAAGTTCACTATGTATGTTTGGTGAATACAAGTATTGTACTGAGTATCTACTGTCCTTTTTTTCTTTTTTCTGTCCCCCTCTTAGAGTTACAAGTGGGGGTTTTTATACAGATATTAAGGGGTATTATGGTAGTTAATTACCCGTCGGATTACTGTAGCGTAACACGTGTCTTTACCGGGGGTGTAAGGGTCATCACGCTTCACGGGTCAGCTGTACGGTGTGCTGTCCGTTGGTAGGCACGGCGTCTTTCCCGTTGGTGTCATAGTCCGTGTTCCGGTAGCCGAATGCCTTGTGGCTTCGACGGGGTACGTCACGTATGCTTAACGGGGTGCAGTTCGTTGCTCCCGCACCTTCCACGGAGGTCGCTTCGTTAGGTTCCATATTTGGGCCGTATCACAGAACACTTCAATAATATTCCAAAATAACTTTAAAAATCTAAGAACACTTCAGAACACCCCAGAAAAACCCAGAACGCCTCAGAACACTTGAGAATATTGCGCACTTCGACTTTCGGAAACGATATCTTTACGGGTATGAGTCAGATTGAGACCTAAAAAATGCCGTTGGAAGAAGGCTCGACAAGCTTTCCATAGAATTCGACGGATCATGAATCCGACTTCGCGTGTGAAAGAAAGAAATTATGAAATATAACAATCTTTAAAATGCCATAACTTTGCGCTCAGTGGTCGGATTGGGACGATCTTTACCTTCTCGGAATCATCGTTTCGAGATGCATTTTGCCTCAAACCCGAAGTATTAGTTGCAACTTTGACGCCGTCGAAATCGCGAAAAAACGTCGTCTGGTGCCTCAAAAATACCTTTAAATGTTCGAATATTTTTCTAATATATTTAGAAATGCTCTAAGTTTACGAAAAAATTAAAATAACCCATTTTTGCTGCCGAATGAGGTGTGATTTTTTTGAAATTTTTGGCTTTTTTTTTGAATTTTTATGATTTTATTTAGAGGACTGCAAAGAGAGAGAAGCGAGATAGGATAAATTAATTTTTTGGGCGAAAAACTGTAGGCAGAAGAAAAAGAAAATATTGCGCGCTTATCAAAATAAAGTACGGAAATATTTTGGTCATTTCACATACTAAAAGGATACAGATTCGCCAAATCAAATTAGGGGAGCAAATATCCGTTAAGGGGAGCACATATCCGCAAAATGCCCTTATTTTAACATAATTTTAAAAAAATATAAGTTTATTTAAAATGACGATAGAGAGGTCGGGCTGATATGACATTACTCCTAATAGGATTAGGCTCATTGTAGGTAGGTTTTTCTGCTTGCATAGAGATTAGAGAGGTAGGTTTTTTATTCAGCCAGGTCTACACCTGATTTCATATTCTAAAAATTTGCGGTAATAAGATACAATTTTATAAATAAAAATTTTTCAATAAATATCAAATACTTGTCGAACTGGCAACCGAATGACATAGTACAAAAGCAATTTTTACTTGCGAATTCCTAATATTTCGACGATATTTTAATACTTTTGACATAACTATTCGTATATAGCTTCAAATGGGATAGAATAAAGTCCGTATGAAAAAAATTTGAGTTTCTTTCATATATATTGTTTTTCTCTCATTTTGAGCTCTCTGTGAAAAGTTATACAAAAAATACGAAAACGCTATCAATCTACTGTAGCGTTTGATAGCGTCATCGTATTTTTAGTATAACTTTCCATATAGATCTCCAAATGAGATCAAACTAATTTTATACAATTGCTACTTAGCTCTCTTTCATATGGAACTGATTGCATCTCATTTAGAGCCTTTTATAAAAAGTTATGGCTAAAATATGATATCTTCTGAACACCTGTGAACACTTGAGAATAATTACGAACACCTGCAAACACCTTGTGAAAACCTACAAAAACCTACATTCTTATACTTGTTAGAAAAATCTTTTAGTTTTCTTTCATATGGGACTAATTTTATCTCATTTATAGTTCTCTAATAGAAGTTATGTTAAAAATACTGAGACCCTGCGAATGCCTACAAACATAAGCGAATACTTGCGAACACCTTGTGAACACCTGTAAACACCCTGCAAGCACATGCGAACACTTATATTCTTATATTTGTTAGAAAGAGCTTTGAGTCTTCTTTCATATTGGATTAATTTATCTCATTGGAGCTCTCTAACAGATGTTATTTTAAAAAATATCGAGACTTTTGCCGTGGCCCTGCAATCAACCTGCGAACACCTTGCAAAAACCTGCGACACTACACTTTTATACCTGTTGGAAAGATCTTTGAGTTATTCATATGGGACCAATTTCTCTTTTGGAGTTCTCCAACACAAGTTATGTTAAAAAAACTGAGACCTGCGAACACCTGCGAACACCTTCGAACACCATGCGAACACTGCAAACACCTATATTCTTATACTTGTTGAAAAAGAAATCTTTGAGTCTTCTTTAATATGGCCAATTTTTCTAATTTGGAGCTCTCTAACAGATGTTATGTTAAAAATACCTAGACCCTGTGAACACCTTGCGAACGCCTGCGAATACCTACATTCATATACTTGTTGGAATGATCTTTGAGTCTTCTTTCATATGGGGCCAATGTCATCTCCTTTGGAGCTCTTTAATAGAAGTTATGTAAAAAAATGACGAACACCTGGAAGCACCTCCGAACACCTACATTTTTATACTTGTTGGAAATATCTTTGAGTTTTCTTTCATATGGAACCAATTTTATCTCGTTTGGACTTCTCTATCAGAAGTTATATTAAAAATACCGAGACTCGGCGAACTCCTACAAACACTTGCGAACACTAATATGGTCTTGGTATTTTTAGCATAACTTCTGTTAGGGAGCTCCAAACGAGATGAAATTGAATGAAGACTCAAAAATCTTTCTAACAAGTATAAAAATATAGATATTCGCAGGGTGTTTGCAGATGTTCGTAATTGCTCCAAGGTATTCATAGGTGTTCATAGGTCTCAGTGTTTTAGCAATAACTTTTCGTAGAAGGCTCCAAATTAGATGAAATTGGTCATATATGAAAGATGACTCAAATATCTTTTCAACAAGTATAAGAATGTATATGTCTGCAAGGGTTCACAGGGTGTTCGCAGCTCTTCGCAATTATTTGCAGGTATTTGTAGGAATTTGCATGGTCTCGGTATTTTTAAACTAACTTCTGTAAGAGAGCTCTAAATGAGATTGTTGACACTCCATTTTGTCCGGTCTTGTGCTAATCACACCATAAATACGTGAAAATTTTATATTTATATGCATACACACAAATATATGCGTATATCTATATACCTATATAAGTACACATACTACATATACACATACTTATATTTGATAATTTAAAAAAAAAACAACAACAACTAAAAAAATAAAAAAAAAAAGAAAGAAAGGTAGGGGGAATGGGCGGCTGTACAGCGACCGGTATCCCCCCTCTCCCATTGCCTTTCTCCTTCACTCTCACCCAAAAATTCAAACCCCCACCATTTCTTTCAACACAAACCTTAGCCCCTCCATTTCTCTCACATCTTCTTCATCACATCTCCCACCAATCTTACCCCCTATTAAAACACACACACACACACACACACACACACACACACACACTAGCAGGAGAGGGGAGAGCCGCAGAGACGGGGGTGGACACCGGCGAACGACAGGCAGTGGCGACGGCGAGCCAAAGAAAGAGAGAGAGAGAGAGTGAGAGAGTGAGAGAGAGCAAACTCAATAGAGGGCAAGGACTTTTCTCGTTCATCGCACTTCTCATCACCATCATCATCTCACAGCACCAGGACTTAGTTTGGACGCTCCGACGCCGCCGTCACCGCCGCAGGGGCCAACATATATTACACCGAGTGCAACGCAACCAACCCAAGGTAACCCCACGAACACAGTTATATTATAATCCCCTAACCTCATGGACCGAAAAATAAAAAAAAAGTACACATACAGTTGCATCACCTATAACTCTTTGTAGGAACTCCGAAATCGATTTTTGACATCACCATTGTATTCGGATGGTCGAAAAACGCTAGGATAGACCCCCCGGACACCACCGCCGGCGACAAAACGGCCGCCGGCGGCGGCCGTTGCGAGCAACGAGCTCGGGGTCGCGAGCTTGCCGCAAACAGGGTAACCGGCTTGGCCGGTTACGACCGACCAAACCGGTTACTGCACGGGGTTAAACCCCGCGCAGGCGGACCCAACCCGGGTCCGCGTCTCGACCGGGCGCGCAAGCGCGCCCGGCCACGCAGGGCTAAGCCCTGCACTGGACCACGCAGGTCCGACCCAGGTGCGGTTGCGCCCGGTGAGCCCAAACAGGCTCGGGCAGGACGAAATAGGTCCGGCCCAGCCCAAAAATATTAACAAAAACATAAATATAAATAATTACATATGTTATAAAAATATTTAAGAATATATAAAAATATAATATATAGGGAAGAGGTTTCTCAACTCGAGTAATTTATCAGGAGGACTCTCTTGAGGTATATAAAATTTAAATAATTAAACAAAATTAATAAAGTTAAGATATATATCGGGAAGAGAATTCTCGACCCGGATAATTTATCGGGAGGATTCTCCCGTATAATTCTTAAAATACAGAAATACTATATATAAATTGACTAAATATAAAATTCGGAAGAGAACTCTCAACCCGAACAATCTTCTGAAGAGGATTCTCTCATAAAATATCTTAACACAAATAATTAAAAATATTTATCTATTTGTTAAAACTCCGGAATGATTCTCCCGCAAAATTAAATTACAAATACAAATAAGTAAATGATTAAATAAAAAAATAAATATGAAATATACATACAAAAATATTAAATCGGAAAAAGGCTTATCTATCCGATTAACCCATTGGGAGGATTCTCCCGTATAATATTTAAAACATGATAATAAATTTATTTGATAAATATTAAAGTTAAATCGAGAGGATTCTCCCATATAAGATTCAACTATAAACAATTAGAAAAATTAAAGAAATAATATAGCAAAATTTATAAATCGGGAAGAGATTTCTCTATCCCGTTAATTCACTGGGAGGATTCTCCTGTAATACCCCAAATATTTAATCCGAAAGAGGTTTATCTACCCGACTAATATCATAGGAGGATTCTCCTGCAATTAATAAAATTATCCAACCGAATTAAACAAATTCTAAACTAAACATAACAATTAATAAACCATATCAAATTAACAATCAAAAGATAAGGCAATCTATTCTGGGACGACGTTAGGTGCCCCTAACTCGTAACTGATGTAAACGAATCTAAATATCTAAAAGACCAGTAGGTTTTCTAGATTTTCTTAAAATATCTAGGTGGCGACTCCTCTGTATACACACACCGCACGCGCAGCAGCGCGACGAGTAGGCCGTCAACAGAGATGAAGTCGATCACATATGAAAGACGGCTCAAAGATATTTTCAACAAATATAAGAATATAGGTGTTCTCAGGGTGTTCACAGGAATTTGCATGGTCTCGGTATTTTAAACATAACTTCTGTAAGAGAGCTCTAAATGAGATGGAGTCGATCCCATATGAAAGAAGGCTCAAAGATATTTTCAACAAATATAAGAATGTAGGTGTTTGCAAGATATTCGCAGATGTTCGCAGGGTCTCGTTATTTTTAACATAACTTCTATTAGAGAGCTCCAAACGAGATGAAAGCAGTCACATACGAAAGAAGACACGAAGATCGTTCCAACACATATAAGAATATTGGTGTTCACAGGTGTTTGCAGGGGCTCCGTAGGTGCTTACAAGGTGTTCGCAGGTGCTCGTAAAAGTTCGCAGGGTCTCGGTATTTTAGCCATACGTTTTTGTAGAGGGCTCCAAATGAGATGAATTGATCCTATACGAAAGAAAACTCAAGCAACAATCATATGGAATTAGTTTCATTTTATTTAGAGCTATAGATGAAAAGTTATGCTAAAAATACGACCTTATTAAACACTACAGCAGCTTGACAATGTCTTCGTATTATTGGTATAACTTTTCGTAGAGAGCTCCAAACAAAATAAACTTAGTCCCATAGGAAAGAGGACTCGAATTTCTTTCATATGGACTTTATTTTATCCTATTTAGAGTTATATACGAAAAGTTATGTCCAAAGTATTAAGATGCCGTCAAGATATTAGGTGTTCGTAAGTGTTTGCAAGTGTTTGCAGGTGTTCGTGGGTATTCGCAGGTGTTTATAGTTGTTCAAAAGTGGTGGTCTTACTTGTTGGAAAGATCTTCGAGTCATTTTTTATATGGTCTTGCAAAAGTTATGCGAAAAATACGAAAACACTATCAAAGTCTACAGCAGCTTGACAGCGTCTTCTTATTTTTATTATAATTTTTTGTGAAAAACTCCAAATGAGATAAAGTTTGTCCCATATGAAAGATGACTCAAAGACTTTTCGTACAGATTTTGTTTCATCTCATTTGGTACTCTGTACGAAAAGTTATGATTAAAAAATCGATATAAAAATATTTTTATCATTTAATGTCGTAAAGGGACACTTTATGGCCAAAACTGGGCGTTGTTCTCTTAATTCCTATTAAGGAGGCGCGATTCGCCAAATGTATATGTATGGATTATGAAAAATTCGAATTTAAAGAAAATAATTGTTGAGGCAGATAGGATGACGGCAGTTGGAAAAAACCGATTTCATATAACGGCATTTGGGTCCATCATGGACACCTAATGGATGCTTGTCCATGTTGAGCCTGACCCAAAAAGCTAATACTTTCCACTGTTTTTTTTTTTTTTTTTGGTTGTAAAAATAAGAGATAATTACATATCAGCCTTCTAAAATTTACGTTTTGTATTTCTGCCCCGAAAATACGTTTTTGCGTTGATGTAGCGCGTTCGCACACCGCCATGTCACTCATTTTTGCGTTTTCGGAGTCTGAAATGCGCAACTGTTATTTTTTAAGGGGTTGCTATGCAATTATCCTAATTTTTGTTGATTATATGCTACTCATCTAGCAATTCAACAATGAGAGCTTTGTTGGGCAATGAGGAATTGAGCTGACAAATGGGCTTGCAATTCAACTAATCTGGCGGTGTTCTTGGGGTCAAACGTGATTCGGTAAACTTGGACATATATTGGGTCATAAGAAGTTTAGAGTGGATAACTTATTAGACCGGGCATATTCCTAATATCAAAAACTTGCTTAGAAATACCACCGCGATCATTTATATTTTATCGGGTATTTACCATTTTATACAAAATTAGTAATTAGAATTGTCAAAATATATCCCTAATTCAAAATGACCTTTTTTATCCTCTTTCATTTTATAAAGTGATGGAATTTTTTATTTTTTTATTTTTACTTAAAGGATAATTTAGTTGACGAGAATAATTTTATTGTTTTTTATATCAAATGAGAATAAAAATATTATTTTAAAATAGAGGGTACTAATTTTAAATTACGAAAAGAATAAAAGATAATATCTAATTTTATTTTATTTTTTTAACATTAATATCAGAAAATTATGCCTGTTATCGAAGTACGACTTGTATTACTGATATAGGACAGGTGGCGCTGATCTAAGTGTGCTGGACAAAGAGTTTTAATACTTTTAACTTGTTCAGGTTCAGTGGCTCGTATCGTCCTCTTCGGACGAACGCTCCATTGCTGATGTCAATTTGAGACTTTCGTCGCAATGCCAAGTCAAAAAAAAAAAAAAAAAAAAAAAAAAAAGAAAATTTTACGTAATTTAATACAATGGAACTATAGGCGGACATGAAAAGTAAGAACTCTTCCCTTACAATTTTTACAATTTCGAACCAAAATTCACCCTCAATAGAAATTCATACCACATGACAGCAATTAAGATGTCATAAGTATTAAACTGTGTTTGTACCGATCTCCCTACCTATAAATATCATTTGTAATGAAAATATCAGATACTGAGAGCGGTTAGCTCAACTGAATGGTAGGCGTTTCAGAAAACGTTACTATTCAGATTCTTCAGAAATCAGATGGAATGATACAATTCACCCACGTTCCTTGACAAAAGGGTGGACGAGGACTGAACCGCCAACCCAGTGGGCGGAGCGGAAGTTCACCCCCTCCACCGCCAAGCTACCAAAAGAAGGGCCCTTTTTTATTTATTTTTTTTTCATTTTTTGATGAAAGAAGGGCCCCAATTTGTTTTGTTTTTTGAGAGTTCAATTGTCGATGATTGCGGCGCTTCCTCTCTCTCTTTTTTATATTTAAAGTATTAAGCCTGACCTAATTAATTTATCCATCGCACATTACATTACGTTCACATCATCTTGCTTTTACATTGTTTAAGCAGGAAAAAGCTTGGATTTTTAAGACAGATGCCGAATTAGGACGAGCAATGCCTCACTTGCATCCTTTCATTAAACTAAGATAAATACTATTTCTTAAAATTGTTTTGATCACGAAAGTTTATTTTTTGTTATTGTATATATTTAATATTTGAGAAAGAATTTTTTTTTTATGTTATAATTTTAAAAGTACAAAATAATTTTTTTTTAAGTTCTGAATTCTTCGAGGTTAAAATAACAGTAGTACTTCTCTTAAACTAATTATGGTACTTACGCATGAATATTTAGCTGGGAATCGTGATTAAAGTGGGGACATATTAAAGTTTTTGGAACCAAACGTTTAATTAATAAATATTGTTAAAGGTGCAAATGGATTGCTTGGGGAAGGTGACATGGCCGACGATGCTTAGCACATGGGTTCCTATCTCAAAGCCGGAACACGGCGCCGCCCGGGATATTTTTTTAATTTGTAGTGCGCGACTTGCTCTTAATCTATGATAATCATAATTTATATGAGCTTGACTTCATGTTAATAGAGCATATAAGCTTAGTATTCTCTCCTATTTAATATTTTTTTAAGAATCCGGATGGTATTATGACAGACTCTACGGACAATTGTTTTCACCTAACTCTATCGATTATGTCCAACATGAAAGCTGGGAGCACTCATCGCGCTCGAAAGGACGCAAAGTGTGCATTACCGTCAGCATAGCATTCATAAATGGCTGTGATTTTAATAGCACTAAAAATTAAAGCAGAGGAACACCGTTCTTGTTTAATACTTGGAATCAGATCTTGATGTTTTCTTTTGATCTAACTAAGTCTTTACTTATTTATTTAACATCTAAACAATTATTCAGGCTTTTGCAGCCTCTTGATGTGCCATTTTTTTTTGCCTTAAAACACCTACTAAATCACTAACTGCCTCCTGGGAGTGAGTATTCCTCATGGTGATCAGGTTTAATTTTGGAGAAATACTATATCAATCTCTGTTTTTAAAAAATTATACAAGTTAATCCCATATTTTAAATATATCCAAATCATCCACTTCTTCAAAATTCATGTCAAGGATAGTTTGATTACTATATAATCATTTTTTTAGAAGTTTAATGTAAAAAAAAAAAATAATGTGATCTACAATTTATTAAGTATTTTTTTATAAAAAAAATATTTATAAATAGATTTTTTAAAATTTCAAATTATTAACATAATAGTAGATAGCCCGTGAAAATTTTGAACTTCGAAGCTTCAAAATATTCAGCTAGAAGTACTTTTTGAAAAAAAACTTTGATACAAAAAATAAATTGTGATTTGATCTGCATGTTTTGTATTTAATATTTTTAAAAAGTATTTCTAAATAAATATTTTATAATATAGATGTTCAAAACGCAAAGTTTATTAGTAAATATGTAAACAGTGCTGTATTGATATGCAATTCTTCCTTTAATTTTCCACTAGAAACTAATGAGCAAATAATGAATTGTTTCTTATCCGTAGAGCATATTATATTTATATATATATATATATATTATATATATATATTATATATATATATATATATATTTGCATATTCTTTGATGTTCATGTCTCTAAGATTTATAAAATGACCTCATCTAAACCCAAAAAGGTTACGGTAATAGCAACCGATTATTGTGAATTTTTGGATATATATTACTGTGATGTTACCGCCAAAAAAAAAAAAAAAGAAAATTCTCCGTGTTTGAGACTTGAATAGTAATTAGATTTGTTTTTGTAGTTAGCATGTGAACTTTCATTGTCTTTATTAATCTTTACATGTATAAAATTAGCAGCAAGGAAGATTACATGATGCTCTTCACTTCCATTTGTTGATTGAGGAATCTGTTTCTTTCAATTTAAAGACTTTAGGGCGCTTAGGATAGGTGGTTGTAATTTCATATTCGAATTTCATAAAAACTATCCCTAAAAAAAAAGAAATTTATTCTTTTTGTACTCCATAGAAGGTAACACAGATATTTGACCAGTCCAGATTGAAAGGTTGAAACTCTTCGATTGGTAAAATATGGGTCGGTATTATCCGTAAATTTATCTATTTTAAAGTTTGCATACAATATACCCATTACGGAGAGATTTTTTTTTTTAATTTTTAAAAATTAAAAGACATTAGAGTAAGGGCAGTACAATATTCTGATCACATGAGGTATTTGTTTAAACACTTATGTTGGCCAGGCTGGTAGAGAATAACTGCAGTCTAAGTTATAATTAAAGGGAAAAGCACTCTACTAAAACCAGGATTTTTGGCGCGGTGCCGCCGAGCATGTGATCGGCGCTACGCCCTGTCCCGACCGTGCAAACGGTGCACAAGGGCAAGGGCTTGTTGCAATCACGACCAATTTCATTTGTTTTTATTTTTTTTTAAATAAAAAAATTAATGGGCATATTTATATATCATCATCTCAATTTACCGAAATTGTTCTAAATACTAAAATTTGGAAATATGATATTATGCACTTGCAAGTAAAAGATAATAATGATTGCAGGTTGCATCTCATAGCTTTAGTTGTGTGCTTAAACTCTCATAATTGCATTAAATAACAAGTACAAAATTGATATTGATTCCTTATAAATTCTACCTCTTTTTATAACTTGCTTGTGCTTTTTTTTTTTCCTTTTTGTTTTTTAATGTAAGTCGATTCTCTCCAAAAAAAAAAAAAAAGGGGTAGGGACGCACATTGAAGTGGGATTGAAGCATTCGTCCAAGACACCCTCTAGAATGGATGGTGGGATTTGTATATTATAAATAGCTATTTCATATTCGAATTATATAAGTGCAACAGACAAAAATATAAAATATTTATTTTTTCTGTATCGCGTGGAGGATAATACCGGCCTTCGATCTGTCTAAACGAAAGGACCGTGACTTTTTATTTGGTAAAATATTGGTTGGTGCATCTATTGGTTTATCTATTACTATAGTTGTATAAAAATAAACCAACTATTTTTTTTATTTTTTGAGATAATAAGGCGAAACTCCTCCCAGGGTCTCCGTTAACTCGCAGATCAGAATTTTTTACGCACACCTATAGGACCATTTTGGACCCAGGTGCGCGAAGTAGAGTAAAACTCCGACCTGGCGACCGCTTTCGGACCAGATATGGAGTACTGGGAGTTACCCAGCCACCAGCTTCCCCGCAGTCGCTGTAAACTCACGACCACGGCATATCCGCATTGCAGCCATCCGGGGTATCGAACCCGGGCGCTCGCTTCCTGAGGCGAGCGCCCCGACCGATCCGCCCAAGGGCGGGGGACAAAAAAATTAGACCAACTATTAACATAAGTTTTTTAAATAATCTAAAAAACAAACCGTTAAGCTCGAACTCATCTAAGCTCGGCTCGGACTCGAGCACGAATTCAAGCTCGAGTACGGATTCAAGCTCGAATAATTAAACCAGCTGAGTTTGATAATCATATTACTCAGAACGAGCTTTTCTATTTTATTTAAATATATTTTATAATAAAATTTACTTGAATGTGTTCATCTTAAAGCTCGACTCGAGTTTGGTCTAATTCATACAATCGAACCGAGCTCGAGTCGGTCTTAAATCTGAGTTCCAGCTTGAGATTTTTTAAGTCGAATCGAATTTGAGCTCAGCCTCTAAAATTCGTCGAGTTCGAGTTTGAATTAAACTAATCGAGCCGAGCTTAAGTTTAGTGGTACTCGACTCCCTTTTCACCCGTAGGTGGTGGGCTCGCTACTCCTGCTCATGACATGGAGCACTACGAGGACTACAAAACAAGCCATATAAGCACGCATTGCACTTGAGCCCCTAAGAAGACAGAACAAGTTAATGCAATGAGTTTTGTCAAGAAAAGCCCCTGCCTTTTAAAAAATTTAAAAAAAAAAACACTAAAAATTTAATAATTTATGTCAAATGTTATTCATATAATTATTGTCAAATACTATTCATATAAGCTAAAAAACTTACAACCAGATCCTCTAGCATAATTTATGTCAAATACTATTCATATAAATATTTCTTGCAAGACACTTTCATCCAAATAAATTCATCAAACCATTTAGCTTTATAACTATATTTAGTTGTTTTGAATTATTTAGAATGTTTGCTTTTATCATGTATTGTTTTTTTTTTTTTAATAATGTTTTGAAGGGATTTATCTTTACCTTCCACCTGATTTCAAATTGTTGTTAAATGGTAGATTTAGGGCATAATATTGTAGAACTTAGGGAAGTTTATGAAACTAGGCAAAATAGCAGGACCTACATGCAAGTTTGGAGGTAATGTAATGAGCTGTATATATTTTTGGGTTTAGGATTGTCGAGTTTAATTTTTATCCTATTTCTTAATAAAAAACTGAATCGTAATATATTAGAATAATGAGAAATGAAGTGGTGCCACCAATTTATAAATTTTGATATGAATATATTATGTTGACTACACTGTATAATTGATATAAACAAGTGCTGATGCCTTGATTATTCTTTGATGCTGATGCCTTTATTGGCATTATAGGGTGATTGCAAAGTCATTATAGGGTGATTTCAAAGTCATGACCTAACAAAATGTCATTATCTATAAAGCAAACACACATTATCAAACAAAATAAAAAAGAAAATAAATAAATAACATGAGGCCTTTGTACTTTGCTCTTAATTGTTTGTAATTAATCAGCAAAAAGTGTTATTTAGTTGCAGTTGACTTGTTGGAGTTAATATATTTCAATTTCTTGGTATATAGTAGTATATTGTTTCCTAATTTGTACTTCATATGTCATCAATTTTGAAGCACAAATAATATCAAAACAGCAGCATAAATATGAAGAGTTTTTTTTTTTTTTTTACTGCCATCCGTGTTGTTGGCTCATGGATCAACATTGTGGGACTCATTTTAAAATAAAAAAAAAAAACAAAACAAAAAAGGGAAAAAATATGGACTTTTTACTTTATTCGTTTTTATGTTGTTTATTGTCTTTTAGATAGATGGTATTTTCTTCGGAAAATTTTGGATAATCTTTTATTTTTCTGAAATTTTTAACCTCTATTTTTTTTAGACTTAATAATAACTACTTACTTTTAAGATGTCTAATTTTTCAGCCCTTTCACGAATTATTTTGGCATTAATACTCTTACTAATACTTTCTCTAACTCTTATTACTTGCTCGAAGTAAAGATAAACTTTACAAGAAAATCATAATGTCTGATAAAATAAGGTGTTTAAGAGACTTTTAAGATGGAAATTTATGGGAAGGTTTAAAATAAAAAACTGAAGAATTGTCTGACCATTTGTGCAGTAACATATTTATTTTTAGTTTTTTTATATCTTGACAATCGAGTTCGATTTCTATCATATATCTCAACCGGATACTGAGCGATAACTAATACATCCTCTCATTCATATGTTGTTAGAATTTGAACTCCCAATCTATTCTGAGATATAAATTTTTAATCTCTTTCTAAACAATAAGATCTTTATTATAATATAAAAAGTGAAGTAAGACATCTATTATAATTATGAGAAGTGAATGAGTTCACGGCTTCATAGTAAAGAATATCAGCGTCAATCACGGCTCAAATTAAAGGCAACTAGTAAGGGTTAGGAAAACGGTAATAATAATATCAAAGTTAATTTAATGAATGGAAAGATTAAAAAATTAATAATTTTATAATTAAAGAAAATTATTATTAATTTGAAAAAATTTAAAAAATTAACTTTTTTAAAAAAATAGACAGTTATTCATAATTTTCAAATTTTATTTACTATCACTACTCTAATTTGGAGAACTAAGAGAGGAATAACCAAAAGATGGAATAAAACTATTTAACCACTTCATAGGGAGAAATAGTTTTATGTCATCCTTTTCTTATTCGACATTCTTAGACAAACAAATTTTGTTTGCATTTACTAACGGAGTAGAACAGAAAAGGTTTATATATATATATATATATATATATATATATATATATATATATATATATATATAGAAAACTCAGTATCCAAATAGTTCAGCGCTTCTTATAACTCACAATATGTCACATGCGTCACTATTATCTTACCATTTGACATGTGTCATTTAAATGTAATAAATATATAATTAATCACATATTTAATAAGAGTTTGAATTCAATACATACTTAATGTATTATTAATGATTTTATTAAATATAAAAACTAAGTATAATTTATAATATTTTATTTTTATATATTAAAGATAAATTACTTCAATTTATAAGAATTTGAAAGGTAATTATCAAATTCTTAATAATCTATAGATAATTGTATACAATATATATAAATGGGTGATCAAACTCGTAACTTTTGCTATGTAATGAAGAACTTTAAAATTCATTATCAAATTCTTAATAATCTATACATAATTAAATACAATATAGATAAATAGGTAATCAAAGTCGTAATTTTACGTAATTATATACAATATATACAAATGGGTGATCAAAGTCGTAACTTTAGGTATATAATTTAGTTTTTTTTTCTCTAATTATATATAATAAATATAGTATAATATTTTTATAAAAGTAAATATTAATTTATATAAAGTTAATATATTTAACATAAAATAACTTTTTGAATAGTATTTTATATATATATATATATATATATATAATAGTGTATATTTTATAATAATTTTTCAAAAAAATATCCATATTATAAACTAAATAATATATATTACAATATGGATAATTTTTTAAAAAATTATTATAAAATATACACTATTATATATATATATATATATATATATATATATATATATATATATATATCTATATATAACTGGATATTATCACTATTTTACGTCACTCAAATAATTTTATTATTTTTTTATACTATATATTAATTATTTTGCTCTAATAATATGAATAATTATTAGTTTATATATTCAAATATAAAAGAAATTTAATATTATTATTTTTTATTTATGACTAATAACCGTGCATCCCACGAGTTCAAAATTAGTAACATATTTAATATTAGGCGTCTTTTCTGATTGAAAAAACGATATCTAATACTGCATCAATAATTTGAGCAATGCGCCCTAGATTTTTTTTTCCTTCAAACATGAAAACCGCAGGACCAGAAGTGATAGGTTTGTTTTTCATAATAATAACAAAGTGAAATATATCAAAAAAATTTTGGATAAAAAAAAGAGTTTTGTCGAAAATTATTATAAAAAATTCGTAATTTTCTGAACAACTTAAAAAATTACTATAAAATACATATATATATATATATATATATATATATATATATTTCAATACAAAAAAAAATTCTTGTATGCTTTCAAACCTTTTTATATTCATTATTTTTTTAAACGTATTTCTAAATATATGTTTCGATGCTCCAAAATTTTTGTAACCTATAAATATTTTGAGCTTTAAAAGTCTTAGATATATTTTTTTAAAAGATATTTAATATAAAATTATAACGTGCGAATCTTTTTTTATTCAAATTAACTTTAAATATGCATTTTAGTTTGATTTGGTAATTCTCAAAACAAAGTAAAGCATTTTTTTATCTGTTTTTAAAAAGTATGGATTTTTTTAGGTTATTACCAAAAAAAAATAAAAGTAGAGATGTTCTTTAATTTTCTTTATTGTTAGTTCAGTGCTTATTATAAGTTCAACTGCATGGAAATTTAAGAAATTTAGTAATGTTCTGGCCAGTCGTAGATCCAGAATTTGCACGCATTTCAATCATATTGTCAATATAATACATTGTAAATAAATAAATAAAATTAAATTAATGAGAAAACTATTTATTAACTTATTATATAATACATTAATTTTATCAATACCAACTAAAATTTATTCTTAACGACTTATAGGGGCTCCAAGAAGAAAAGACACAAATCTAAGCAAAGGTGGAGGTATAAGTTTATCTTTTTTTGGATAAGCAAAACTTCCAAATACCAAGATGTTATCACTTAAATTATCATACTAAAATATACAACAAATATCCATTTTATAAATTTTATCTATCTTTAGTATATATTAATTTTATATAGAAGATATTAATATATTTATTTTTAAAAAGAGATATTAAAAAATAAATTTTAGTGAATTAAAAAAATAATTTCTCAAGAATTGTTTGATCGTAATTTGAATTGTGATATTTAAAATTTGATATGGTAAATATATGAAAGGCCCAACTCAAACGGAATAAAAAATGAGATTAAAGGTATATAACGACGATAAATTATCTGGTTTGGTAAGCATATATATGTAACACATATAAGACAAAAGAAAAGCTAAAGGGCGGGCAAAAGAGCTCGTGTCTCCTGTTCGTGTTATCTTACGGGATCTGAAGCCACAAATTATAATAAAATAAATAAAATAAGTTAACAGTTGTGGCGATGGGGTTGCGATAATGCTTGGCCAAGTCCCGACGAATAAAACGGAGCCAATTCTAGCCACGTGTCTGATCTCTGTGCGTGCTGTTCTATCTATACACTTTCAAAAATTACACAAAAATTATATATACCGACGTCGTATAATCAAATCACACATCACGATGTATAATTTTAATTTTTCTTACGGATCACGAAAAATATATGTGGTGGAAATTAATTGTATGTTCTTTATTGGATAGTTTATCGGAGGTGAATAATTTTTTTTTGGAATTAACCCATGTAAGGGTGTTAACGTCATTTGCTATGTTACTATAAGGTACAAATAATTATGGTGCAATGAAATTAATGAAAACTAGCGGTCAAAATTGGCAAAAAATAACAATAATAATAAAGCTAATTGCACACAACAATTATAAATAATGAAAACTAATTATCTTTTTATCACCACATCAACCAAAGAGCACTTTTACGAATGCCGAAGACAATGTGATAAACAGATGAAGAGAGAAAGAGAAAGATGGAAACAGCTACTAATTTATCACCACGTTGGCGAAAAAACAGAGATAATATCTTGTAAAATTGAAGAATTTAAATGATAATTTAATACTTAAAAAATAGGTCGGGATAATAATTTAATATATAGATAGAGAAATCAGAGAGAATATAAATACTATTAAATTATCTGACGTGAATAACATATGGACATATCAAATCTAGAGCACAATATAGCAGTTTGTTTTGATTTAAAAAAAAAAAAATCATCGTTTCTAATTCTTGTCAGCTTAATTTATTATTTAATACTTAATTAATTAGTAATCATAAAAAAATATAAAAATTTGTTTCATAAAAAATATAATTAATATAAGAACATAATGCATCATTTCTTTTATTTTTTAATATTACAGGTAATCTATTTCTAATAGGAGGAGGTGGTAAAAAGTGAAAATGTGCTCATTTACTTTTATTTGGTAATATTGAAAAACAAAAGGTTCTTTATGTAAAGATACCTGAATAACGTGGGGAAAACGAAATTCTACAACAAATATATTACCAACAGTGCGGCAAAACCAGCTGTGATTAAAAAACCAAGAATTTAAAGTAGCACAATTTACTCTAAAATAAATTAAAAACTGATCTAGCGTAAATTCATTATTTACGACAATATGCGTAAATTCATTATTTCCATGAACTTTTTTTTAGAAAATTCTGCGAGAAATTTTATCCCACGCAGACTCAAATCTGTATGGTAATATTTTTTGAGACACCTCCTATCTACTTGAGCTAACCGCGCGCTCGCTTATTTGAGCAAACTTATCATTATTTTTTCGTTTTTTCTTTAAAGTGTTTGGAATTACTCTTTAATTGTCAGACATCTTATTTTAATTCTCTGATGGATTTTTAAATCTGATCCACAAATAAACAAATTAAGTTTTCTTTTACAGGAGCAATGTTTCTTTCATTATAATTTTTTTCTCTTAAGTGGAACAGTGATGCTTGTTTTCATGTCTTTGTGATTTTTCCAGATACGATTTTTTTTGTTTGACTTGAAGGATTAGAAGTATTGAAGAAGAGTATATCTTTTGAAGAATTCCTATCTGTTTAGTCATCCGTTTGTTAATCGATATTGGACTATAATTTAGTTATGATGTATTTCGATTTGTTTATTGTATGTACGCAGTAGTTGGGTTCCAGGGTATTTCCAGACTCAATGACTGAACGATATATTTTTTAAGTCGAGTTCTTATAAGTTGCTTATTTACCTAAAAAAATTATAATTTTTAATTCCGGGGTCTCAACTAAAAATTTATCATGACGATAAAAAATTATCAGCCGTTGGAGCTGCCTTCATACCGTTTGAACTGTCGATGTTGCCATCATTTATTCTGTACAAATACTTATTTGGTCAATAGTTGTCCTGTTGATCATCATCAATGATGCGCAATAATATTAGAAGCTAAGTCATATAAGTGTGACCACGTCAGCAATTCAAATTATTCAGAAAATAGTCCGACGATGATGACAACGAAGGATTTTTAAAGTTTTCAGAAATGTTATAGTAATATTTAAAAGTTTAGAATTACGACCGTCCATTTTAGTTAAGTTCAAATAATTTAAATTTTCCTATTATCTATAACTTCTACCTACCAAGTTATTGTTTGGGGTGTTTAGAACTACAGAATGTTAATGAGCTATAATTCGTATAAGATACAAAAAAAAAAAAAAAAAAAAAAAAAAAAAGAATAGGTCTAGGGGATAGAAGGCTTAGATTTGATAAAATTTTTATTCTTTGCTTATACTATCATCTTAATAATAACACATACAATTAAGCAAACAAAAACTATGATTTCATTCTACGTGGATTTCTAGCTAGCCGCCATTTGTTAGAAATTACTGTAGATTATTTAATATCATATATTAAACGAAGTGCAAGATACATTGGGTGGACCCAAAAGGAGTAAGTTGAGTCATGTTGTTGTCTCCACTTCAACGTACAAGATAAGCCCGTCCCTTCTATATATATAGGCGCACAGATGCATTCATAAACCTCACATCTATAGGCCTACCTCCACTCACGTGTTTATATTCTATATAAATATATATAATTGATTACAAAGCACTTTTTTCCTGTTATATATATATATATATATATATAAATATATGTCATGTATTTTGCTTTCTTTCATTCTAATCATGCCACATGCAATATAATTATTTGTTAAATTAGTTACAAATTTAGAGTAATTAAATCGTAATATATATATATATATATATATATATATATATAATATATATTATATATATATATATATATATAGAAATAGACTAATCTCCACTTGACAGGAGCTCGGCCCGCTCCTGTCGAGTCCGTAGCCGTTGGATCGCGGCGATCCGACGGCTGAAATCCGACCCGAACTCTTCAAAAACACGCGCGTGATGTCGGCCGTCGGATCGCCGAGGTAATCCGACGGCTGAAACCGATCCGAGCTCTTACAAAACACGCGCGTGATCTCAGCCGTCGGATCGTCGCGATCCGACTGCTGCTAAGTCGACAAGAGCGAGCCGTGCTCCTGTCGAGTGGAGATTAGCATCTCTCTCTCTCTCTCTCTCTCTCTCTCTATATATATATATATATATATATATATATATATATATATATATATATAATTGGATATTAATGTATACAAAGGATATGAAAAATACAAGGAAAAAATTAGCCACTGATTTTAAAATTTTTTACAAACCAACCATTAGTTTTGAATTTATTACAACTCAACTTCTGTCTCATTATTTATAACAATAGTATTTTAGCTACTATATAAATATTTTTGAAAAAATTTTGAATAAAAAAATAATTTCTATGTGTTTTTTTTTTTTCTGAAATACCTCTAAATATATGTTTAGAGGTTTTAATATCTTAGTAGGTTTAAATTCGCTAACTCGCTAAGTATTTAGAGTTTCAAAATACCTACTCAACAGTATTTTTTTTTTTTTAAAAAAATGTTGAATACAAAAAAAAAAAAAAAAAAAAAAAAAAAAAAAAATTTACAAAATCTACAACTTTTGTATTTTAAATTTTAATTTAAACTTCTAAATAAATATTTTTGAGATGAGTACTGTAAATACAAGAACAAAAAAATTTGGAAAGTTTGAGGGTTAGAAGGGAATCAGTAGAAACAAACTTATAGAGTCCTATGCTCTCAGCCCAGATAGCACCAAATCCTCCTATTTATATGAAAGGTCTAGAGTTCGAACTTTTTGTGGACGAGGACTAGGATAGAAATAGCTAGTTCGGCTAGCCACTAGCTATAAAAAATAAAAAATAAATAAGAAAAAAAAATTATAGATCCCGCTAGCTGTCTTAACTACCTCAATTTTACATGACCTGACATCACCAATTAGGTCTCTATAGTATTTACTTGGTCGTACCAAATATATCTCAAGTTATTTACCAAATATGGCATTTCTCTTGAAAAGCTATTTACCCAAAATGGAAAGAACTGAGCAGTCTTTTTTGTTTATTTATTATGAAACCTTCAATCAGCGTGTACTTTTTTGTTTAACAAGTGTTTCCCACGAAGTTAATCCCAAGTATTTTCATTCAAATTTTAATTGAATGATGGAGCAAAAAAATGAATTATTGCAAACTAAAATGATAACGTCTGAGTTAACTTTTGTACTAATTTAGTAAATATTAGCAGTTCAAATGTGAACATAATACATCTAAGATGAGGGAGAATTGCATTTCAGCCATCCGATTCGTATATTTTGTGTTTCAGCTCCCGAAAATACGTTTTCGCGACAACATGGTCATGCGCGTTGCGAACCTCGACGTTTTTTTCTCCTTTTCCGAAGGCTGAACGGAACAAATATTAATTTTAGGGGGACTAAAATATAATTTTCTAATCTAAGATCACATCCACATCCATTGTATATAGATTTATAATATAATATAAATAATGTTATGTCGTTGGGGGATGGAGAATATCAATTGTTGGGTATATGTCATTATCATTTTCCTTCAATCAACCGAACTTTTTTTTTTTTCCTAAACTCCCATAAATTTGAAACACTAATGTCAACAATATTGTAAAATATCTAAAAGAGGAAAGTAATAGGTTCCATTTTAGGAAATATTGAGCCCATTATCACCTTGAAAGAGAAGTTGAGGACTGTAGACATGATTTCAGAGACTGTGTATTTCTTAGAACAAATATATAATTTTGTTACCAACACTCACCTTTTCAGGGATCCACTCCAATACGCATTCTCAAATTTGCTCCAATTTATAGTAAAAATTAGTATATAGATGTATTTTTCAAAATGATTTTGAAAATAAAACTTGTAGGATTTGATTACATTTACAACTGCTATGTTTAAAATTTTTCTGAAAATTATTTTAAAATATTTATTTTAGACTTCAACTTTTTTATGGGTATAAATGGATTTTATAAAGTACATTCAAACCAATTACTATTTCAGAGTTTCAAAATATATATTTAGAAATATTTTTAAAAAAATTTGAATATAATAATTATAGATCTTATCAAAATTTATAATTTTTAAATTAAAAATTTTATAAAAAATATATCTAATATTTATTTTATCATGAATTGAAAAAAAATTTGACGAATAAATAATGAAAAGATCTGGCCCCACCCTCTCTCGTTCTCCTCCCATTCAACCTCCGTCGTCTCCCACCTGCTCCGAGATTGTAAATCATGCCCTTCACAATGTACACGATGGCGCCATTTATAAGAAAATATTCAGGTATCTTAGGGAAAACAGGAGTTACTTGCAATACCACCAAAAAATATGGCAAAAAAATTAAAATCAAATAAGGCAAAATATGTAGAATAATAGAACTGCCCTCAACTCGAATTCTTTTTTTTTTTTTTTTTTTTTTTTTTTCCGCAACATGCTAACTATATTACTTATGAATATAGTTTTAGTGAAGCTATTTTAAGGTGGGTTAATGATCAATGATCGGTATTACGAATTGACGGTCAGTTCCATTTATATTAATCTATTATTCTAAAATCTTCAAAAATACTTATTAATTTTTATTATATTTTAATGGTGTTTCACATTATTTCAAAATTAACAAAATGATCTGCTTAGATTACATAATTTAAAAAGATATTATCTACAAGTGCATTTGGTAAACCAATTTGGAATGTTGATAGCATAAAAAATTGATCTATATATACAGTTTTTCATATAATTGTAGTATTTAGATGATATATTCTTATGACTTTTCATTCTATGCCATTCATTTTGTTAATTTCGGACCATCCAATGTACCACTTAAGTATAATGAAAATTAATAATTTTTATTGTTCCAAGATTTTTAGAATAACAGATAAAATTAGCAGAGCCATATAATAGCTTCATTTAAACTATATTCATATATAATGTAAATACAAAAACTCGGATGTTGGCAGCTTCGTCGAAGGAGGATTCACTATCCCAATCACACTACCTCGATTATAACCACATAATGATATATGTTCCAAACTTTTACTTTCTAAATTTTTTCTAGATTTCGCCGCAGAAAATATTCTGAGAGATCTCATAGAATAATTTTAAATTTTCACCTTGAAATTTTTTTAGACTGAGCCTGTGTCGAGCTTGAATTCAAACTCGTTTAAGTAATCTTGTTATAAAAAAAACTTGAATAAAATAAAAAAAATTGTTTAGACTTCCGAGTCCGATGAACTGAGTAAAATGATGCTCGAATTCGACTTTTTTAATTAGTAAAGCTTGAATCTGTGTCGAACTCAGCTCGAGCTCCGTAAGACACGAGTTCGAGCCAAAATTAAACGAGTTTGAGTCCGTGAGTAGTTCGGCTCGTTTTCACGTCTACTCAAAACATCATGAAAATCGAACTCTGTTCTCTGGAAGACCACGTTATTTCAAGCCTTCCACAAACAGCACACGATAACGGATTTTTGAACTTTTGAAAATGCTGCCTTTCCTGCTCGCAAGTGAGTTTTCTCAAAAAAAAAAAAAAAAAGGGACACTCGCAAGTGAGAGTGGAAGCAAAACAAAGAAGTTTTGACAAATTCATTTGCATAAATACATGCTCTTGGAACTAATATTCAGCCAATTGACAGAAAGGAGATTGGGTTGGCATAGTTATAGCCCACCAGAAATTTTTTATTTTTCTCCTTTTATTTTTTTTATTTTTTTAATTTTTAATTTTTTTAATTGTTTTATTTTCTTGAGGATAAAGCACATGATAAGCTTATTTGACTGTAAGAAATCAGACTTGATCAATTTCCACCTAACAGTATCAGCAGCAGTATTTAAGTGGAAGAGGTATGGAAGAGACAACGTCAACCAACGAAGATAGAAAACCTTCATATTTCCAAACCCTAGATCTCCCCCTTTCACTTGGACAGAACAAGTTTATCCTAACTGGCCAATTACTTTTTTTTTTCTTTATTTATTGTTATTGTTATTTCTTTTTTTTTTCCGGAGGAATACTCCCACCATAAATCTTTAACGACTTTGAAACACAAGAATTCATAGAGTAATGATCCATATGCTCATTCATATGGCCCTATACGTAAATCGTAAATCCTATATGCACGAGCGTTAGGTAAAAGTAAAATGTTTATTATTATTTTTTATAAATTTTATATTGAAGAATTTTTTAAAAATACTTCTAAATAACTATTTCGGAGCTCTAATATTTAATGGATTTTAAATATATCTCGAAACAGTTCTAAAATCTGTTTCAAATCCATTAAATTTTGGACTCCTAGAATATAATTTAAAATATTTTTAACATAAAAATTATAATATCCCATAAAAATTTATAAATTTAATGTTAATTATTTTTTTAAAAAACAATCATAATTTTTTTTAATCCATAAACTCGTGCATATGATTAATTTTATACTCACCAGCATATGTGATATCTCAAGGCGACCAACACATGATGCCCATAATAATAACACCATTTTGCAGAAGAGAAACCATGCAGTCTTTCCTCTCTCTCTCTCTCTCTCTCTCTCTCTGTGTGTGTCTCTCTAATTCTCTAGTAATTCCATTCATTCTTAGCTAGCAACTTCTTTCCCTCCAATTAGATGCCTTCATCTCAGCGCCTCATTACAGCTATCTATAATATATTATAGAAATTTATATTATACTATATCTTCTACAGAATTTAATATTAGAAATGTTTAAACTAATATTTTTCACAGCTTCATATTGATTGACTAATGACTTGATTAGATTGATCGATTCATTTAATAATTCATTGGTTAAACAATTAACTTTTTGGGGAAATACAATAATTAATCTGTTACCCTTTTATTTATGTTCTCACTACGCCTCCTTTGTCTGCCTGTTTGCTGCTCATTTGCACCTCCTTTTTAATACTTCACTTCCACCGTCTACTCTCTCTCTCTCTCTCTCTCTCTCTCTCTCTCTCTCTAATTCCTCTTCCCTTCAGCTATTTTTCTCCATTAATCTTCTCCGGTCCATCTTGGTATCAGTGTTGTGAGATAACTAGGGAGAAGGAGAAGTGGAATTCGAAGAAAACCGAAAAGCTGGCAAGCAAGTGGTGGGAGCGCGCAGATGCTCCGGCTGGGATGGCCGGAATCGATCCCGCCGGCAGTTCCGGAGGCGGCAGTAACCATGGCGCCGGCGCAAGGTATCTCCAACACCTCCTACGCCCACCTTCTACTGCTACTGCTACTACTTCTGATGCTCAGCCTCCCGAACTCTCTCCCGAAAAGAAACCCAAGTCTTCCTCAGAAGACGCTGCCGCCGCAGGCGGAGCTCCCTCGGAGCAGCCTGGCTCCTCCTCGACCCCATCCCGGAGGCCACGTGGCCGCCCCGCTGGGTCTAAGAACAAGCCTAAGCCTCCCATCATCATAACTCGTGACAGCCCTAACACCCTGCGATCACACATGCTCGAAGTCTCCCCCGGCTCCGACGTCGTCGAGGTGGTCTCAGACTACGCTCGCCGCCGTGGACGCGGCGTGTGCGTCCTCAGCGGGAGCGGTGCGGTCGCCAACGTCACGCTCCGCCAGCCCGGCGCCGCAGCTTCTACCTCCGTCGCCTCTCTCCGCGGTCGCTTCGAGATACTCTCTCTTACCGGTACGGTTCTACCGCCACCAGCACCTCAGGGGTCTGGAGGCTTAACGGTGTTCCTGGCCGGTGGACAGGGGCAGGTGGTCGGCGGCAGTGTGGTCGGGCCACTTGTGGCTGCGGGGCCGGTAGTGCTCATGGCTGCTTCTTTTGCGAATGCTGTTTACGAGAGGCTCCCATTAGAAAGCGAAGAAGAGGCCACTGCCGGTGGCAGTGGAGAAGCGACGGCGTTGGTGCACCAGCCTGCGGCTTCGCAGTCTTCAGGTATTACTGGCGGAGAAGGTGGCGGCGCCACTGGTGTCTCGTTCTATAACTTGGGTGCAAACATGAGTGGCTATCCGTACTCCGGCAGTTCCGATGCTTTCGCTTGGCCTGGCAGCGGCGGTGTTCGGCCGCCATTTTGATCGGCGATGATGATTTGCTGTGTAAGCAATGCATAGATAGTGCATGGTGCAGCGGAAATGGTGGTCGTATAAAGCATATAAGTAACGTTTGAAGATGTTTATGGAATTTGTAACTTCTATGGAAGCATTATAAAACTTTAATTTGGATTTGAGGAGTTGAAAATCATCAGAAAAAGGTTAGTGAAATTTTAATGAATTAATGTTAATTTATTATGTTACATATGTGCAAACCATCTTAGTTTGTTTTCATGAAATAATGTTAATTATGTTTTTTAAGATTTGCCAAGTCATTTGTGAATCCTTAACCTGCCTTCATTTCTAGGTTCTTATCTTCAATATTTTGTAACTACAGCACATGTTTTTCCTTATTTTTAGCAAATGCTACTTATCATGAGCATTTTCTTTCTCATTTATTCAAATATGTATTGACAGTCAACCATTATCCTTGCTGAACGGTTCTTACTAGACATATCCAGTAATTTGTTGTATTGCTATTGTTCTTATTATAAATAAGTTTGAGTTAGTTTCATTTAATAAGCAAATGAGAACTTATTTTGTTAAAAAAAATGCTACTTCAGGATTGATATGGTATTGTTCATACTGTATCTGTCTATTTTTTATTATTTTTATTATTAAAAGTATGGAGAATGATCACTTTTTATGTGATAATTTTAAAATGTAAGAAGTATGTCTACCCAAAGTACTAAAAAGTATACCTATTTTTAAAGCTTTTTATTAAATTTTCAAGCTGATATGGACGTACCACATTAATCCTGTATTCTAAAATAACCTTTAAGAATAGCATTTTTTTTTTTTTTTACAAAATTTGAACTTTACAAGTTACATCTCTACATTTAATTTTTCAGGCTATTTAATAAGAAATACCTTTAAAAACTCCATTAAAAAGCAAATTACAGCTCTATATAAATATTTAAGCTGTTCAATAGTATACGAAAAAAGTATATAAATAAAAAGAGCCCACTCTTAACACGCACGCAAGGCATGTAGTAAAAGATCTCACTCTTAAAGGTGAGATCGCTAGGGAAGTATCATTGTGACAGAGGGCAACGTAATTGTGGCACGTTTATTTCTTGAAAAACAAACAAGTATCTGGGTTAGACATTCTAAGTTGATCTTCGGTGGGGGTTAAGGGAGAATTTTTTTTTTTTTTTTTTTCTTGAGATACCTTTTGCTTTGTTTCAGGCTCTTTTTCTTCTTCTTTTTTTTTTTTTTTTTTTTTTTTTTTTACTTTTAATCGATCATGTTTGGCATTTCACTAGTTATCTCTTCCAATAATCTGCTAGCTCATGTAATTTGGTGGGATTACGAGGACCTATCTTTTAATTTCCATCGATTTTTTTTTTTTTTTTTTTGAAGCGGATAAAGTTCAACTAAAGTAACATTATGTTCAATTTAAGCAGCAAAACGTTCAAGTAAAGCAGCACTATTAATACAGGTAGATTAATGAATATGATAAAAAATGCGTTGTAAAGCATAATTATCTTGTATTTTTTGTTTCTCATTAAACATAGATAAATAGCATGTTTTTTTTCCCTACAGTGGAGAGTAACTTCAAAAGCCTGTTTAGAAACCCTACGCTTTCCTGCAACTTGAACCACCTGTGTCTATTTTTTTATTTTAAAGATTAGTTTAGATTTTTTTTTGAAATTTTTTTAAATTATCTACATTTATTGTTTTATTTAGTAGACAAGGAGTGCAGTTGGATGAGATATTGATGAGATGTAGGACATTTATATTGTCATTTAAATTGTCAGTCTGCAAGAATTGGAAGAAGAAGAAGACTGCTAGATCCTTCAGCACCTTAATTTTCCATCTTTCTTTCCCAAGTACAATTTCTAGAACCACGGCATCAATAATTGTCAATCTCTACCTTTTTTTTCTTTTTTCTTTTTTATTAAAATTCCATATGATAATCATGCCTCTCAAACTACTATCAAATATTGAATGATACTAGGCTATTAGCTAAAAGAATTGCGCCTTATTTCCTAACAGTTCTCTCTAATTCGGATGTGGAATCACCCACACTCTATGTTCGAAATTGGGGCCATCATGGTTGATATGTCGTATGGTGAGTCCAGGTTAGAGATGAAAGTTTAAACATGGGTGGATTAGTCCACAATCTTTTTTTTTTTCTTTTTTCTTATAGCCTCTAAGTAGACTGTAAATCCGGATAGAAGGTAAAGACATGCCTTTCTAAATTATATTTATTTGATTGTCGTTCAAAAGTTATCTAACATATCAAACGATAGAAATGTAACAAACGAACTGTTGTCTCCGTTTCTTCGTGAGGTGATCGGCAACTTTATTAACTTCCCTAATAAGTAAATATACGACAGAAGCTTGAGATTTTAAAAGCAAAGACTTAGATGGCCTTACATCATAGAAAACCTCCCACGCCACAACCTTAGAATGCAACCACATGATCATCACTTCAGAGTCGGATTCAACTATCACTTGAACAAGCTTTAGTTCAACACACCTCCTTAATCCTATCAACAAGCTTTAAAGCACCGTTTCAGGCACTGACATTGGAAGCAGTGGAGAAATAAAAGCTACCACCACAATACCACCCTTCTCTGATACGCCTCCTGCTAGGAAGCACGGACGCGCTGAATGTTTGTTCCGAGCAGTGTCCGAAACGGACACGTCAAACAAGAGTTTTCGGTGCGTCTGATACGAGTATGGCCGGATACGTGTAGGACACACCAGCAAAATGTCCACAAATTAAACAAAAGAATTTTCGGTGTGTGACGGACAGGCCAAAGAATAGTGTATCTATACGCGTGTCCGTATATATATATATTTTATTTTTTAAAAAGAAAATTTTTTGAGAGAAGTAAAATGCTATATGTTACTAACTGTATATAACAATAAGTAGTATAATATAGTTATATACTAAATTTATGTATGTTTTTATTTTATTAATATAATTAGATTTTTACTGTTTAAATTAATTTTTTCGAAAACATAAAATGATATATTATGTATGAACTTTATTATTGAATGTTTGTATTTTAGATGCTCAAATACTTAATATAGATTATTTTTAATTGTTTATATTTTTTATTTCCGTACTAGTGCCGTACCCATGATTTTTTAAAAATTATCGTCTCATGTGTCCGTATTGTATCGTATTTTCATAGCTATATCCGTATCCGTGGTTCCTATGCATTCTGCAGTTGCAATCCTTCCGCAGAGAATTGAATTAGAGATGATTTTAGAGGTTCTAACATTAATATTAAAATAAATATTAGAGATTAATCTCGAGAGGCCTTGTGTATGTTGAATAAGCAGTTCAATCTGAACTAGAGTTGTAGCAATCTCCATCATCTGTTGCATAGAAAACGGGACTTATCAATCACGAGTGTTGGTATGCATATGTTTCTTTTAATTTGTAGAAATGACTTCGTTTCGTATGGAATAACATGAAGTTTTATGCCAAGTCTAAAATGGAATCAGGAAACGTTGTATCATGGAGAAGAGTTACAAATTTCTGAAAATTTCTTCGAAAGTATGGTTTTTTATTTTGCATGTGATATTTGAACTTTTCATGAAAAATTCTAAAGAGATTTTCTGACATACTACGTACCATTGCTCTTTAACAACAATATAATTGTTCATATGTTAATACTTTTTACTCCCATGAATGTCCTTCTATTTGGTTTATACACATACAAACTTATATATTAATATCCTATAAGGAGTTATATTAAGTCTGTGCTTATCCTAATATTCAGAAAGTTACATAATTTTCCTTCGGTAAGCCGTCTAATATTTTCTATGCATACTTGAAACTGGACAATGCTAATATTTCCAAAAATTTTTGCAGATAATTTCGCCTAAATCACCATTGATTTATTTTGGTGCATTCAAACAACCGCTTGCATTTCATGCGTGCAGGTGGTATACCTCTTGAAGGGAAGTTTAAAACAATTAGTTGGAAGAGTTTTAAAACAATTCGTTCATGCGTGCAGGTGGTATACATCTTGAAGAGAAGTTACATAATTTTTTTTTTTTAAAGACATTTATTGAATGGCAACGAAAATCGTGAACCTCGATTAACCAATAGTGTAGGAATAAGTGAAAAGAATAAAATATTGAATAAGAGTGAAAGTAAACAACTAATCGAGATAATCGTGTCGAAAACTGGAAATATATATTTTTGGGAAGGCAAGTTCCATAGGAAGTGAATTTTTTAGTTTGCGCCATTAGATAGTAGGAGAGAATATTTTGGTAGGCATTGGTGTGCATATACTAGTCCGAACCAGAAAATCGGACCAGACCGGTGAGTTCATACCAGAAAATCGGACCAGTACAAATTCGGTTCGGGTCGTGGTCCCGGACCTGACTTTAAATCGGTCCTCAGTCCGGTCTGGTCCAGGACTGAAAAAACCTCGGACCGTACAGAAAACCGAACTTTATAGCACTGCATCGACTTTCAAGAAACAACATAACATCTCCTTCTCTTTCCCTTCATCTTTAATGTTTGGCGTTGTCGCCTCAATATCATCGGCCCAACTGATTGGCTGCCAATAACACCTTCCACGCCTCTGGACCGTCTCGAGGGTAAATCTATAATCACCTTAGCTCCATCGTGCCTGAAATTATATCTATGTGGCATTGTTAGTGTATTTGGTTAGAACAAAACACAGTCATATCTGCAATGGGAAGTCACGGACCTCTTTCGTTGTTGTTAACAGTGTGTGGTCGTTCTTACATCTTTGGACAGGTTTACATGTTAGTAGACGGAGAGAGCAAGTGGGTAGGTGCTTCTACAACTCCACGGCCGCTGAGAGTGCTCGATGCTACTTTGTGCTATACCTTGTATTTTTTCTTTCTGAGAGATGTTTTGTATGGTAAGGCGTGTTTTTGTATGTTCTTGTGTTTTGTCTTTCATGGTTGTACTCTGAAGGATGACCTACCTCATATTTTACTATAAGTGATCAGCTAAAGTTGGCAGGCTTTGATTTTAGATACAAACAATACCCTATTCTTAGAAAAAAAAAAAAATTATACCCATCGTAGGGATCTGCTCAATCTTGGAGATAGAGTTATGGGGATGTCTATGGGCACTTCAGCTAATGCGGAACATGGGATTTACTGAAGTCCTCTACGAACATATTCCTCTTTGCTACTCCAGTGCTCAGAGGTGGAACCTTCACTAAATGATGGACACCTTCGAAATTTAGTGAGTGCATGCAAAAAAATTATACACAAAGCTTGAAAAATTCTTCTCCAACATATATATCGTGAAACTAATCACTTAGCGGATTTTCTAGCAGACTATGATTTTTTTCCTCCCATTAGGGACTCACCTACTTGTATCACCTCCTCCGGAGGCATGTTGCTTGCTTCAATTTGATGTAAGTGACCTGAGGTTGCCCAGAGTAATAAAGGTTTAAGGGACCCTATCCCCCTCTTGACTCTTAAAAAAAAAAAAAAAAAAAATACTGTGAAAATGAATTGTGATTTGAGCACTTGATCATTCAAAAAGATTCATACATTTTTGGGGATTAACAAAAGATTTATGTCTTGGAAGCTTTTGTGTGTTGGGAAGACTTAAAATGAGGGGAATGAGTTCACCTACCACCATCACCACCGAATTTAAAGACACTTCCTTTTTTAGTGGAACTTAAAAGTCGTTGTTTGACCATCCTTGAAGCAGCTCAAGGATTTGGAACCGCACCAAAAATTGTGCCTAACAGTCAAAAGTATAGATTAGTATACAGAACTTCTACTCCCTCTTGGTATATTACCAATTTTCTCCCGAAACATTCAAAATTTCAGGGTCTTTCTTTGATAAAATGTTGTATCACTCATCCATTCACCGCCTATCCTGACGCTCTTAAATTGCACTCGTTCCCCATACTCCCTCTACATAGATGAGCAAATTGGTTGAAACTTGGTGGTCTCTCTACTTATGTTTATTCGAGGACCCACATACTCACGTTGGTTCACACTAATGCTTAGGTCTTAAAGTGAAGCTCGAATATCTGTAACACATTAGCTTCCTTGACTAGGACTGCGCTCGTTTTATGGTTTTTTTTTAATATATTTTTTACAAAAAACCAAGGTTTACCGTACCGTGCCGTTTCGAGTTTCGATAAACTCAGATCTCGAGACGTGCTGACTGTGCCGACCGTGCCGAATTGTACAATTATATATAAAAAAAATTATAAAATTTATTATATAAATGGTAATAAAAATTAAATAACAAGAAGTCTCATTTAGTTATTAAAATTCAAAACACATATCATAAATTATTTCCACATTGAGTGTTGGTGTGGTTGATATCGACGAAACCTAAATCATGTAAATCTACCCTGTGCATTGCTTGAAAATAATATACCCATATATTCCATGAATAAATATGATGATGCTCATTAAAAACAAAAATTTCAAAAAAAAAAAAAAAAAAAAACCTGAAGTGTGCCAACCGTGCTGACCGAAACGGTCGGCACAGGTCGAGACGGACACACCGTGCCGACCAAAACGGTCGGCACGGGTCGAGACGGCCGAAACGGTCGAAAAACAGCTGTTTCGGCTGTTCCGGTGCCGCCAAGTGGCGGCACCGAGATGTCTCGGTCGGCACGAAATAACCAAAATTCAAGTGAGGAATTGTTCGACGCATGTGAAAGAATCGTAAATTCATAATCAATGGGCAGGTATGAAAGCTGCATCACAGAGATGTTCATCCAAGTGATTTGTTCCTTAATTCTTGCATTCAGTTAGCATACAAAATCTACGGTTTGTGCACTGCTATAAATACTTGCTAGCGTCGCACAACCTAGGACTAGACACTCTGTACTCTCTCATATACTTGATATGTACATTACTCTTTACGACGGTCTGTATCTGTAGACAGTACATTTGAACTATGTAAATTTTTGTGTTGCTCCAATATACTCTCGTTATTTCAATTCTCTATCTAGTTATGTAGCATGAGTTTCATCCTTGATACTAACCCCTTAATCATGTCTCATATTTGGTAATTTGGCTTTGTATGCTCAGCACTGTCTGATTAACGTATATCCTTTCTAAAGGAGAGAAAAACGTGAAAAAGATTTGGATGACCAATAGTACATTTCTATGCTTTCCATGTCAAAATGGGACCAAATAAACATTTGGTTGCCACTTGCCATCCTTCGTCCCATAATCTCTTCCAGCCGACTTTTTAGAACATTTTGGTTTGAATCAGGAAGTGTTGCTGTCTTCAATTTTAACTCATAAGCAAGAAAGAAAAAACACTTAAATCGTTTCTCAAAATTTTTTTTTTTTACGTTTGGTACAGCCCATTGAAAATTATTTGTCAATTTTTTTTCTTTAAATAGCGCAAAGGTTACTAGTCTAGTGATGTGGGCACCGTGGTTGATGGAGAAGACGAAGATATGGAATCCCGCCCGCTCGTTTAATTTTAAAACTATTATTTTTCAAGAACTTACCAAAAATTTCTAAAAAAAATAAAGTTATCTGTTAACTATCCATAAGAAAAATGTTGTCTGGGAGAAGATGAATGAGGAGGGGAAAAAAAGAAGGTTTTACTACTATAATTAGCATCTGAACTCATATAAACATGAAAAGAAACAAGAACCATATTTGAAATTAAAAACATTTATAGAAACAAAAAAAAAAAAAAGGAAAAAAAAAAGGAAGAACATCAACATAGCTCTTTATATGTGATCAAAATTAACCTTAGCAGGAAAAAAAGTTGATGATTACACAAAGTTGATGAAGATCAATAGTATCATCCCGAAACTGCTGCATTATCTACGGACATAGAAGTCCTCCTGATGAACTCCAGACAATCAGCAATGGCTTCTGCATAAAAGGAATTCGACCGCCGGCATGACCGCAGAGTTATGCAGTCTTGTGGCACCTGCTTTCTTCTCCGGCGACTGTAATAACTTGTTCTATGAGTACTAGAACTTCTGCTGCTTTTGGGAAACCCTAATATGCTCAGTGACTCCACGAGTTCTGCCATGAGTTTGAAAACCCCTAAGAAGTTTGACTTTAACCGGAGCACCGGCAGCCGGCAAGAAGTTAGCCGGAAACCGCGCATGCGACGCCATTTCCTGCCGACCTTAGAGTAGCTAAAGTGTCCCATATGGATTCTGAAACAAAAAGAACAAGATGTAGAAGAATATATTGTGTAGAAGAATGGAAGATTGAGAATTTAAACTTTGAGTGGTCGGTGAGAAAATGAGGTGGAGGGTGACAGAGTAGCAGTTAGGTCTGGTTCAAACCTGATTCTTGACAATTAGGTTTTGGTTTTCCGAAAATAAACTTTTAAAATATATACAGAAAAATTATTAAAATAAGAAGACATAATTGAAGTATAGTTATAATAGTAAATGTCGGTAAATCATCGTTCGAGGTAAGATGAAAAATTAAAGGCGTCTCATGACTTTTACCTCGTAGATTAGAGGGCAAAGAACCATGGGAATTGTTTTTTTTTTTTTAACGGATTTACCAATAGAATAATTCTTTTTATGAAAAATTGGTCGACCAAACAATGATCCTGGTTCAGGTAGGTCGCCAACAATAAAATTGCAATAGCGCCCAAAGTTTCTCCAAAAATGTTAGATTTTCTGCATGCATGAATTAATGTTGCTTGTCATTATAAAAATAATTGAAACATAATTGAAACAGAAAGCTGAAACTCAAAGAAAGATGAGAAGTTTCCAAGTAGGTTAATATTATTAGCATATATAAGCTGGCAAGCACTGCTAATTTTTGCATAACTAATAAAAACAAAAGTCTTAAAGAACATCATGACTCGCACCATGTCCTGCGCGCAGCAAGCCCACAATGAGTTAAGTAAAAGAATAGTTGCATCACCTGATCGAGATCTAGGATAAATATCCGAACTCGACGGTCAAGGCTTTAAAAAAAAAGGATAATTGCATATTACCCCTGTATTTAAAAGTTTTTACAAATGCCATTCTCTTGAAAATATGTCAGTAGCTTTTTGATAGATATGTAAGTATTTTTGGGAGAAATTTTGAATATGAAGAAAATATATTTTTATGTAGCCTATAGCTTTTGTATTCAAAATCCTTTTTTTCTAAAAATGCTTCTAAAAGGTGGCTTGAGGTCTCAAAGTTTTGCTGCGTTAAAAAATTAATCCGCTAACTCGCTAAGACTTTAAAGCCTCAAAATACAAATTTGGAAGTATTGTTTTAAAAACTTTTGAATACAAGAAAAATAGAACTTGATGTGATTTACTACTTTTTTATTGAAGGTTTTTTTTTTTTTAAATACTTCGAAATAGATATTTTGGGCTTAGTTTGATTTAAAACCACACACACAGACACAAACTCTTATATATATATATATATATATATATATATATATTATATATATATATAATATATATAATATATTATATATATATATATATATATAGAGAGAGAGAGAGAGAGAGAGAGTGAGAGAGACTTAACCGGTCATCTTAGCCTAATCTGGGATGCCTCCATACTTTTAAAGAAAAAAAGTTTCAAGAAAATTATGACTCGCCTCATGAACAAGCCCGCAATGAATTAATGGAAAATAAAATAAATTTTCTAGCGGATTTGTATATACAGGATAAGAATGTACTCTACTTGTTTATACTACTTCCCAGTTTTTAAAAATTGTTTTTTATTTTATTTTTTATAAAGAAAATGTTTGATTTACTCTGTAGGAGTATATTAAATTGACTTGCGTTAGTACTCCAAGCTTATGTAAATATTTATAAACCTTAGGATGAGGATTAGCATTGTTTAATGAGCTATCGTATCAAATATAATTTGTTTATACATGAACCACATCGTTAACAATGATATTTAAAAAAAAAAAAATTCAAACTATCTTTAGAAGATTAAACTATGTATTCCTCTAATAACCACATAATAACTACCATTTGACTTTGCTTAATTTGTCGATACGAAGTTGAATCATTTCATACCAATTTCTATAAGAGGCGTAAATAATCAGAGATGAGACAATTGGCTATCTAAATTAATTAATAACCAAGTACATTAGTCGATGACTCGGCAATATCTACTTAGTTAACTACTTCTTACAAATCAAACATCAACAAAGTGATATTGTTATATTGTTATTTGTAGGTGGCCTAACAAAGATCCTTCTTTCTTATTTCCCAAGACAAGAAATTTCGAAAATTCCATCGCTTAGATGAGAATTCTCATCTAAGGTATTGAGTTCCCGAACTTTTAGGTAGCGTTTGGTAATTAGAAAAATTTACTAAAACTAGTTTATGTAAGGTTCAGAAAAAAAGAAAGAAAGATAGAATTGGTGTTGAGTTGTTTCTAATTTATCTTTGGATCTATTACAAGCTAAATATTGAATATAATTTGATTTTAAGGCGTTTGGATTGCATTAAGTTTTAAAATTATGTATAATGTGCATGAATTTATGGTATTAATGTGGAAAGTATGAGAAAATTGACATGCAAGGCTAGAGGATAGACTAGAAGTTATTTTGGAGATTGCATGTCAAATATGATAATGTATATGTACTTTAGATGCCCTCAATCTTGCTGGAATTTTGATATAATTGATGAAGTTTGCTTTCTAAGTGCTGAAATTAGGAAATAATTTACATGCAAGACTAGAGAACATGGTAGGATGCATCTTAGAGCTTGTGTGTTGGATTAGAGGTGATACATGAGCTAGGGACTGCTTGTATGTTGCTGAAATGATGAAGATGGTAATGGAGAGTAATCCGTACACAAGAGAGAGTGGGATAGCCTGGGTTAAGGAAAGTGATACTGGAGACGATGTTTAACGTGGAAAACCTCAATGGAGGTAGAAAAACCACGGAGAGGAACGGGGGGAAGTCCCTCTAAAGTTCACTTATGTATGTTTTGGTGAATACAAGTATTGTTACTGAGTATCTCTGTCTTTTTTTCTACCGTCCCCCACCTAGAGTTACAAATGGGGGTTTTTATACAGATATTAAGGGGTAATATGGTAGTTAATTACCCGCTGAATTACTGTAGCGTTACACGTGTCTTTACCCGGGGGTGTAAGGGTCATCATGCTTCACGGGCTAGCTGCACGGTGTGCTGTCCGTCGATAGGCACGGCGTCTCTCCCGTTGGTGTCATGTCGTGTTTCCGGTAGCCGAATGCCTTGTGGCTTTCGACGGGGTACGTCACTATATGCTTAACGGAGTGCAGATCGTTGCTCCCACGCCGTCCACGGAGGTCGCTCCGTCGGGTCCCATATTTGGGCCGTATCACAGAACACTTCAATAATATTCCAAAATAACTTCAAAAATCTAAGAACACTTCAGAACACCCCAGAACAACCCAGAACGCCTCAGAACACTTGAGAATATTGCGCACTTCGACTTTCGGAAACGATATCTTTACGGGTATGAGTCAGATTGAGACCTAAAAATGCCGTGGAGAAGGTCGGGACAAGCTTTTCCATAGAAATTCGACGGTCATGGAATCGACTTCGCGTGTGAAAGGGAAAGGAATTATGAATATAACAATCTTTAAATGCCATAACTTTGCGCTCAGTGGTCGGATTGGGACGATCTTTACCTTTTCGGAATCATCGTTTCGAGATGCATTTTGCCTCAAACCCGAAGTATTAGTTGCAACTTTGACGCTGTCGAAATCGCGAAAAAAACGTCGTCTGGTTGTCCTCAAAAATATCTTTAAATGTTCGAATATTTTTCTAATATATTTAGAAATGCTCTAAGTTTACGAAAAAATTAAAATAACCCATTTTTGCTGCCGAATGAGGTGTGATTTTTTTGAAATTTTTGGCTTTTTTTTTGAATTTTTATGATTTTATTTAGAGGACTGCAAAGAGAGAGAAGCGAGATAGGATAAATTAATTTTTTGGGCGAAAAACTGTAGGCAGAAGAAAAAGAAAATATTGCGCGCTTATCAAAATAAAGTACGGGAATATTTTGGTCATTTCACGTACTAAAACGATACAGATTCGCCAAATCAAATTAGGGGAGCATATATCCGTTAAGGGGAGCACATATCCGCAAAATGCCCTTATTTTAACATAATTTTAAAAAAATATAAGTTTATTTAAAATGACGATAGAGAGGTCGGGCTGATATGACATTACTCCTAATAGGATTAGGCTCATTGTAGGTAGGTTTTTCTGCTTGCATAGAGACTAGAGAGGTAGGTTTTTTATTCAGCCAGGTCTACACCTGATTTCATATTCTAAAAATTTGCGGTAATAAGATACAATTTTATAAATAAAAATTATTCAATAAATATCAAATACTTGTCGAACTGGCAACCGAATGACATAGTACAAAAGCAATTTTTACTTGCGAATTCCTAATATTTCGACGATATTTTAATACTTTTGACATAACTATTCGTATATAGCTTCAAATGGGATAGAATAAAGTCCGTATGAAAAAAATTTGAGTTTCTTTCATATATATTGTTTTTCTCTCATTTTGAGCTCTCTGTGAAAAGTTATACAAAAAATACGAAAACGCTATCAATCTACTGTAGCGTTTGATAGCGTCATCGTATTTTTAGTATAACTTTCCATATAGATCTCCAAATGAGATGAAACTAATTTCATATAATTGCTACTTAGCTCTCTTTCATATGGAACTGATTGCATCTCATTTAGAGCCTTTTATAAAAAGTTATGGCTAAAATATGATATCTTCTGAACACCTGTGAACACTTGAGAATAATTACGAACACCTGCAAACACCTTGTGAAAACCTACAAAAACCTACATTCTTATACTTGTTAGAAAAATCTTTTAGTTTTCTTTCATATGGGACTAATTTTATCTCATTTATAGTTCTCTAATAGAAGTTATGTTAAAAATACTGAGACCCTGCGAATGCCTACAAACATAAGCGAATACTTGCGAACACCTTGTGAACACCTGTAAACACCCTGCAAGCACATGCGAACACTTATATTCTTATATTTGTTAGAAAGAGCTTTGAGTCTTCTTTCATATTGGATCAATTTTATCTCATTTGGAGCTCTCTAACAGATGTTATGTTAAAAAATATCGAGACTTTGCCAATCCCTGCGAACACCTTGCAAAAACCTGCGAACACCTACACTTTTATACCTGTTGGAAAGATCTTTGAGTTATTTCATATGGGACCAATTTCATCTCTTTTGGAGTTCTCCAACACAAGTTATGTTAAAAAAACTGAGACCCTGCGAACACCTGCGAACACCTTCGAACACCATGCGAACACTGCAAACACCTATATTCTTATACTTGTTGAAAAAGAAATCTTTGAGTCTTCTTTAATATGGGACCAATTTTTTCTAATTTGGAGCTCTCTAACAGATGTTATGTTAAAAATTCCCAGACCCTGTGAACACCTTGCGAACGCCTGCGAATACCTACATTCATATACTTGTTGGAATGATCTTTGAGTCTTCTTTCATATGGGGCCAATGTCATCTCCTTTGGAGCTCTTTAATAGAAGTTATGTAAAAAATACTGAGACCCTACGAAACACCTTGGAAGCACCTCCGAACACCTACATTCTTATACTTGTTGGAAATATCTTTGAGTTTTCTTTCATATGGAACCAATTTTATCTCGTTTGGACTTCTCTATCAGAAGTTATATTAAAAATACCGAGACTCGGCGAACTCCTACAAACACTTGCGAACACTAATATGGTCTTGGTATTTTTAGCATAACTTCTGTTAGGGAGCTCCAAACGAGATGAAATCGAATGAAGACTCAAAAATCTTTCTAACAAGTATAAAAATATAGATATTCGCAGGGTGTTTGCAGATGTTCGTAATTGCTCCAAGGTATTCATAGGTGTTCATAGGGTCTCAGTGTTTTAGCAATAACTTTTCGTAGAAGGCTCCAAATTAGATGAAATTGGTCATATATGAAAGATGACTCAAACATCTTTTCAACAAGTATAAGAATGTATATGTCTGCAAGGGTTCACAGGGTGTTCGCAGCTCTTCGCAATTATTTGCAGGTATTTGTAGGAATTTGCATGGTCTCGGTATTTTTAAACTAACTTCTGTAAGAGAGCTCTAAATGAGATTGTTGACACTCCATTTTGTCCGGTCTTGTGCTAATCACACCCATAAATACGTGAAAATTTTATATTTATATGCATACACACAAATATATGCGTATATCTATATACCTATATAAGTACACATACTACATATACACATACTTATATTTGATAATTTAAAAAAAAAACAACAACAACTAAAAAAATTAAAAAAAAAAGAAAGAAAGGTAGGGGGAATGGGCGGCTGTACAGCGACCGGTATCCCCCCTCTCCCCATTGCCTTTCTCCTTCACTCTCACCCAAAAATTCAAACCCCCACCATTTCTTTCAACACAAACCTTAGCCCCTCCATTTCTCTCACATCTTCTTCATCACATCTCCCACCAATCTTACCCCCTATTAAAACACACACACACACACACACACACACACACTAGCAGGAGAGGGGAGAGCCGCAGAGACGGGGGTGGACGCCGGCGAACGACAGGCAGTGGCGACGGCGAGCCAAAGAAAGAGAGAGAGAGAGAGAGAGAGAGTGAGAGAGAGCAAACTCGATAGAGGGCAAGGACTTTTCTCGTTCATCGCACTTCTCATCACCATCATCATCTCACAGCACCAGGACTTAGTTTGGACGCTCCGACGCCGCCGTCACCGCCGCAGGGGCCAACATATATTACACCGAGTGCAACGCAACCAACCCAAGGTAACCCCACGAACACAGTTATATTATAATCCCCTAACCTCATGGACCGGAAAATATAAAAAACAAAGTACACATACAGTTGCATCACCTATAACTCTTTGTAGGAACTCCGAAATCGATTTTTGACATCACCATTGTATTCGGATGGTCGAAAAACGCTAGGATAGACCCCCCGGACACCACCGCCGGCGACAAAACGGCCGCCGGCGGCGGCCGTTGCGAGCAACGAGCTCGGGGTCGCGAGCTTGCCGCAAACAGGGTAACCGGCTTGGCCGGTTACGACCGACCAAACCGGTTACTGCGCGGGGGTTAAACCCCGCGCAGGCGGACCCAACCCGGGTCCGCGTCTCGACCGGGCGCGCAAGCGCGCCCGGCCACGCAGGGCTAAGCCCTGCACTGGACCACGCAGGTCCGACCCAGGTGCGGTTGCGCCCGGGTGAGCCCAAACAGGCTCGGGCAGGACGAAATAGGTCCGGCCCAGCCCAAAAATATTAACAAAAACATATATATTAAAATAAATTACATAAATGTTATAAAAATATTTAAGAATATAAAAAAAATAATAATATATCGGGAAGAGGTTTCTCAACTCGAGTAATTTATCAGGAGGACTCTCTTGAGGTATATAAAATTTAAATAATTAAACAAAATTAATAAAGTTAAGATATATATCGGGAAGAGATTCTCGACCCAGATAATTTATCGGGAGGATTCTCCCGTATAATACTTAAAATACAAAAATACTATATATAAATTGACTAAATATAAAATTCGGAAGAGAACTCTCAACCCGAACAATCTTCTGAAGAGGATTCTCTCATAAAATATCTTAACACAAATAATTAAAAATATTTATCTATCTGTTAAAACTCCGGAATGATTCTCCCGCAAAATTAAATTACAAATACAAATAAGTAAATGATTAAATAAAAAAATAAATATGAAATATACATACAAAAATATTAAATCGGAAAAAGGCTTATCTATCCGATTAACCCATTGGGAGGATTCTCCCGTATAATATTTAAAACATGATAATAAATTTATTTGATAAATATTAAAGTTAAATCGAGAGGATTCTCCCATATAAGATTCAACTATAAACAATTAGAAAAATTAAAGAAATAATATAGCAAAATTTATAAATCGGGAAGAGATTTCTCTATCCCGTTAATTCACTGGGAGGATTCTCCTGTAATACCCCAAATATTTAATCGAAAGAGTTAATCACAACCGACTAATATCATAGGAGGATTCTCTCAATTAATAAAATTATCCAACCGAATTAAACAAATTCTAAACTAAACATAACAATTAATAAACCATATCAAATTAACAATCAAAAGATAAGGCAATCTATTCTGGGACGACGTTAGGTGCCCCTAACTCGTAACTGATGTAAACGAATCTAAATATCTAAAAGACCAGTAGGTTTTCTAAGATTTTCTTAAAATATCTAGGTGGCGACTCCTCTGTATACACACACCGCACGCGCAGCAGCGCGACGAGTAGGCCGTCAACAGAGATGAAGTCGATCACATATGAAAGACGGCTCAAAGATATTTTCAACAAATATAAGAATATAGGTGTTCTCAGGGTGTTCACAGGAATTTGCATGGTCTCGGTATTTTAAACATAACTTCTGTAAGAGAGCTCTAAATGAGATGGAGTCGATCCCATATGAAAGAAGGCTCAAAGATATTTTCAACAAATATAAGAATGTAGGTGTTTGCAAGATATTCGCAGATGTTCGCAGGGTCTCGTTATTTTTAACATAACTTCTATTAGAGAGCTCCAAACGAGATGAAAGCAGTCACATACGAAAGAAGACACGAAGATCGTTCCAACACATATAAGAATATTGGTGTTCACAGGTGTTTGCAGGGGCTCCGTAGGTGCTTACAAGGTGTTCGCAGGTGCTCGTAAAAGTTCGCAGGGTCTCGGTATTTTAGCCATACGTTTTTGTAGAGGGCTCCAAATGAGATGAATTGATCCTATACGAAAGAAAACTCAAGCAACAATCATATGGAATTAGTTTCATTTTATTTAGAGCTATAGATGAAAAGTTATGCTAAAAATACGACCCTATTAAACACTACAGCAGCTTGACAATGTCTTCGTATTATTGGTATAACTTTTCGTAGAGAGCTCCAAACAAAATAAACTTAGTCCCATAGGAAAGAGGACTCGAATTTCTTTCATATGGACTTTATTTTATCCTATTTAGAGTTATATACGAAAAGTTATGTCCAAAGTATTAAGATGCCGTCAAGATATTAGGTGTTCGTAAGTGTTTGCAAGTGTTTGCAGGTGTTCGTGGGTATTCGCAGGTGTTTATAGTTGTTCAAAAGTGGTGGTCTTACTTGTTGGAAAGATCTTCGAGTCATTTTTTATATGGTCTTGCAAAAGTTATGCGAAAAATACGAAAACACTATCAAAGTCTACAGCAGCTTGACAGCGTCTTCTTATTTTTATTATAATTTTTTGTGAAAAACTCCAAATGAGATAAAGTTTGTCCCATATGAAAGATGACTCAAAGACTTTTCGTACAGATTTTGTTTCATCTCATTTGGTACTCTGTACGAAAAGTTATGATTAAAAAATCGATATAAAAATATTTTTATCATTTAATGTCGTAAAGGGACACTTTATGGCCAAAACTGGGCGTTGTTCTCTTAATTCCTATTAAGGAGGCGCGATTCGCCAAATGTATATGTATGGATTATGAAAAATTCGAATTTAAAGAAAATAATTGTTGAGGCAGATAGGATGACGGCAGTTGGAAAAAACCGATTTCATATAACGGCATTTGGGTCCATCATGGACACCTAATGGATGCTTGTCCATGTTGAGCCTGACCCAAAAAGCTAATACTTTCCACTGTTTTTTTTTTTTTTTTTGGTTGTAAAAATAAGAGATAATTACATATCAGCCTTCTAAAATTTACGTTTTGTATTTCTGCCCCGAAAATACGTTTTTGCGTTGATGTAGCGCGTTCGCACACCGCCATGTCACTCATTTTTGCGTTTTCGGAGTCTGAAATGCGCAACTGTTATTTTTTAAGGGGTTGCTATGCAATTATCCTAATTTTTGTTGATTATATGCTACTCATCTAGCAATTCAACAATGAGAGCTTTGTTGGGCAATGAGGAATTGAGCTGACAAATGGGCTTGCAATTCAACTAATCTGGCGGTGTTCTTGGGGTCAAACGTGATTCGGTAAACTTGGACATATATTGGGTCATAAGAAGTTTAGAGTGGATAACTTATTAGACCGGGCATATTCCTAATATCAAAAACTTGCTTAGAAATACCACCGCGATCATTTATATTTTATCGGGTATTTACCATTTTATACAAAATTAGTAATTAGAATTGTCAAAATATATCCCTAATTCAAAATGACCTTTTTTATCCTCTTTCATTTTATAAAGTGATGGAATTTTTTATTTTTTATTTTTACTTAAAGGATAATTTAGTTGACGAGAATAATTTTATTGTTTTTTATATCAAATGAGAATAAAAATATTATTTTAAAATAGAGGGTACTAATTTTAAATTACGAAAAGACATAAAAGATAATATCTAATTTTATTTTATTTTTTTAACATTAATATCAGAAAATTATGCCTGTTATCGAAGTACGACTTGTATTACTGATATAGGACAGGTGGCGCTGATCTAAGTGTGCTGGACAAAGAGTTTTAATACTTTTAACTTGTTCAGGTTCAGTGGCTCGTATCGTCCTCTTCGGACGAACGCTCCATTGCTGATGTCAATTTGAGACTTTCGTCGCAATGCCAAGTCAAAAAAAAAAAAAAAAAAAAAAAAAAAAGAAAATTTTTACGTAATTTAATACAATGGAACTATAGGCGGACATGAAAAGTAAGAACTCTTCCCTTACAATTTTTACAATTTCGAACCAAAATTCACCCTCAATAGAAATTCATACCACATGACAGCAATTAAGATGTCGTAAGTATTAAACCGTGTTTGTACCGATCTTCCTACCTATAAATATCGTTTGTAATGAAATCATCAAATATCGAGTGTGGTTAGCTCAACTGAATGGTAGGCGTTTCAGAAAGCGTTACTATTCAGATTCAAGTCCGTCCTGGTATGATTTTTTTAAAATCTTTATACATCGTGGCAGAAGCCTCCGTAAAAAGTTACTATTCGGATTCTTCAGGAATCAGATGGAATGATACAATTCACCCACGTTCCTTGACAAAAGGGTGGACGAGGACTGAACCGCCAACCCAGTGGGCGGAGCGGAAGTTCACCCCCTCCACCGCCAAGCTACCAAAAGAAGGGCCCTTTTTTATTTTTTATTTTTTCATTTTTTGATGAAAGAAGGGCCCCAATTTGTTTTGTTTTTTGAGAGTTCAATTGTCGATGATTGCGGCGCTTCCTCTCTCTGTTTTTTATATTTAAAGTATTAAGCCTGACCTAATTAATTTATCCATCGCACATTACATTACGTTCACATCATCTTGCTTTTACATTGTTTAAGCAGGAAAAAGCTTGGATTTTTAAGACAGATGCCGAATTAGGACGAGCAATGCCTCACTTGCATCCTTTCATTAAACTAAGATAAATACTATTTCTTAAAATTGTTTTGATCACGAAAGTTTATTTTTTGTTATTGTATATATTTAATATTTGAGAAAGAATTTTTTTTTTATGTTATAATTTTAAAAGTACAAAATAACTTTTTTTTAAGTTCTGAATTCTTCGAAGTTAAAATAACAGTAGTACTTCTCTTAAACTAATTATGGTACTTACGCATGAATATTTAGCTGGGAATCGTGATTAAAGTGGGGACATATTAAAGTTTTTGGAACCAAACGTTTAATTAATAAATATTGTTAAAGGTGCAAATGGATTGCTTGGGGGAGGTGACATGGCCGACGATGCTTAGCACATGGGTACCTATCTCAAAGCCGGAACACGGCGCCGCCCGGGATATTTTTTTAATTTGTAGTGCGCGACTTGCTCTTAATCTATGATAATCATAATTTATATGAGCTTGACTTCATGTTAATAGAGCATATAAGCTTAGTATTCTCTCCTATTTAATATTTTTTGAAGAATCTGGATAGTATTATGATATTCAGACTCTACGGACAACTGTTTTCACCTAACTCTATCGATTATGTCCAACAAGAAAGCTGGGAGCACTCATCGCGCTCGAAAGGACGCAAAGTGTGCATTACCGTCAGCATAGCATTCGTAAATGGCTGTGATTTTAATAGCACTAAAAATTAAAGCAGAGGAACACCGTTCTTGTTTAATACTTGGAATCAGATCTTGATGTTTTCTTTTGATCTAACTAAGTCTTTACTTATTTATTTAACATCTATACAATTATTCAGGCTTTTGCAGCCTCTTGATGTGCCTTTTTTTTTTGCCTTAAAACACCTACTAAATCACTAACTGCCTCCTGGGAGTGAGTATTCCTCATGGTGCTTAGGTTTAATTTTGAAGAAATACTATATCAATCCCTGCTTTTAAAAGATTATACAAAATAATCCTTTACTTTAAACTATTACAAGTTAGCCTCTCTCTCAAAGTTCATTTCAATAATATTTTGATTATTATATAATCATTTTTTGAGAAGTTTGAATGTAAGAAAATAGAAATTTTGGAAATATAGAATTTCAAAATGCGAAGTTTATTTGCAAACGACTTCATCTAAATCCAAGAAGGTTACGGTAATAGTAGATAGCCCGATGAAAATTGTTGAACTTTTTGAAGCTTCAAAATATTCAGCTAGTGATGTTACTTTTTGCCAAAAAAAAAGAAATTTCTGCTTGTTTGAGACTTGAATAGTAATTATATTTGTTTTTGTAGTTTAATATTTTTAAAAACTTTGATTGTCTTTAAATTAAATATTTTATAATGTATAGAAATGTAGCAGCAAACGCAAAGTTTATTAGTACGATGCTGTTCAACAGTGCCATGTTGTTGATTGAGGAATCTGTTTCTTTCAATTTAAAGACTTTAGGGCGCTTAAGACAGGTGGTTGTAATTTTATCGGATATCTCATATTTGAATTTCATAAAAACTATCCGTAAAAAAAATATATATATATATTCTTTTGTACTCTATAGAGGATAACACGGATATTTAACCAGTCCCGATTGAAAGGTTGAAACTCTTCGATAGGTGAAATATGGTTCGGCACTATCCGTAAATTTATCTATTTTAAAGTTCGCATATAATATACCAATTACGGGGAGAATTTTTTTAATTTTTAAAAATTAAAAGACATTAGAGTAAGGGCAGTACAATATTCTGATCACATGAAGTATTTGTTTAAACATTAATGTTGGCCAGGCTGGTAGAGAATAACTGCAGTCTAAGTTATAATTAAAGGGAAAAGCACTCTACTAAAACCAGGATTTTTGGCGCGGTGCCGCCGAGCATGTGATCGGCGCTACGCCCTGTCCCGACCGTGCAAACGGTGCACAAGGGCAAGGGCTTGTTGCAATCACGACCAATTTCATTTGTTTTTATTTTTTTTTTTAAATAAAAAAAAAATTAATGGGCATATTTATATATCATCATCTCAATTTACCGAAATTGTGCTAAATACTAAAATTTGGAAATATGATATTATGCACTTGCAAGTAAAAGATAATAATGATTGCAGGTTGCATCTCATAGCTTTAGTTGTGTGCTTAAACTCTCATAATTCATTTAAATAACAAGTACAAAATTGATATTGATTCCTTATAAATTCTACCTCTTTTTATAACTTGCTGGTGCTTTTTTTTTTTCCTTTTTGTTTTTTAATGTAGGGCGATTCTCTCCCCCCCCAAAAAAAAGGGGTAGGGACGCACATTGAAGTGGGATTGAAGCATTCGTCCAAGACACCGTCTAGAATGGACGGTGGGACTTGTATATTATAAATAGCTATTTCATATTCGAATTATATAAGTGCAACAGACAAAAATATAAAATATTTATTTTCTCTGTATTGGTTGGAGAATAATACTAGCCTTCGATCTGTTTAAACCGAAGGACCGTGACTTTTTATTTGATAAAATATTGGTCGGTGCCTCTATTGGTTTATCTATTACTATAGTTGTATAAAAATAAACCAACTATTTTTTTTATTTTTTGAGATAATAAGGCGAAACTCCTCCCAGGGTCTCCGTTAACTCGCAGATCAGAATTTTTTACGCACACCTATAGGACCATTTTGGACCCAGGTGCGCGAAGTAGAGTAAAACTCGACCTGGCGACCGCTTTCGGACCAGATATGGAGTACTGGGAGTTACCCAGCCACCAGCTTCCCCGCAGTCGCTGTAAACTCACGACCACGGGCATATCCGCATTGCAGCCATCCGGGGGTATCGAACCCGGGCGCTCGCTTCCTGAGGCGAGCGCCCCGACCGATCCGCCCAAGGGCGGGGGACAAAAAAATTAGACCAACTATTAACATAAGTTTTTTAAATAATCTAAAAAACAAACCGTTAAGCTCGAACTCATCTAAGCTCGGCTCGGACTCGAGCACGAATTCAAGCTCGAGTAACGGATTCAAGCTCGAATAATTAAACTCAGGCTGAGTTTGATAATCATATTAACTCCAGAACGAGTTTTCTATTTTATTTAAACTATACTTTTTATAATAAAATTTACTTGACATGTCGTTCATCTTAAAGCTCGACTCGAGTTTCATGGTCTAATTTGCATTACAATCGAACCGACTCGAGTCGGTCTTAAATCTGAGTTCCAGCTTGAGATTTTTTTTTAAGTCGGAAATCGAAATTTGAGCTCAGCGCTCTAAAATTCCGCGAGTTGAGTTTGAATTAAACTAATCGAGCCATGAGCCTTAAGTTTAGCTGGTAATCGACTGCCTTTTCACCCGTAGGTGGTGGGCCTCGCTACTCTGCTCATCGACATGGAGCACTACGAGGACTACAAAACAAGCCATATAAGCACGCATTGCACTTGAGCCCCTAAGAAGACAGAACAAGTTAATGCAATGAGTTTTGTCAAGAAAAGCCCCTGCCTTTTAAAAAATTTACAAAAAAAAACACTAAAAATTTAATAATTTATGTCAAATGTTATTCATATAATTATTGTCAAATACTATTCATATAAGCTAAAAAACTTACAACCAGATCCTCTAGCATAATTTATGTCAAATACTATTCATATAAATATTTCTTGCAAGACACTTTCATCCAAATAAATTCATCAAAACATTTAGCTTTATAACTATATTTAGTTGTTTTGAATTATTTAGAATGTTTGCTTTTATCATGTATTGTTTTTTTTTTTTTTTAATAATGTTTTGAAGGGATTTATCTTTACCTTCCACCTGATTTCAAATTGTTGTTAAATGGTAGATTTAGGGCATAATATTGTAGAACTTAGGGAAGTTTATGAAACTAGGCAAAATAGCAGGACCTACATGCAAGTTTGGAGGTAATGTAATGAGCTGTATATATTTTTGGGTTTAGGATTGTCGAGTTTAATTTTTATCCTATTTCTTAATAAAAAACTGAATCGTAATATATTAGAATAATGAGAAATGAAGTGGTGCCACCAATTTATAAATTTTGATATGAATATATTATGTTGACTACACTGTATAATTGATATAAACAAGTGCTGATGCCTTGATTATTCTTTGATGCTGATGCCTTTATTGGCATTATAGGGTGATTGCAAAGTCATTATAGGGTGATTTCAAAGTCATGACCTAACAAAATGTCATTATCTATAAAGCAAACACACATTATCAAACAAAATAAAAAAGAAAATAAATAAATAACATGAGGCATTTGTACTTTGCTCTTAATTGTTTGTAATTAATCAGCAAAAAGTGTTATTTAGTTGCAGTTGACTTGTTGGAGTTAATATATTTCAATTTCTTGGTATATAGTAGTATATTGTTTCCTAATTTGTACTTCATATGTCATCAATTTTGAAGCACAAATAATATCAAAACAGCAGCATAAATATGAAGAGTTTTTTTTTTTTTTTACTGCCATCCGTGTTGTTGGCTCATGGATCAACATTGTGGGACTCATTTTCAAAAAAAAAAAAATAAATAAATAAAGGGAAAAAATATGGACTTTTTACTTTATTCGTTTTTATGTTGTTTATTGTCTTTTAGATAGATGGTATTTTCTTCGGAAAATTTTGGATAATCTTTTATTTTTCTGAAATTTTTAACCTCTATTTTTTTTAGACTTAATAATGCCTGCTTACTTTTAAGATGTCTAATTTTTCAGCCCTTTCACTAATTATTTTGGCATTAATACTCTTACTAATACTTTCTCTAACTCTTATTACTTGCTCGAAGTAAAGATAAACTTTACAAGAAAATCATAATGTCTGATAAAATAAGGTGTTTAAGAGACTTTTAAGATGGAAATTTATGGGAAGGTTTAAAATAAAAAACTGAAGAATTGTCTGACCATTTGTGCAGTAACATATTTATTTTTAGTTTTTTTATATCTTGACAATCGAGTTCGATTTCTATCATATATCTCAACCGGATACTGAGCGATAACTAATACATCCTCTCATTCATATGTTGTTAGAATTTGAACTCCCAATCTATTCTGAGATATAAATTTTTAATCTCTTTCTAAACAATAAGATCTTTATTATAATATAAAAAGTGAAGTAGACATCTATTATAATTATGAGAAGTGAATGAGTTCACGGCTTCATAGTAAAGAATATCAGCGTCAATCACGGCTTCAAATTAAAGGCAACTAGTAAGGGTTAGGAAAACGGTAATAATAATATCAAAGTTAATTTAATGAATGGAAAGATTAAAAAATTAATAATTTTATAATTAAAGAAAATTATTATTAATTTGAAAAAATTTAAAAAATTAACTTTTTTAAAAAAATAGACAGTTATTCATAATTTTCAAATTTTATTTACTATCACTACTCTAATTTGGAGAACTAAGAGAGGAATAACCAAAAGATGGAATAAAACTATTTAACCACTTCATAGGGAGAAATAGTTTTATGTCATCCTTTTCTTATTCGACATTCTTAGACAAACAAATTTTGTTTGCATTTACTAACGGAGTAGAACAGAAAAGGTTTATATATATATATATATAATATATATATATATATATAATAGAAAACTCAGTATCCAAATAGTTCAGCGCTTCTTATAACTCACAATATGTCACATGCGTCACTATTATCTTACCATTTGACATGTGTCATTTAAATGTAATAAATATATAATTAATCACATATTTAATAAGAGTTTGAATTCAATACATACTTAATGTATTATTAATGATTTTATTAAATATAAAAACTAAGTATAATTTATAATATTTTATATATTAAAGATAAATTACTTCAAATTTATAAGAATTTGAAAGGTTAATTATCAAATTCTAATAATCTATAGATAATTTGTATACAATATATATAGAAATGGGTGATCAACTCGTAACTTTTGTATGTAATGACGACACTTTAAAACTTCATTATCAACATTCCTTAATAATCCTAATACATAATTAATACAATATAGATAAATAGGTTATCAAAGTTCGTAATTTTACCGTAATTATATCAATCTATACAAATGGGGTGATCAAAGTCTAACTTTAGGTATATAATTTAGTTTTTTTTTCTCTAATGTATATATAATAAATATAACCGTAAGATATTTTATAAAAGTAATATTAATTTAATATATAAGTTAATAATATTTAAGCATTAAAATCTTTTTGATAGTATTTATATATATATATATAATAAATATTATAGTGTTATATTTTATAATAATTTTTCAAAAAAATATCCATATTATAAACTAAATAATATATATTACAATATGGATAATTTTTTAAAAAAATATTATAAAATATACACTATTATATATATATATATAGTATTATATATTTCTATATATATATATCTGATAATCACTGGAACATTAATCGACTAATTTTACGTCACTCCATATTTTAAAATTGTAATTTTTTTTATACTATATATTAAATTATTTTGCTCCCTAATAATATGAATAATTATTAGTTTTATATATTCAAATATAAAAGCAATTTAATATTATTATTTTTCTATTTATGACTAATAACCGTCATCCCACGAGTTCAAATTAGTAAACATATTTCATATTTAGGCGTCTTTTTCTGCTTGAAAAAACGATATCTAATACTGCATCAATAATTTGAGCAATGCGCCCTAGATTTTTTTTTCCTTCAAACATGAAAACCGCAGGACCAGAAGTGATAGGTTTGTTTTTCATAATAATAACAAAGTGAAATATATCAAAATCATTTTGGATAAAAAGAAGAGTTTTGTCGAAAATTATTATAAAAAATTCGTAATTTTCTGAACAACTTAAAAAATTACTATAAAATACATATATATATATATATATATATATATATATATATATATATAATTTCAATACAAAAAAAATTCTGTTGGCCTTTCAAACCTTTTTATATTCATTATTTTTTTAAACGTATTTCTAAATATATGTTTCGATGCTCCAAAATTTTTGTAACCTATAAATATTTTGAGCTTTAAAAGTCTTAGATATATTTTTTTAAAAGATATTTAATATAAAAATTATAACGTGCGAATCTTTTTTTATTCAAATTAACTTTAAATATGCATTTTAGTTTGATTTGGTAATTCTCAAAACAAAGTAAAGCATTTTTTTATCTGTTTTTAAAAAGTATGGATTTTTTTAGGTTATTACCAAAAAAAAAATAAAAGTAGAGATGTTCTTTAATTTTCTTTATTGTTAGTTCAGTGCTTATTATAAGTTCAACTGCATGGAAATTTAAGAAATTTAGTAATGTTCTGGCCAGTCGTAGATCCAGAATTTGCACGCATTTCAATCATATTGTCAATATAATACATTGTAAATAAATAAATAAAATTAAATTAATGAGAAAACTATTTATTAACTTATTATATAATACATTAATTTTATCAATACCAACTAAAATTTATTCTTAACGACTTATAGGGGCTCCAAGAAGAAAAGACACAAATCTAAGCAAAGGTGGAGGTATAAGTTTATCTTTTTTTGGATTAAGCAAAACTTCCAAATACCAAGATGTTATCACTTAAATTATCATACTAAAATATACAACAAATATCCATTTTATAAATTATATCTATCTTTAGTATATATTAAATTTTATATAGAAGATATTAATATATTTATTTTTAAAAAGAGATATTAAAAAAATAAATTTTAGTCGAATTAAAAAATAATTTCTCAAGAATTGTTTGATCGTAATTTGAATTGTGATATTTAAAATTTGATATGGTAAATATATGAAAGGCCCAACTCAAACGGAATAAAAAATGAGATTAAAGGTATATAACGACGATAAATTATCTGGTTTGGTAAGCATATATATGTAACACATATAAGACAAAAGAAAAGCTAAAGGGCGGGCAAAAGAGCTCGTGTCTCCTGTTCGTGTTATCTTACGGGATCTGAAGCCACAAATATAATAAAATAAATAAAATAAGTTAACAATTGTTGGGGTTGCGATAAGGTTTGGCCAAGTCCCGACGAATAAAACGGAGCCAATTCTAGCCACGTGTCTGATCTCTGTGCGTGCTGTTCTATCTATACACTTTCAAAATTACACAAAAATTATATATACCGACGTTGTATAATCAAATCACACATCACGATGTATAATTTTAATTTTTCTTACGGATCACGAAAAATATATGTGGTGGAGATTAATTGTATGTTCTTTATTGAATAGTTTATCGGAGGTGAATAATTTTTTTTTGGAATTAACCCATGTAAGGGTGTTAACGTCATTTGCTATGTTATTATAAGGTACAAATAATTATGGTGCAATGAAATTAATGAAAACTAGCGGTCAAAATTGGCAAAAAATAACAATAATAATAAAGCTAATTGCACACAACAATTATAAATAATGAAAACTAATTATCTTTTTATCACCACATCAACCAAAGAGCACTTTTACGAATGCCGAAGACAATGTGATAAACAGATGAAGAGAGAAAGAGAAAGATGGAAACAGCTACTAATTTATCACCACGTTGGCGAAAAAACAGAGATAATATATTGCAAAATTGAAGAATTTAAATGATAATTTAATACTTAAAAAATAGGTCGGGATAATAATTTAATATATAGATAGAGAAATCAGAGAGAATATAAATACTATTAAATTATCTGACGTGAATAACATATGGACATATCAAATCTAGAACACAATATAGCAGTTTGTTTTGATTTTTTTTTAAAAAAAAAAATCTTCGTTTCTAATTCTTGTCAGCTTAATTTATTATTTTATACTTAATTAATTAGTAATCATAAAAAATAGTAAATATTTGTTTCAATTAAAAATATAATTAATATAAGAACATTAATGCATCATCTTCTTTTATTTTTTAATATTACAGGTAATCTATTTCTAATAGGAGGAGGTGGTAAAAAGTGAAAATGTGCTCATTTACTTTTATTTGGTAATATTAAAAAACAAAAGGTTCTTTATGTAAAGATACCTGAATAACGTGGGGAAAACGAAATTCTACAACAAATATATTACCAACTGTGCGGCAAAACCAGCTGTGATTAAAAAACCAAGAATTTAAAGTAGCACAATTTACTCTAAAATAAATTAAAAACTGATCTAGCGTAAATTCATTAGTTACGACAATATGTGTAAATTCATTATTTTCATGAACTTTTTCTAGAAAATTCTGCGAGAAATTTTATCCCACGCGGACTCGAATCTGAATGGTGATATTTTTTGAAACACCTTCTATCTATCTAGTTGAGCTAACCGCGCACGACTATTTGGACAAACTTCTTATTATTTTTATCGTTTTTTCTTTAAAGTGTTTGGAATTACTCTTTAATTGTCAGACCTCTTACTTTAATTCTCTGATGAATTTTTAAATCTGATCCACAAATAAACAAATTAAGTTTTTTCTTTTACAAGAGGAATGTTTTTTTTGTTATAATTTTTTTTCTCTTAAGTGGAACGTTGATGCTTGTTTTCATGTCTTTATGATTTTCTAATATACGATTTTTCTGTTCGACTTGAAGGATTAGAAGTATTGAAGGAGAATATATCTTTGAAGAGTTTCTATTGTTTAGTCATCCGTTTGTTAATCGATATTGGATGACTATAATTTGGTTATGATGTATTTAAATTTGTTTATTAGTATGTACGCAGTAGTTGGATTCCGGGGTGTTTCCGGACTCAATGACTGAATGATGTATTTTTAAATCATGTTCTTATAAAAATTGCTTATTTACCTAAAAAAATTATAATTTTTTAATCCGGGGTCTCAACTAAAAATTTATCATGACGATAAAAAAATTATCAGCCGTTGGAGCTACCTTCATACCGTTTGAACTGTCGATGTTGCCATCATTTATTCTGTACAAATACTTATTTGGTCAATAGTTGTCCTGTTGATCATCATCAATGATGCGCAATAATATTAGAAGCTAACTCATATAAGTGTGACCACGTCAGCAATTCAAATCATTCAGAAAATAGTCCGACGATGATGACAACGAAGGATTTTTAAAGTTTTCAGAAATGTTATAGTAATATTTAAAAGTTCAGAATTACAACCGTCCATTTTTAGTTAAGTTCAAATAATTTAAAATTTTCTATTATCTATAACTTCTACCTACCAAGTTATTGTTTGGGTGTTTAGAACTACAGAATATTAATGAGCTATAATTCGTATAAGATAATTAAAAAAAGAAAAGAAGAATAGGTCTTGGGGATAGAAGGCTTAGATTTGATAAAATTTTTATTCTTTGCTTATACTATCATCTTTATATAATAACACATACAATTAAGCAAACAAAAACTATGATTTCATTCTACGTGGATTTCTAGCTAGCCGCCATTTGTTAGAAATTAGTGTAGATTATTTAATATCATATATTAAACGAAGTGCAAGATACATTGGGTGGACCCAAATGGAGTAAGTTGAGTCATGTTGTTGTCTCCACTTCAACGTACAAGATAAGCCCGTCCCTTCTATATATATAGGCGCACAGATGCATTCATAAACCTCACATCTATAGGCCTACCTCCACTCACGTGTTTATATTCTATATAAATATATATAATTGATTACAAAGCACTTTTTTTCCTGTTATATATATATATAAATATATGTCATGTATTTTGCTTTCTTTCATTCTAATCATGCCACATGCAATATAATTATTTGTTAAATTAGTTACAAATTTCGAGTAATTAAATCGTAATATATATATATATATATATATAATTGGATATTAATGTATACAAAGGATATGAAAAATACAAGGAAAAAATTAGCCACTGATTTTAAAATTCTTTACAAACCAACCATTAGTTTTGAATTTATTACAAGTCAACTTCTATCTCATTATTTATAACAATAGTATTTTAGCAACTATATAAATATTTTTGAAAAAATTTTGAATAAAAAAAGAATTTCTATGTATTTTTTCTTTTTTTTTTGAAAATACCTCTAAATATATGTTTAGAGGTTTTAATATCTTAGTAGGTTTAAATTCGCTAACTCGCTAAGTATTTAGAGTCTCAAAATGTCTACTCAACAGTATTTTTTTTTTTTGAAAAAATGTTGGATACAAAAAAAAAAAAAGAAGAAGATTTTTACAAAATCTACAATTTTTGCATCTAAGTTACAATTTAAACTTCTAAATAGATATTTTTAAGATGAGTACTGTAAATACAAGAACAAAAAAATTGAAAAGTTTGAGGGCTAGAAGCGAATCAGTAGAAACAAACTTGTAGAGTCCTATGCTCTCAGCCCAGATAGCACCAAATCCTCCTATTTATATGAAAGGTCTAGAGTTCGAATCCTGTGTGGACGAGGACTAGGATAGAAATAGCTAGTTGGGCTAGCCACTAGCTATAAAAAATAAAAAAAAAAAAAAAAAAAAATTATTGATCCCTCTAGCTGTCTTAACTACCTCAATTGTACATGACCTGACATCACCAATTAGGTCTCTATACTATTTACTTGGTCGTACCAAATATATCTCAAATTATTATTATTACCAAATATGGCATTTCTCTTGAAAAGCTATTTACCCAAAATGGAAAGAACTGAGCAGTCCCTTTTTATAATTATTATTATGAAACTTTCAATCAGCATCTAGTTTTTGTTTAACAAGTGTTTCCAGGAAGTTAATCCGAAGTATTTTCATTCAGATTTACTTGAATGATGGAGCCTAAAAAAAAATTATTGCAAACTAAAAAGATGACGTCGGAGTTTACTTTGTACTAATTTAGTAAATATTAGCAGTTCGAATGTGACATAATACATCTAAGACGAGGAATAATCACATTTCAGCCATCCGATTTATACATTTTGTATTTCAGCCTCTTAAAATACGTTTTCGGGCCGACGTGGTCACGCGCGTTGCACCCTCGGCGCGTTTCTTCTTTTCCGAAGGCTGAACGGAACAAATATTAATTTTAGGGGGACTAAAATATAATTTTCTAATCTAAGATCACATCCACATCCATTGTATATAGATTTATAATATAATATAAATAATGTTATGTCGTTGGGGGATGGAGAATATCAATTGTTGGGTATATGTCATTATCATTTTCCTTCAATCAACCGAACTTTTTTTTTTTTTCCTAAACTCCCATAAATTTGAAACACTAATGTCAACAATATTGTAAAATATCTAAAAGAGGAAAGTAATAGGTTCCATTTTAGGAAATATTGAGCCCATTATCACCTTGAAAGAGAAGCTGAGGACTGTAGACATGATTGAACTTAGGAAGTCAAAATACTGTGTATTTCTTAGAACAAATATATAATTTTCTTACCAACACTCACCTTTTCAGGGATCCACTCCAGATACGCATTCTCAAATTTGCTCCAATTCTATTAGTAAAAAATTAGTCATTAATGTATTTTTCAAAAATGATTTTGAAAATAAAACTTGTAGGATTTTGATTACATTTACAACTGCTATGTTTAAAATTTTTTCTGAAAATTAGTTTTAAATATTTATTTTAAACTTCAACTTTTTTTATGGGTATAAATGGATTTTATAAAGGTTTTCCAACCAATTACTATTTCAGAGTTTCAAATATATATTTTGAAATATTTATTAAAAGTTTGAACATAAAAATTATAATCTTATCAAATTTTACAACTTTCATTCAATAAATTTTTATAAAAATATATCTAATATTTATTTATCATGAATTAAAAAAAATTTGACGGATAAATATGAAAAGATCTGGCCCCACCTCTCTCGTTCTCCTCCCATTCAACCTCCGTTGTCTCCCACCCGCTCCGAGATTGTAAATCATGCCCTTCACAATGTACACGATGGCGCCATTTATAAGAAAATATTCAGGTATCTTATGGAAAAACAGGAGTTACTTGCAATACCACCAAAAAATATGGCAAAAAAATTAAAAATCAAATAAGGCAAAATATGTAGAATAATAGAACTGCCCTCCAACACGAATTCTTCTTTTTTTTTTTTTTTTTTTTTTCCGCATACATGCTAACTATATTACTTATGAATATAGTTTTAGTGAAGCTATTTTAAGGTAGGGTAATGATCAATGATCGGTATTACGAATTGATAATCAGTTCCATTCATATTAATTTATTATCCTAAAATCTTCTAAAAATACTTATTATTTTTTACTATATTTTAATGGTTTTTCACATTATTTCAAAATTAACAAAATGATCTGCTTAGATTACATAATTTAAAAAGATATTATCTACAAGTATATTTGGAAAACCAATTTAGAATGTTGATAGCATAAAAAATTGATCTATATATACAGTTTTTCATATAATTGTAGTATTTAGATGATATATTCTTAATGACTTTTCATTCTATGCCATTCATTTTGTTAATTTCGGACCATCCAATGTACCACTTAAGTATAATGAAAATTAATAATTTTTATTGTTCCAAGATTTTTAGAATAACAGATAAAATTAGCAGAGCCATATAATAGCTTCATTTAAACTATATTCATATATAATGTAAATACAAAAACTCGGATGTTGGCAGCTTCGTCGAAGGAGGATTCACTATCCCAATCACACTACCTCGATTATAACCACATAATGATATATGTTCCAAACTTTTACTTTCTAAAATTTTTTCTAGATTTCGCCGCAGAAAATATTCTGAGAGATTTTCTCATAGAATAATTTTAAATTTTCACCTTGAAATTTTTTTAGACTGAGCCTGTGTCGAGCTTGAATTCAAACTCGTTTAAGTAATCTTGTTATAAAAAAAACTTGAATAAAATAAAAAAAATTGTTTAGACTTCCGAGTCCGATGAACTGAGTAAAATGATGCTCGAATTCGACTTTTTTAATTAGTAAAGCTTGAATCTGTGCTCGAACTCAGCTCGAGCTCCGTAAGACACGAGTTCGAGCCAAAATTAAACGAGTTTGAGTCCGTGAGCAGTTCGGCTCGTTTTCACGTCTACTCAAAACATCATGAAAATCGAACTCTGTTCTCTGGAAGACCACGTTATTTCAAGCCTTCCACAAACAGCACACGATAACGGATTTTTGAACTTTTGAAAATGCTGCCTTTCCTGCTCGCAAGTGAGTTTTCTCAAAAAAAAAAAAAAAAGGGACACTCGCAAGTGAGAGTGGAAGCAAAACAAAGAAGTTTTGACAAATTCATTTGCATAAATACATGCTCTTGGAACTAATATTCAGCCAATTGACAGAAAGGAGATTGGGTTGGCATAGTTATAGCCCACCAGAAAATTTTTATTTTTCTCCTTTTATTTTTTTTATTTTTTTAATTTTAAATTGTTTTTTAAAATGTGTTATTAGGGTTTAGTTGGTTTGGGATGGAGGAATTTCTCATTATGATTCATTCGTTAAGTCTTATTGGTTTGATGACTAAGTAAGAAGATGTCAGAACTTGATCATGAGTCTTTTCCTTCTCCCCCACCATAACCACAGTAATTGAGCAGCAGTACTCAACTAATAGAATACGAGGTTCTAGAGCTGAGTAACATGAGCGTCCAACTACAAGATCGGAGAAAGAATATACCTGATCAAGTATCTGATAACCATTAACCCTACGAATCTCGTCCACACTATAGCTTATCACTGTGGAGCATGAAACATTATAATTCTATTCTCTAAAACACATATAAGACAGAAGTTCAAATAAAATTAATAAATTCATATATTATAGTCATATATATATAATATATATTTGTATATAGTTATTTGATCTTATTTTTTCCGGATAGATCGCATTCAATAAAATCTTATAACCAAGACTTTGAGAATGCACAAGAATGCTCTAATCCACGAAACTATGACTCAATCCAACATATGCTCATCTCATATCGCTGCCTACAACGTAAGGATCGGAAATATCCCTATAGTTGTCCAACAGAGCGATTAGTAGAGTAGTATATAATGTCTTAATATATATTGTATTAATAAGATTACTAATAAGAGCCTAAGACGATTCTTATAAATATAACTCTCTACAACATCACTCTATCCTACTTCTGGAGCGCTAAGTATCTTAACCCCCGATTTTAATATATATCTGCGAATTTTATCTATTTCTTAAATTAGCTGAGTATTCAAACTCACTCAATATGTTTCTGTAATGAGAGCTAAACTAGCAAGATAAGTATTGTAACAAAATATTTTATCAAGCTATAAATCACATTAAAATACCGATATTCACATCCACTGTATTGAGTGCTAGATTTATGAATTGATGGATGTTAAGGCTTTGAATATTTTTAAAAGAGCATACAGTAGATTTCTCTAGTTATAATCACGAGTAATCCACCTTGCTATTCATGTAGAATTGTATATTGTAGTAAATACGTCACCAGCGAGAGCCTCGTAGACACTGCTCTAAAGGCGACCAACACTGAGGCACTCAATACTCCGAATAATATACACCATTTGGAATTGCAGATAATGATGAACAGCCACTCGCAGTTCTCCTTCTCTCCCTCTCTCGCTCTCTCAATCAACGTCTCAGTGTGTGTCTCTCTAATTCTCTAGTAATTCCATTCATTCTTAGCTAGCAACTTCTTTCCCTCCAATTAGATGCCTTCATCTCAGCGCCTCATTACAGCTATCTATAATATATTATAGAAATTTATATTATACTATATCTTCTACAGAATTTAATATTAGAAATGTTTAAACTAATATTTTTCACAGCTTCATATTGATTGACTAATGACTTGATTAGATTGATCGATTCATTTAATAATTCATTGGTTAAACAATTAACTTTTTGGGGAAATACAATAATTAATCTGTTACCCTTTTATTTATGTTCTCACTACGCCTCCTTTGTCTGCCTGTTTGCTGCTCATTTGCACCTCCTTTTTAATACTTCACTTCCACCGTCTACTCTCTCTCTCTCTCTCTCTCTCTCTCTCTCTCTCTAATTCCTCTTCCCTTCAGCTATTTTTCTCCATTAATCTTCTCCGGTCCATCTTGGTATCAGTGTTGTGAGATAACTAGGGAGAAGGAGAAGTGGAATTCGAAGAAAACCGAAAAGCTGGCAAGCAAGTGGTGGGAGCGCGCAGATGCTCCGGCTGGGATGGCCGGAATCGATCCCGCCGGCAGTTCCGGAGGCGGCAGTAACCATGGCGCCGGCGCAAGGTATCTCCAACACCTCCTACGCCCACCTTCTACTGCTACTGCTACTACTTCTGATGCTCAGCCTCCCGAACTCTCTCCCGAAAAGAAACCCAAGTCTTCCTCAGAAGACGCTGCCGCCGCAGGCGGAGCTCCCTCGGAGCAGCCTGGCTCCTCCTCGACCCCATCCCGGAGGCCACGTGGCCGCCCCGCTGGGTCTAAGAACAAGCCTAAGCCTCCCATCATCATAACTCGTGACAGCCCTAACACCCTGCGATCACACATGCTCGAAGTCTCCCCCGGCTCCGACGTCGTCGAGGTGGTCTCAGACTACGCTCGCCGCCGTGGACGCGGCGTGTGCGTCCTCAGCGGGAGCGGTGCGGTCGCCAACGTCACGCTCCGCCGGCCCGGCGCTGCCGCTTCTACCTCCGTCGCCTCTCTCCGCGGTCGCTTCGAGATACTCTCTCTTACCGGTACGGTTCTACCGCCACCAGCACCTCAGGGGTCTGGAGGCTTAACGGTGTTCCTGGCCGGTGGACAGGGGCAGGTGGTCGGCGGCAGTGTGGTCGGGCCACTTGTGGCTGCGGGGCCGGTAGTGCTCATGGCTGCTTCATTTGCGAATGCTGTCTTACGAGAGGCTGCCCATTAGGAAAGCGAAGGAAGAGGCCACTGCCGGTGGCAGTGGAGAAGCGACGGCGTTGGTGCACCAGCCTGCGGCTTCGCAGTCTTCAGGTATTACTGGCGGAGAAGGTGGCGGCGCCACTGGTGTCTCGTTCTATAACTTGGGTGCAAACATGAGTGGCTATCCGTACTCCGGCAGTTCCGATGCTTTCGCTTGGCCTGGCAGCGGCGGTGTTCGGCCGCCATTTTGATCGGCGATGATGATTTGCTGTGTAAGCAATGCATAGATAGTGCATGGTGCAGCGGAAATGGTGGTCGTATAAAGCATATAAGTAACGTTTGAAGATGTTTATGGAATTTGTAACTTCTATGGAAGCATTATAAAACTTTAATTTGGATTTGAGGAGTTGAAAATCATCAGAAAAAGGTTAGTGAAATTTTAATGAATTAATGTTAATTTATTATGTTACATATGTGCAAACCATCTTAGTTTGTTTTCATGAAATAATGTTAATTATGTTTTTTAAGATTTGCCAAGTCATTTGTGAATCCTTAACCTGCCTTCATTTCTAGGTTCTTATCTTCAATATTTTGTAACTACAGCACATGTTTTTCCTTATTTTTAACAAATGATACTTATCATGAGCATTTTCTTTCTCATTTATTCAAACATGTATTGACAGTCAACCATTATCCTTGCTGAACGGTTCTTACTAGACATATCCAGTAATTTGTTGTATTGCTATTGTTCTTATTATAAATAAGTTTGAGTTAGTTTCATTTAATAAGCAAATGAGAACTTATTTTGTTAAAAAAAATGCTACTTCAGGATTGATATGGTATTGTTCATACTGTATCTGTCTATTTTTTATTATTTTTATTATTAAAAGTATGGAGAATGATCACTTTTTATGTGATAATTTTAAAATGTAAGAAGTATGTCTACCCAAAGTACTAAAAAGTATACCTATTTTTAAAGCTTTTTATTAAATTTTCAAGCTGATATGGACATACCACATTAATCCTGTATTCTAAAATAACCTTTAAGAATAGCATTTTTTTTTTTTTTTACAAAATTTGAACTTTACAAGTTACATCTCTACATTTAATTTTTCAGGCTATTTAATAAGAAATACCTTTAAAAACTCCATTAAAAAGCCTAAACTCTACAGCTCTAATTTATATGTACATATTTACACGCGTTACAATGAGATAGGAGATCACGCTGAGCCGAATAAAAGTAATTAAATACGCCTTAATTACCCAGAGCCCTCTTAACACGCACGCAAGCTGCATGTATATAATAGATCTCACATTCTAAAGGGTGAGATCGGCTAGGGCAATGTATCATTGTGACGGAGGGCAACGTAATTGTGGCACGTTATTTCTTTGAACAAAACAAGTATCTGGTTAACATTGCGTAAGTTGATCGTTCGGTGGGGTTAAGGAGAATTTTTTTTTTTTTTTTTTTCTGAGATACCTTTTTGCTTTGTTTTCCAGCTCTTTCTTCTTTCTTTTTTTTTTTTTTTTTTTTTTTTTTTTTGTTTACTTTTAATCGATCATGTTTGGCATTTCACTAGTTATCTCTTCCAATAATCTGCTAGCTCATGTAATTTGGTGGGATTACGAGGACCTATCTTTTAATTTCCATCGATTTTTTTTTTTTTTTTGAAGCGGATAAAGTTCAACTAAAGTAACATTATGTTCAATTTAAGCAGCAAAACGTTCAAGTAAAGCAGCACTATTAATACAGGTAGATTAATGAATATGATAAAAAATGCGTTGTAAAGCATAATTATTTTGTATTTTTTGTTTCTCATTAAACATAGATAAATAGCAGGTTTTTTTCCCTACAGTGGAGAGTAACTTCAAAAGCCTGTTTAGAAACCCTACGCTTTCCTGCAACTTGAACCACCTGTGTCTATTTTTTTATTTTAAAGATTAGTTTAGATTTTTTTTTGAAATTTTTTTAAATTATCTACATTTATTGTTTTATTTAGTAGACAAGGAGTGCAGTTGGATGAGATATTGATGAGATGTAGGACATTTATATTGTCATTTAAATTGTCAGTCTGCAAGAATTGGAAGAAGAAGAAGACTGCTAGATCCTTCAGCACCTTAATTTTCCATCTTTCTTTCCCAAGTACAATTTCTAGAACCACGGCATCAATAATTGTCAATCTCTACCTTTTTTTCTTTTTTCTTTTTTATTAAAATTCCATATGATAATCATGCCTCTCAAACTACTCTCAAATATTGAATGATACTAGGCTATTAGCTAAAAGAATTGCGCCTTATTTCCTAACAGTTCTCTCTAATTCGGATGTGGAATCACCCACACTCTATGTTCGAAATTGGGGCCATCATGGTTGATATGTCGTATGGTGAGTCCAGGTTAGAGATGAAAGTTTAAACATGGGTGGATTAGTCCACAATCTTTTTTTTTTTCTTTTTTCTTATAGCCTCTAAGTAGACTGTAAATCCGGATAGAAGGTAAAGACATGCCTTTCTAAATTATATTTATTTGATTGTCGTTCAAAAGTTATCTAACATATCAAACGATAGAAATGTAACAAACGAAGTGTTGTCTCCGTTTCTTCGTGAGGTGATCGGCAACTTTATTAACTTCCCTAATAAGTAAATATACGACAGAAGCTTGAGATTTTAAAAGCAAAGACTTAGATGGCCTTACATCATAGAAAACCTCCCACGCCACAACCTTAGAATGCAACCACATGATCATCACTTCAGAGTCGGATTCAACTATCACTTGAACAAGCTTTAGTTCAACACACCTCCTTAATCCTATCAACAAGCTTTAAAGCACCGTTTCAGGCACTGACATTGGAAGCAGTGGAGAAATAAAAGCTACCACCACAATACCACCCTTCTCTGATACGCCTCCTGCTAGGAAGCACGGACGCGCTGAATGTTTGTTCCGAGCAGTGTCCGAAACGGACACGTCAAACAAGAGTTTTCGGTGCGTCTGATACGAGTATGGCCGGATACGTGTAGGACACACCAGCAAAATGTCCACAAATTAAACAAAAGAATTTTCGGTGTGTGACGGACAGGCCAAAGAATAGTGTATCTATACGCGTGTCCGTATATATATATATTTTATTTTTTAAAAAGAAAATTTTTTGAGAGAAGTAAAATGCTATATGTTACTAACAGTATATAACAATAAGTAGTATAATATAGTTATATACTAAATTTATGTATGTTTTTATTTTATTAATATAATTAGATTTTTACTGTTTAAATTAATTTTTTCGAAAACATAAAATGATATATTATGTATGAACTTTATTATTGAATGTTTGTATTTTAGATGCTCAAATACTTAATATAGATTATTTTTAATTGTTTATATTTTTTATTTCCGTACTAGTGCCGTACCCATGATTTTTTAAAAATTGTCGTCTCATGTGTCCGTATTGTATCGTATTTTCATAGCTATATCCGTATCCGTGGTTCCTATGCATTCTGCAGTTGCAATCCTTCCGCGAGAGAATTGAATTAGAGATGAAATTTTAGAGGTTCTAACATTAATATTAAAATAAATATTAGAGATTAATCTCGAGAGGCCTTGTGTATGTTGAATAAGCAGTTCAATCTGAACTAGAGTTGTAGCAATCTCCATCATCTGTTGCATAGAAAACGGGACTTATCAATCACGAGTGTTGGTATGCATATGTTTCTTTTAATTTGTAGAAATGACTTCGTTTCGTATGGAATAACATGAAGTTTTATGCCAAGTCTAAAATGGAATCAGGAAACGTTGTATCATGGAGAAGAGTTACAAATTTCTGAAAATTTCTTCGAAAGTATGGTTTTTTATTTTGCATGTGATATTTGAACTTTTCATGAAAAATTCTAAAGAGATTTTCTGACATACTACGTACCATTGCTCTTTAACAACAATATAATTGTTCATATGTTAATACTTTTTACTCCCATGAATGTCCTTCTATTTGGTTTATACACATACAAACTTATATATTAATATCCTATAAGGAGTTATATTAAGTCTGTGCTTATCCTAATATTCAGAAAGTTACATAATTTTCCTTCGGTAAGCCGTCTAATATTTTCTATGCATACTTGAAACTGGACAATGCTAATATTTCCAAAAATTTTTGCAGATAATTTCGCCTAAATCACCATTGATTTATTTTGGTGCATTCAAACAACCGCTTGCATTTCATGCGTGCAGGTGGTATACCTCTTGAAGGGAAGTTTAAAACAATTAGTTGGAAGAGTTTTAAAACAATTCGTTCATGCGTGCAGGTGGTATACATCTTGAAGAGAAGTTACATAATTTTTTTTTTTAAAGACATTTATTGAATGGCAACGAAAATCGTGAACCTCGATTAACCAATAGTGTAGGAATAAGTGAAAAGAATAAAATATTGAATAAGAGTGAAAGTAAACAACTAATCGAGATAATCGTGTCGAAAACTGGAAATATATATTTTTGGGAAGGCAAGTTCCATAGGAAGTGAATTTTTTAGTTTGCGCCATTAGATAGTAGGAGAGAATATTTTGGTAGGCATTGGTGTGCATATACTAGTCTGAACCAGAAAATCGGACCAGACCGGTGAGTTCATACCAGAAAATCGGACCAGTACAAATTCGGTTCGGGTCGTGGTCCCGGACCTGACTTTAAATCGGTCCTCAGTCCGGTCTGGTCCAGGACTGAAAAAACCTCGGACCGTACAGAAAACCGAACTTTATAGCACTGCATCGACTTTCAAGAAACAACATAACATCTCCTTCTCTTTCCCTTCATCTTTAATGTTTGGCGTTGTCGCCTCAATATCATCGGCCCGACTGATTGGCTGCCAATAACACCTTCCACGCCTCTGGACCGTCTCGAGGGTAAATCTATAATCACCTTAGCTCCATCGTGCCTGAAATTATATCTATGTGGCATTGTTAGTGTATTTGGTTAGAACAAAACACAGTCATATCTGCAATGGGAAGTCACGGACCTCTTTCGTTGTTGTTAACAGTGTGTGGTCGTTCTTACATCTTTGGACAGGTTTACATGTTAGTAGACGGAGAGAGCAAGTGGGTAGGTGCTTCTACAACTCCACGGCCGCTGAGAGTGCTCGATGCTACTTTGTGCTATACCTTGTATTTTTTCTTTCTGAGAGATGTTTTGTATGGTAAGGCGTGTTTTTGTATGTTCTTGTGTTTTGTCTTTCATGGTTGTACTCTGAAGGATGACCTACCTCATATTTTACTATAAGTGATCAGCTAAAGTTGGCAGGCTTTGATTTTAGATACAAACAATACCCTATTCTTAGAAAAAAAAAAAAAAATTATACCCATCGTAGGGATCTGCTCAATCTTGGAGATAGAGTTATGGGGATGTCTATGGGCACTTCAGCTAATGCGGAACATGGGATTTACTGAAGTCCTCTACGAACATATTCCTCTTTGCTACTCCAGTGCTCAGAGGTGGAACCTTCACTAAATGATGGACACCTTCGAAATTTAGTGAGTGCATGCAAAAAAATTATACACAAAGCTTGAAAAATTCTTCTCCAACATATATATCGTGAAACTAATCACTTAGCGGATTTTCTAGCAGACTATGATTTTTTTCCTCCCATTAGGGACTCACCTACTTGTATCACCTCCTCCGGAGGCATGTTGCTTGCTTCAATTTGATGTAAGTGACCTGAGGTTGCCCAGAGTAATAAAGGTTTAAGGGACCCTATCCCCCTCTTGACTCTTAAAAAAAAAAAAAAAAAGAATACTGTGAAAATGAATTGTGATTTGAGCACTTGATCATTCAATAAGATTCATACATTTTTGGGGATTAACAAAAGATTTATGTCTTGGAAGCTTTTGTGTGTTGGGAAGACTTAAAATGAGGGGAATGAGTTCACCTACCACCATCACCACCGAATTTAAAGACACTTCCTTTTTTAGTGGAACTTAAAAGTCGTTGTTTGACCATCCTTGAAGCAGCTCAAGGATTTGGAACCGCACCAAAAATTGTGCCTAACAGTCAAAAGTATAGATTAGTATACAGAACTTCTACTCCCTCTTGGTATATTACCAATTTTCTCCCGAAACATTCAAAATTTCAGGGTCTTTCTTTGATAAAATGTTGTATCACTCATCCATTCACCGCCTATCCTGACGCTCTTAAATTGCACTCGTTCCCCATACTCCCTCTACATGATGAGCAAATTGGTTGAAACTTGGTGGTCTCTCTACTTATGTTTATTCGAGGACCCACATACTCACGTTGGTTCACACTAATGCTTAGGTCTTAAAGTGAAGCTCGAATATCTGTAACACATTAGCTTCCTTGACTAGGACTGCGCTCGTTTTATGGTTTTTTTTTAATATATTTTTTACAAAAAACCAAGGTTTACCGTACCGTGCCGTTTCGAGTTTCGATAAACTCAGATCTCGAGACGTGTTGACTGTGCCGACCGTGCCGAATTGTACAATTATATATAAAAAAAATTATAAAATTTATTATATAAATGGTAATAAAAATTAAATAACAAGAAGTCTCATTTAGTTATTAAAATTCAAAACACATATCATAAATTATTTCCACATTGAGTGTTGGTGTGGTTGATATCGACGAAACCTAAATCATGTAAATCTACCCATTGCGTTGCTTGAAAATAATATACCCATATATCCCATGAATAAATTGATGATGCTTATTAATAAAACAAAAATTAAAAAAAAAATCGAAGTGTAACAACCGTGCTGACCGAAACCGCGTCGGCACAGGTCCGAGACGGACACTCCGTGCGACCGAAACGGTCGGCACTGGTCGAGACGGCCGAAAACAGCCATTTTCCGGCTGTTTTCCGGTCCTGCCAAGTGGCGGCACCGTTTAGAATGTCTCGGTCGGCAACGAAGTGTGCCGACGAAGAACGTCAAACCATTGCAAAAAACAATTGAAACATAAATTTCTCTAGATAGGGACCGAAATAACCAAAATTCAAGTGAGGAATTGTTCGACGCATGTGAAAGAATCGTAAATTCATAATCAATGGGCAGGTATGAAAGCTGCATCACAGAGATGTTCATCCAAGTGATTTGTTCCTTAATTCTTGCATTCAGTTAGCATACAAAATCTACGGTTTGTGCACTGCTATAAATACTTGCTAGCGTCGCACAACCTAGGACTAGACACTCTGTACTCTCTCATATACTTGATACGTACATTACTCTTTACGACGGTCTGTATCTGTAGACAGTACATTTGAACTATGTAAATTTTTGTGTTGCTCCAATATACTCTCGTTATTTCAATTCTCTATCTAGTTATGTAGCATGAGTTTCATCCTTGATACTAACCCCTTAATCATGTCTCATATTTGGTAATTTGGCTTTGTATGCTCAGCACTGTCTGATTAACGTATATCCTTTCTAAAGGAGAGAAAAACGTGAAAAAGATTTGGATGACCAATAGTACATTTCTATGCTTTCCATGTCAAAATGGGACCAAATAAACATTTGGTTGCCACTTGCCATCCTTCGTTCCCATAATCTCTTCCAGCCGACTTTTTAGAACATTTTGGTTTGAATCAGGAAGTGTTGCTGTCTTCAATTTTAACTCATAAGCAAGAAAGAAAAAACACTTAAATCGTTTCTCAAAATTTCTCATATTAGTTTGGTACAGCCCATTGAAAATTATTTGTCAATTTTTTTTCTTTAAATAGCGCAAAGGTTACTAGTCTAGTGATGTGGGCACCGTGGTTGATGGAGAAGACGAAGATATGGAATCCCGCCCGCTCGTTTAATTTTAAAACTATTATTTTTCAAGAACTTACCAAAAATTTCTAAAAAAAATAAAGTTATCTGTTAACTATCCATAAGAAAAATGTTGTCTGGGAGAAGATGAATGAGGAGGGGAAAAAAAGAAGGTTTTACTACTATAATTAGCATCTGAACTCATATAAACATGAAAAAAAAAAAAAACCATAATTTGAAATTAAAAACAATTTATAAAAAAAAAAAAAAAAAAAAAAAAGGAAAAAAAAAAGGAAGAACATCAACATAGCTCTTTATATGTGATCAAAATTAACCTTAGCAGGAAAAAAAGTTGATGATTACACAAAGTTGATGAAGATCAATAGTATCATCCCGAAACTGCTGCATTATCTACGGACATAGAAGTCCTCCTGATGAACTCCAGACAATCAGCAATGGCTTCTGCATAAAAGGAATTCGACCGCCGGCATGACCGCAGAGTTATGCAGTCTTGTGGCACCTGCTTTCTTCTCCGGCGACTGTAATAACTTGTTCTATGAGTACTAGAACTTCTGCTGCTTTTGGGAAACCCTAATATGCTCAGTGACTCCACGAGTTCTGCCATGAGTTTGAAAACCCCTAAGAAGTTTGACTTTAACCGGAGCACCGGCAGCCGGCAAGAAGTTAGCCGGAAACCGCGCATGCGACGCCATTTCCTGCCGACCTTAGAGTAGCTAAAGTGTCCCATATGGATTCTGAAACAAAAAGAACAAGATGTAGAAGAATATATTGTGTAGAAGAATGGAAGATTGAGAATTTAAACTTTGAGTGGTCGGTGAGAAAATGAGGTGGAGGGTGACAGAGTAGCAGTTAGGTCTGGTTCAAACCTGATTCTTGACAATTAGGTTTTGGTTTTCCGAAAATAAACTTTTAAAATATATACAGAAAAATTATTAAAATAAGAAGACATAATTGAAGTATAGTTATAATAGTAAATGTCGGTAAATCATCGTTCGAGGTAAGATGAATAATTAAAGGCGTCTCATGACTTTTACCTCGTAGATTAGAGGGCAAAGAACCATGGGAATTGTTTTTTTTTTTTTTAACGGATTTACCAATAGAATAATTCTTTTTATGAAAAATTGGTCGACCAAACAATGATCCTGGTTCAGGTAGGTCGCCAACAATAAAATTGCAATAGCGCCCAAAGTTTCTCCAAAAATGTTAGATTTTCTGCATGCATGAATTAATGTTGCTTGTCATTATAAAAATAATTGAAACATAATTGAAACACAAAACTGAAACTCAAAGAAAGATGAGAAGTTTCCAAGTAGGTTAATATTATTAGCATATATAAGCTGGCAAGCACTGCTAATTTTTTGCATAACTAATAAAAACAAAAGTCTTAAAGAACATAATGACTCGCACCATGTCCTGCAGCAAGCCCACAATGAGTTAATTAAAAGAATAGTTGCATTACTTGATCGAGATGAAGGATAAAAATCCGAACTCGACGGTCAAGGCTTTAAAAAAAAGGATAATTGCATATCACCCCTGTATTTAAAAGTTTTTACAAATGCCATTCTCTTGAAAATATGTCAGTAGCTTTTTGATAGACATTTAAGTATTTTTTGGAGAAATTTTGAATATTAAGAAAATAGATTTTGATGTAACCTATAACTTTTATATTCAAAATCTTTTTTTTTTTTCTAAAAATGCTTCTAAAAAGTGGTTTGAGGTTTCAAAGTTTTACTGCATTTAAAAATTAATCCGCTAACTCGCTAAGACTTTAAAGCCTCAAAATACAAATTTAGAAGTATTGTTTTAAAAACTTTTGAATACAAGAAAAATAGAATTTGATGTGATTTACTACTTTTTTATTGAAGGTTTTTTTAAATAATGCTTCGAAATAGATATTTTGGGCTTAGTTTGATTTAAAACCACACACATAGACACACACTCTTATATATATATATATATATATATATATATAAATGACTCAAATCATTTTCTATGACCGAAGTATCAAATAAAATATTGCAGCTGTTAGAAGTGATTAAGGATGTGGAAACTATTTAGGTAGCAATTTTCAAATAATTTTGTTATATTTTTCGTACTATATAATGCGATTGAAGTAGATGAAATTTGGATTTTCAAAATTTTAAGATAAAAAATCATGTAGGACAACATAAAAAATTTGAATTTTCAAAATTTAGTATATATCGTATCATTTTGGTTTTGGAGTCGTATGGAACTGTATTATCTACACCATTATTAGCTTAACTTTGAACTGTTTGATATATTAGTAAAACTTGATAAAAATTGATAATCTTTATTTTCTAGTACTTTTGAATATCCTAGATAGATTATATATATATATATATATATATATAATATATATATATATATATATAATTGAGGAGAGAGAGAGAGACTTAACCGGTCGTCTTAGCCTAATCTTGGATGCCTCCATACTTTTAAAAAAAAAAGTTTCAAGAAAAGTATGACTCGCCACATGAACAAGCCCGCAATGAATTAATGGAAAAAAAAATAAATTTTCTAGCGGATTTGTATATACAGGATAAGAATGTACTCTACTTGTTTATACTACTTCCCAGTTTTTAAAAATTGTTTTTTATTTTATTTTTTATAAAGAAAATGTTTGATTTACTCTGTAGGAGTATATTAAATTGACTTGCGTTAGTACTCCAAGCTTATGTAAATATTTATAAACCTTAGGATGAGGATTAGCATTGTTTAATGAACTATCGTATCAAATATAATTTGTTTATACACGAACCACACCGTTAACAATGATATTAAAAAAAATTAAAACTATCTTTAGAATATTAAACTACGTATTCCTCTAATAACCACATAATAACTACCATTTGACTTTGCTTAATTTGTCGATACGAAGTTGAATCATTTCGTACCAATTTCTATAAGAGGCGTAAATAATCAGAGATGAGACAATTGGCTATCTAACTTAATTAATAACCCAGTACATTGGTCGATGACTCGGCAATATCTACTTAGTTAACTACTTCTTACAAATCAAACATTAACAAAGTGATATTGTTATATTGTTATTTGTAGGTGGCCTAACAAAGATCCTTCTTTCTTATTTCCCAAGACAAGAAATTTCGAAAATTCCATCGCTTAGATGAGAATTCTCATTTATCTCCTACTGAGTTCCTGAACTTTTAGGTAGCGTTTGGTAATTAGAAAAATTTACTAAACTAGTTTATGTAAGGTTCAGAAAAAAGAAAGAAAGATAGAAACGGTGTTGAGTGGTTTCTAATTTATCTTTGGATCTATTACAAGCTAAATACTGAATATAAGTTGATTTTAAGGCGTTTGGATTGCATTTAGTTTTCAAATTATGTATAATGTACATGGATTTATGGTATTAATGCGGAAATTATGAGATAATTGACATGCAAGGCTAGAGGATAGACTAGAAGTTATTTTGGAGATTGCATGTCAATGATAATGTATATGTACTTTAGATGCCCTCAATCTTGCTGGAATTTTGATATAATTGCTGAAATTTACTTTCTAAGTGCTGAAATTAGGAAATAATTGACATGCAAGACTAGAAAACATGGTAGGATGCATCTTAGAGCTTGCGTGTTGGATTAGAGCTGATACATGAGCTAGGGACTGCTTGTATGTTACTGAAAT